>CM031239.1:1738978-2012384 GCA_018340775.1 Taxus wallichiana var. yunnanensis
TTGTGCCAGTTGATTTCTGAAGATGAAGCTCTCGGGGGATCGGCATGGGGAAAAGGATCTTGTTTTCTCAACATGTTCGGGAGGCAGTCCACAAGTGCTCTTTGTCACCACTACTAATGAGTGGTATGCTGATATTGCTTACTACCTCACTTATGGAGAATGCCCTCCTCATCTTGATTACAAAAAAATAAGAACCCTCAAGTTGAAAGCAACCAAGTTTGTGATTTGGAATCATGCAATTTACAAGAGAGGTCTGGATGGTTGTTTCCTTAGGTGTGTGGATAAGGAGAAACAACAAAATTTTCTTAGGGCATATCATGATCAAGCTTGTGGTGGACATTTCTTAGCAATGGTCACTACACATAAGATTCTCAGGGGGAGATACTATTGTCCCTCCATATTTACGACACTCAAGATTGGGTTTCTAAATGTAAAACATGCCAATAGTTTGTTGGAAAACCACAACTATTTGCATTACCACTTAGGCTCGTAGTGATTGAGGAACCATTTCAACAACGGGGGTCTAGATTTCATTGGTGTTTTGAATCCTCATTCAAGTGCGAGGCATATATATGTACTCATTGCATGGTGATTACTTCACTAAATGGGTGGAAGCCATTCCAACCAAGCAAGCCACTACAAAACAGTCTGCTGACTTCATCAAGGAGAATATCATTGTCCTGCTTTGGAGTACCACAGAAAATTCCACCTATTTCTCTTCAAAGGAGCTCATTAAGTTTTGTTATGGTTTTGGAATCTCCTTATCTCACTCTTTTGACTACTATCCATAGGAAATGGTCAAGGTGAGTCAACAACAAGAACATTGTGACCATTGTTCGCAAGTGGTAGATGAGAATCAAAGGAACTGGCACACGAAGTTATATGATGCATTGTGGGCCGATAAGATCATTCTAAGAAGGCAATAGGTATGTCACCTTTCCAAATGTTGTATGGAGTTGTGGTAGAGATTCCTCTCACAATCGAGATGCCAACTCTCAAGTTGCTACAAGAAATAGAAGATGATCAATACAAAGACTCCATTGACAAAGGATCCTCTTCTGGAGAAGTGGAGGAAAGCATATGCCAAGTGGTGGATAGAATTAAAGAACACCAATTGAAAGTGAAGAAGATATTTGACAAGAGGGAAAAGGAAAGAGAAATCAAGGTTGGATATTTTGTCCTACTTTGGGACAAGAGAAGAGAACCAAAGGGTAGCCATGGAAAGTTTGATTCATTATGGTTTGACCCATTCCAAATTCATGGAGCTTGTGGTGAGAAATTTTTCTCCTCTCATACTTGGATGGAATGCCATTAGAATTGCCTTGAAGTGGGAAATACTTGAAACTGTATCATTAGTGAAAGCGGGTTGTCCCACTTTGTACCATAGGTGATTTCGTAGGTGTGTTTTTCCCTTTTTTGTTGTGTGGTTTTGGTTTAGTTTTGTTTGGTTTTTGTTGTGTGTGGTTTGGCTTGTGTGTTTCCTCCTTATTCCATTATTTCTCAGAATTGTACATGACTCTGCAAGTCCCAATGGATAAGGCACTAGTCAATATAATATGTTTTGAAACTTGAGATTCTGGATCCTCATGTCGTGCCCTAGCCATGCCCAGTTCATGCCATGTCCCCAAGCTAGAGCCAACTGTTGTCTCTCGAAAACTACTCTGGGGTTTTCATAGGCAAATTAAATTTTTTTGAGCTCATGCCCTTCATTGGTGTTTAAGCCGGGTTAGAGATTTAAGAAATTAGCAAAATTCATGCCCTAGAGTTGTTTAAACCTCTATTTTGCTCATTTTTAGAAATCCTCCATTTCTTGATCTGTGCATGTAATATCCTCTTTGCAACCTCCATTTTTGATTGAAATTGTTCAGTTGTTCTATGGCACAGGTTGTAAAATCACTGTTTTGCCTCCATGCCTCTGGTTTGTGAAGGAAATTTGAAAATTGGACTCAAAACGATGAAGTTTTCTTTCTCTACGTATTTTCCATAGTCAAGATGACGGGCTTCTTTTCCCCATCAAATTTTGACCCCAATGAATGTAGGTACATGGTCAGATCCTATTGGATGGGGAGGAACGAGATTTTTGGTGAACTTAACACTTTTGACAAAAATGGTAAATTTTCCCAGAGGCTCATGAAGGTCTTGGGCTGGGTTGAAAATTCAAAGTGGAGGAGTGGAACAATGGAGAACTTTGAGTTTTGAGCCTCTTTGCAAAAAAGGTGAAAATTTAAAAAGTGACTCGCAGCCCCGATCATGCTTTAAAGAGAAAAAGTCAAAGTTGAAGCCATGCAGGAAAAATTCAAAGTTGAAGCCCACGGAAGAAAGTCAAAGGTGAAGCCTATTGTTGAAAAGTCAAAGCGGACCAGAGCACGCCATTTGGGAACTTTTGGAAATTTAACCAAATTCCTAAAATTGAAGTAAAAGTTCTAATTTTCCCATGACTCCACCAAGGTCTCGGGCCCGCCTTTGAAAAGTCAAAGTGAAGGAGTGAAATGATGGAGAACTTTGAGTTTTGAGCCTTTTTAAAAAGGCTTAAATATTGAGAAAAGGTCCCCAATCCCATTTCCAATAAGAATATGCCACGTGTCCTAGTCAAATCGGAGTAGCGGGCTGGTGGAGGAAATTGAGTTTTTGAGCCTTTTTCCAAAAAAGGTTAAAATGTTGAGAAAAGGCTGCGATCCCGCTTCCAATAAGAACATGCCATGTTTCTAAGTTGAAAAGTCAAAGTGGTCTTTGCGGGCTAATTTTTTCCAAATTTCCAAATCTCATGAAAAATCACAAAATGTGAAAGGCTTCCCCGTAACCACTCCAATCCCTTCTAGCCACATGGATGGCCCAATTTCAGAGTTAGAGGAGCAAATCAAATGGTCTATATTTAATCTGGAAAATCAAATGTAACGCAGCTTTGCACAGAGATCTAGTTTTTAACTCACCATGAGTGTTTTCTTCACAACAGAGGAATTTGAAAAGGTGTCGAATATTTTGAAGTTGTATGACTTCTTGTGAAGAATATAATGGCTTCTCAACATCATTCCAAGGGCTAGCAATTGATTTCAAAAATACCGAGTGCTCTGGACTGGAAAAGACGAGAAAATGCCACATTGCTTCTATTTTCTCTTCTTCCTCAAATTTCATCCATTCTCAAGCTACGTACAAACTTTTCTCAAGATTCATAATAAAAGAAGGAATTTTGGCCTTTTTGATTGAGGGATTGATTGGTACTTTGCGACCAATGAGTTTCATTCGGTCTTGTAGATTCTTCTGCGGGTTTGTTTTTCTTCTAACTATAAATGCATGTAAATAAAATTTCTAATTAATGTGTGTGGGCATCTGATATTCTACTCATAACATTAGTTTCTCCTACCTCCATTCTCACTCCCTTTCCCCTTCTCAGACAAAGTTCTTCTCTAGTGAGAAATTGCTAGCTTTTCCACAAGGTCAGTGGAGTGCCCCTGTTGGATCTCTGGTCGAAAGGCCACCATTGAAATCCACTTTTTCATGCATGCACATATGAAAGCTACACCGTTCAAGTAGAGGGACTTAGATTCCCATAGCGTTGGCTTGAAACTCACCAATTTTTCCATAAGACCAATTTTCTTGCCAACATTCTTATAATTGTAAAAAGTCGAAAAATAAATTAAAAAACATTTTCCTTTTGGATGCATGTGTTACCCAACGTCTGGAAAAATAAAGTGTTTCACACTACGGGAGGGAAGATATAATAAACAATGTGGAAACAATTGAGCTTCACATCCAAATCTAGCTAAGTTAGAACATGTTATTGGAAGATGGAGGCATCGAAGGCTAGAGGACAATCAAAACCTCTCACTAGTTACCAATGATAGGGTTACGTCATTGATTTGGTGGCATGTGTGTGTTTTTATTTAGAGCGGTGTGCCTTATTTCAGCATGCGGCGTGTTTGATTTCAACATTTAAGTTTGTTGTGGTTTTCAGTGTGAATTGAAAAATAAGAACATAAGTTCATTCCTATTCACTTGGTATGTGGCTATTCCTATTTCCCTATGCGATAACATAGTGAAGAATAAATAACACAAAGAAATGCAACATCACGAGTCTTGATGAGGTTGAATATTTAGTTGTGTTCTGTTCAAACCTAGGTTTGTGGTTAGCCTCTGGAAAACCATTGAAGGATGCTCAAATGTGTTCCTAATTGAGTTCCCCAACTACCCGAGCGAGGTCAAATGTGTTCCCTAGAGTGGATCTTGATAAGGAAATGGTCCACAGTGTGTTCTCATCCTCTTTGGTCGAGATGTGTTCCATTGTACATGGTTGATAAAAAGTTGATGTGTTCCTTCTTCTACCTTCAGTTTGAGTGTGTGCTAAGATCATGAGCAAGCATGGGCGGCAAGTGCAGAGGAAGTGTGAAAATTATTTTACTACCATGTAAACATTAAGGGGGAATGTTAGGAAATATAATGTTTACATTATAGTGGGATATTTACCGAAAGGTAAATAATAATTATTTAGTTATATTATTGTTATATAAACAATAATATATTAGTTGGAGTTTTTTAACAACTCGTATGATTTGAGTTGTGTATTGTTACGTGTGTAACAATCATAACTAAATATGATTATTATTAGATAAAATTCCTAATTTATAAGAGTTACAAATTTCTATTTATTTTTATTGTATCCCTAATGTCTTAGAGTGAGGATATTGAATAAAATATTATATTGTGCAAAGAAATTATTGTCACAATTTGAATTGAGCTCTAGAGAAATGCTAGGGCCATGAGATACATTGTGCATGAAAAAATATCTATCTATAGAAGGACTATGGTAAGGAATTATAGAAGGAAAACAAGGCACGCTAGGAGGGAAAAACTCAAAGAGAATACCTTTAATGGTGATAACTTGTTGATTGTGGATGAACTTAACACATTGATGTATAACTAAGGAATGGACCTAAGAGTATATAGCCAAGGGAGACCTAACTATATGGCACTAGAACTGAGAGTATATGCAACCAAGAATGAAACTAATGTAGTAATATGACCAATAGTGATGGGTAGAGTCTTACGGTGGTAGTGAGGATTTATATCAAGTACAATATTATGCATAAAAACACCCAAATATTAAAGTAATGTGAGAGAAAAACATTTCCCTTATTGTGTGGATCAACCAAAACACCCTATATGGGTTTGTGATTAATAGAAACAAGAATAGACAATGCTTCTAAAATATGTATATCATCGATATCATATTCGTCAAAAGTGATGATCGAGAGAAGAAGATATTTTAAAATTAACTATAACAATCATTATATCTAAGGGCGATCATAAGAGGCGGTGGAAGTACCACAAGATAAAAATTATGTACATCCAAAGAATATTTTGTAGTTTCACACTTAGGAAGTGGATCATAATTTTTTTCAGTTTAGAGTTATCATTGGTTGGCTTTGAGGATTCAATGGGCTCAACCCATTCATTAATTTGAGAATAAATAAGATCTTGGAAAATGTGATAAAGCTTTAATCATATGTGTAGAGTGCTTGACACTTTGATGATAATATAAATGGGAATTGGAATTGAAATTATTTCATTAAGGTATACTCATATATCAAACTCAAATAGTGTTCAACCACGGTACATGGGATTGAATCCCTCCTCAAAGACAGGTGAGGCTGCCTGTTTATTGCTAATCTAAAACACAGTAAATAATATATACAATATTCACACTAATCTAACCATTGGGGGTTGGGATGAAATCCCGAAATCCACATTCACACGATTCAAGGATATTGCTTTCGTACATGAAATAGGTTAGAAACTATTACAGTGAAAGAAGCACGGTAGAAAAGAAATGGGAGAAACGTATTTTCTTTCGAGTAAACACAGAGCACGAAATAATCATACGAGTTTTAGATCACAGATATAGTGTCCGAGATAATTAGAAACAACTTTGAGATTCTATGCGAAGAATAGCTTTAAGATCATGAACATAAGAACAATATCTTAAATAAGATATATTTCACAACACAAAGTCTGTGAAAACAATATCAACTTCTATTCTTCAAAATGATTGAAAGAAAACACAAAGTTTTCTCCTTTCGATAGCCTCTTAATGCTTCAAAATTCTCGACCCTTTAGAATGCACAAGCATCCCTTTTTATAACAAAAGAAGCTAGAGTTTAAACAGAACAGATCCTGAAAAGTAGCATGCTAACTAGAGTTTCAGCTTTGCATGATTCTCACGCAGGAGATCAAGTCAAAGTATGAATTAAAAATAATGACAAAAAGGAAATAAAAGATATGACATTCTAAAAATAGAAATGACATGGGACGTTGGAGCTCAATCCGAGTCATCATCTTTTGATTCTTCTCCTTTCTCTTCCTCCAGCTGAGACTGTTTGTTCCGGAACTCCTGGAACTTCCGAATAATGCCTTGCATTTCATTTTCCTCAGGTGCAGTGGAATGATCATTCCACATTTCGCAGGTCTCATGGATATCACTGGCACAGCCGGGAAGTTTCTTCAATCTTTTACTGAGCTTTTTTAAGGCCTCCAACGTATGTTCAATCCTTACAAACTGACCAATGACTTCAAGGTCGAATCCATCTACAGGTTCATGCTGAATAGTCTCTTGAACTTGTTTGAAGAGATCATCTGCTGATAGGGCACTTGAGTTCCCAACTGACACCTTTGGACAAATCTTAAGCAATTCTTCTTCCAGATCACTTTTCCCATCGATCAATTTATCTCTTGATTCTCTCAACTTGCTGCAGGCTTCGTTGAGGATTTTTACTCTGAACTTGATGGCCTTGATCAGCTGAAAGTGTTTATCTGTATGTGGAAGAACGCCTTCTTCTACCAAGAGATGTGCTGGTATTTGCTTTAGCACTTGGAGAGCTTCACAAGTCAAATCAAGCTGTCCAAGTTCTTCAGTGAATTCCTCATCCATCTTCTCTCCTTCCTTCTGAATCTCTGCCAAGGACTGATGAACTTTCACCACGTCTTGAATTACTTCCTTCCCTCGTTGGAGCAACTTTTGGATCCACTCATCAACCACCCTTCCCTTTTTAGCGATCTTCTCAATCGTAGGCACCGATGAGAAATCGAATCCGGCGCAGAAGCAGATGGTATGGATTCCAGGGGTGTTGAGAGTTTAATCAAAACCTCTGTCAACTGCTCCACTTTTTCCTTAAACTCATCTCTGCTGACCTTTGTTTCTTTCAACTTTTGGCACAGCACGTCTATGGAAGCCCGTGCATCTTGTTGCGCTCCTTCTGTTGTTACTTTCCCTAGAGCCACCTTGGTGATCTGATAATCAGCAGCTGTTACATCATCCCTAGTTTTGTCAGCTGAGGGAGTGGCAATCTCTGCGAACTTATCTCCTGAAGCATCTACCAAAACCCTTGAAACTGTTTTGGGTTTCTTGGCTGATCTCGCAGTAGAAGCCTTGAGTGAGCTGAAATCAAAGGCTGGTAGAGTGCAATCACTTTCCTCTTCCTCGGAGTTTGTTCGAGTAGCCATTGTGGTGTATCGGAGAAGCGCCAATGTTGTAATGCTGGTATTCTACTCTCGAGGGAGCGATTCTACTATTGGAGGGGAACAGCGATCAACGTGGTAGTAGGTGCAATGAATAAAGGCACGAGGTTGTGGGGAGTGTTGGTGATCACTTGGGTTCCGTAGAAAGGGGTGAGAGCCCGGAAAAATATTGGCCATGCTTGAAGAAGTGGATGGGGAATGAGGAGGCTGAAGTGGTTGTTGAGAGGGAGGCACAGATTCAGTCTCCAAAGCCTTGACCGCCAGAGATAAGGTCTCTTCAGTTGAGCAATCAGCAAATGGTGAAGTCAAGGGCTGACTTCCTCCTTCTTCCAAATTAATTTCTCCTATTTCTGGTGGTGTTGGTGATTCTGGCACATCCACCGTTTGAGTTGGAGAGACAATTGAAGAGATTTGTCTTTCTTTCCTCTTCTTGGGAATCTTGATTTTTATAGACCCCCCAGTAGATTCCTTGTCCTTCTTCTTTTTGGAGGGCCCCGCCTCAGGAGCAGCCAATTTTGGAAACTTGTCATCTTTAAAATTCATGCCCCAAGAAGAGAGCCATTTCTTTGTACGAGCCAGAATTAGGGCTGACCTATCGGTGATAGAGGATTTTTATTGCCGACCAATCAATAGGCGGGAAAACGTATCGATCTTCATTAAGCCCATCATAGGACATATCTAACACACTTTCATTGTCCCTTATACCATCTGGCAAATCAGAAATCTCTAGCGTCTGAATCTCATCAATAGTTAATCTGCTATGATCTTTTCTGCGAACATGACTTCCGTTCTGTGAGATCCACCCCGATATCCTCAATGTCGGGCCTGTGCAGATGTAGGGCTCCATAAGTTCTCAGTACTCCTCGGATGTCAAAACCATCCCGAGACTTCATATGCTTCTTTAATTTCTCCTGGAGTTCACATTCGACATTTTTAGCTTTTGCATTTTGTTGAGCAAGTATATCTCCCAATAGAAATTGGGAAGGATACAGTGCCTTATGCTTGCTCTGTTGGAATTTGTGGAAATCCAATAAGCGTCGACCAATTCTATTAGTATCAATCTATCGCCGGGATAACGAGGCAGACGGAAAGGTTCTCCGGAGTACATGACCGTTCGAAGGTAGGTAAACTTCTTGAACTGCAAGAAGATACATCCCCACTTAGATACTTCAGCCCATGCCTCGTCCGAGACCCTTGTCTTTCTCAGCCCTGGATTGAGTGGCGAGATGTTTTCGTAGAAAAAGGCGTCATTTACCCTCTAAAGTGATCCTTGGACCCCTTCTTCGTTATTTGAGGATAATACTTATAAAGTTTGGATTTGTGGTTACTTCCTTCCTTTAGTCTCCCGATACCTGGATAGCTCCTCATCCCAGTGCTGCATAGGCCACATATGAGAACATATAAAACTTTCGGTTGACGGGACCGTCGTCATCACGGGAATCAATTTCATCAGCGATAAGGGTTCCCGATCAATCCCTTGCTTGTTCGCCTAATGGTGACCATAAATTGGTACATCCATCCATGAAATAAATTTGATTCCGTGAATGAGCCAAACACCCGCTCGATAGGGTGATAATATCGTTGATTTCTTGGATGAAATCCGATCTAGGGATAGTTCTTGGAAATCTAGATATTACTGGTTTTGCCTTAACCAAGAACTTCTTATTAACATCCTTAATGCAATTCTCCTGGTTACTGTCCCAGGCCTTCTGAGCCAATTTCATGTCTAGGGCTCCATACTCTTCAAAATTTGGTAGTTTCAGGAGATCATCCAAATAAGCCCCATCTAGTTTGATAACTACTTCACCAGCCTGATTCCTTACGGACCGAGAAGCCGAGTCGTAGCTGGATGCACACGCCAAAACAAGCTCTGGACATTGGGCAGACATGGGAAGCCATTGCGAGGGCAAGCCACTATTAGCTAGCTAAGCCACCATCCATGGGGTTTGAGAAGAACTCTTCACCCTGTTCCAAAAATCGTCCATATCTATGTTGCCCATCTCAGTATCCCTGATATCATAATTACAGTCGATATATGACGGGGATTCTGGTTTCTTAAATTTGTATTTCATCCTGCTAGATTTTTCGGCCTTCTCCTGTACTGAACCAGGATCCGACATGAAGAATATTGGAAGAAGAAAGGCTCGGAACTCCGGAGATGCTGTGCACACTGAAAAACCTGATTGACGGAAGGCGTCGGAAGAAGCGAAGAACCCGACACGCAGAAGAAGATATCGGAAAACTTTGAGAACCCGACAGGTCTGATATGTCGGAGTCTTGGCGAAACCCGACACTTGCTTTCAATGGCGGAAACAGGGAAAACCCGGCACTTGCTGTTAATGACGGAACCTGAAGAAAACCCGGCGTCCACTGTGGATGGCGGAACTTAGGAGGTGCCCGGCACCCACTGTTGAGGTCGGAATGTTGAAAAACCCCGTCACTGCGAGCTTCCTTTGTATTTCGGACTTTTGAATCTGCAATACAAACTTCAAAATCCGGGAAACAAAAACAGAGCCTTTCCTTTGAATTTCTACATACACATCTTCCTTTCTTTTTTGTTATTCATATTCCATACATTATGCAAGTAATTGGAATTTGGAAGGAACAACACCAATTGATAATCTCAAAAAGAAAATAAACCTAAAAACCCAAAACCCTTTCCAAAACAATACGAGCGAAGAAGGAAGAAAAACCCTCAACAAGCGGCAAGAAATTGGAAAGAAAATATCGCGATCGATCGAGAAAATCAAGAATAAAGAAGGAGCGAAAAATACCTTCGATTGAGACAAGTAAAATCGAAAACAAGCGATCCGATCACAGTAGCGAGTTTGCGGGTTTTGGAGCGGAAGAGCATGCGAAAAATCCACGAATTAAAAATATGAGCGGTAAAAATGGCGTGGATTTTTACGTATTTATAAGAAAATTAGTAATAAATACGCTCCTCGGCGCGTGCCGACTCACCAACCATTCGGCATGAGCGCCACGTCGGCGTGTTGGAGGAGTCAAAAACCCGACACGAGGAGATTTAGTGCATTTCGGGTTTCGGGCTTGGAAAACATGGAGCACAAAACATGTTTTGGTACATGAATGTTCGATGCATTGAACTTCGAAATCGATTAAAACATGTTTTGGAACATGGATTTAGTCTTAACAAACCCGATTACTAAAGTTGTCTTAACACAGGCGGGTTTCGGGTTTGGAAGTCACGCGACACAAAGCATGTCTTAACACAAGTATGTTCGATCGTTGAATTTCCGAAAACCCGATTTCAAAGGATTTTTCAATACAAGGCGGGTTTCGGGTTTCGGAGGTCATAAGACATAAAGCATGTTAAAACTTATGTCAAGCTGTTAGTAACACCCGAAAACCCGATTTGCTCTAAAAGAGATCATAATGCAAAATCACTTCAAAAATTTTGTAGGGGTTATCCGATCGTTTCGTCGTGAACTCAAAACGGGGATAACGGTGGCTCGGTTGGGGACTTTCTTTGCAATACCAAAGGAAGAGAACTCAGAATCTCTGGTCTCGCGGACCAGGGCCTTATCCATTGGGCTACAGAGTCAAGGAGAAAACCAAAACAAAACAAAACGAAGAAAGACAGAAAACCAAAAGCAAACACACAACAAAAGCAAAATATGTACAATGCAAGAGAGCATCTTGCATTAATGGTGGAACAGCTTTAGATGTTGCCCACTGAAAGGCAACGGAAGTAATCCTCCATCCAGATACGATAGTAGGAAACTATTTTCGCCATTCAGCTGATGAATTTTGAAAGGTCCTTTCCATAAAGAATCAAATTTTCCATGCATTCCTTTTTGTTCTCTTCTTTTATCCCAAAGCAACACCAGGTCTCCAATTTGGAAGTCACGTTGCTTGGATTTTTTATCAAAAATCTTCTTCACCCTGCTCTGATGATCTGCTATACGATCAATCACCTTGATTCGCTCTTCTTCTAGCTTGGTTAGGTACATAACCCTCTTTTCGATTGAATTCTGAAAAGCTACGTCTTCAACCGCTTTCGCTAATTGCAAGGCCGGCAATTCTACTGAGATAGGAATTTCAGCATCAATCCCGTATAGCAATTGAAAAGGGGACATCCCTATGGCTCGCTTTGGAGTGATCCGGTCAGCCCACAATGCATCATACAATGCTTTGTGCCAATTCCTCTGATTTTCGTCCACTAGTTTCCTGATTATAGTAACCAGATTCTTGTTGCTGGATTCAGCTTGCCCATTTCCCTGGGGATAATAGTCAGACGAATGAGCCAAAGTAATGCCGAATCCATAGCAAAACTCAGTTAGCTCGTGTGATGAGAAATTGGAAGCATTATCCGCTATGATCTTATGAGGTACACCGAATCTGACAATTATGTTTTCCTTAAGGAATTTGCAAACAGCTTCAGAAGTTGCTTGCTTGATTGGCGCGGCCTCTACCCACTTGGTAAAATAATCTGTAGCAGTTAGCACATAGTTGTGTCCAGCACTGGAAGCAGGATTCAATGTTCCGATAAAATCAATCCCCCATTGGCGAAAAGGTTCTTGATCACCACGGGCTTGGAGGAAGAGAGCTGCTAACTTGGGACGACCAACAAAATGCTGACAAGCTTCACATTTAGACACCCATTCTGCTGAGTCCCGGAAAAGAGTAGGCCAATAATACCTAGCCCGTAAGATCTTATACGCTGTTACAGAAGACGAAAAGTGTCCTCCGCATGCTAGGCTATGAAAGGATTCTAATAACTTTTCCTGTTGTGATTTATCGACACAACGCAAGAAGATACCATCAATACCTCTCTTGTATATTGCATTATTCCACAAAAGGTATTTTGCAGATCTCAGCTTGATGGTCCTTTTCTCCTTTTGATTTAAATGCGGAGGGCATTCACCATAAGTTAGGAAGAAAGCAATGTCCGCGTACCATTCATCGGTCGTACTTACAAAAAGCACCATAGGCAGCTCTGAGGAAGTGTCTTGAATCTCTTCATCATACTGCCTTGACATGATTCTCTGCAATCAATTGACACAGGCCTCTTCCTCGTACCAACTTGGTAGGTTTGATGTCCAAGTCATACTCCTGAACCTTAGCAATCCAAGTACCTCGTTGACTTCCCAGCTCTTGTTGAGTTAGAATGGACTTAACAGCAGTATCAGGAACGAGAACACGAGTATGAGAATTCAGCACATAATACCTGAAATGCTTTACTGCTCGTACCACTGCGTAAGCATGTTTTTCAATCTGCGACATCTTCAATTCATGCTCCTTCAACGGACAGCTCATGAATGCGATAGGAGCTTCAATGCCTTCTCCATTTTCCTGCATCAGGATCGCTGACACTGTGTGGGCTGAAGCATAGCTATACATGATGAAATCTTTCTTAAAGTCTGGACATACTAGGGTCGGAGCGCAAGCAACTGCCTTTTTGATTTCTTCAAATGAAAGTTTCCCTTCTGCACTCCATCTGAATGGGACTTTGCCTTTCATCATTCCAAGGATATCCTTGGTTTTGTCAGCGAAGTCAGGTACAAATCTTCTCAAGAAATTAACTTTTCCGAAGAAAGAATGAACTCCGGTTTTACTTGTTGGTAAAGTAAGACTCTGAATGGCCTTTACCCTTTCTGGGTCAATTTTAGTTCCTTCTCTGGTCACAATATGACCCAGCAGCTTTCCTTCTGTAACCCCGAACATAGACTTCTTAGGATTCAACGAAATTCCGTGACGCCTGCATCTCTGAAGTACCTGTTCTAAATGATCATAATGATCACTTCGTTTTTTAGAAAAGACAGTCAAGTCATCCAAATACACGACTATGACCTTACCCATCAGATCTCTGAATGCTAGGTCCATAGCTCTCTGAAAAGTAGCTCCTGCGTTGATCAAGCCGAATGGCATCCTTCTATAAGCAAAGGTACCCCATGGGGTCGTGAAAGCTGTCTTGTGTTGATCTTCTGTGGTTACTTCGACTTGATTATATCCCGAAAACCCGTCGAGCATGGATAACATTTCTGATCCAGTAACAGTTTGTAGTACTTGGTCCATGATCGGCAAGGGATAATTATCCTTCAGCGAGGACTGATTCAAGTTCCGAAAGTCAACACAAATCCGGATCTCGCCATTCTTCTTTCTGACAGGAACGATGTTTGCAATCCAAGTGGAGTGATGGATTGGGAAAATAATTCTGGCATCTAACATCTTCTGAATTTCTGCCAGAATAGTCCCTGAAATCTTCGGATTGTAATGCCTTTGCTTACATCATAAGACTTCACATCGGGCTTGAGAGAGAATCTTGTCTTTGAACATCCTTGGGCTTGAAAGATTTCAAATCTGCATAGGACCAAGCCATGACATCGATGTATTTCTTCAAAAGCAAAGTAAATCTTACCTTCTCTTCAGGAGAACAACATTTACCGATATTCACCATCCGAGGTTGATCAGATGAACCTAGATTGATTTGATCCACTTCAGAGGAAGAAGCTCCTTCAACCTGCCTTTTGTTTTGGATGAAGCGATCATGCTTGTCAAACAGACCCTCCAGAGAAACCAGACCTTTTGGTATCTTGTTGCCTTTCAGTTGGATATATTCACCATCAACCTCCTGATATGGATCTGAAATAGTTTCACGAAAGGCTGATTTCGAACCTTCAAAATACAGTTCACTGAAATTGTCAGTTTTTTCCAGGAAAGCCAACACTTGTTGATCATCATTGAAAACCTGCCAGTGAGTTGCATTATCTGGGACGCTAGGGCGGTACACAATCTCGATAGAGTATGTGTCTTGCTTAAACTGAGGATGAGGAAGAAGAAGAGATGCAGATACGGCCAAAGAATCAGCCTTGTCATTATAATCTCTTAACACTGCCTTAATAGAAAATGCATCAAAGCATTCTATACTATCCCACACTTTGTTCCTATAATGCCTCAACCGATCATTTTTTACCTGATATACACCCTTGACCTGATTAACAATCAGCTCTGCATCTCCCTGCACCTTGAGATTCCTGATTCCCTTCTGTCTGGCCAATTCTAATCCTAATAACAGGGCTTCATATTCGGCCGTGTTGTTAGTATTATCAAATTGCAACTTATAAGCTGATGGGAAAATCTCGGAGCTAGGAGATATGAGAACAACACCAGCGCCTGATCCAGAAGTCGAGCAGCTACCATCAAATTCAAGCGTCCAAATTGCATTGGGATCTTCCTCTTTCACATCTACAATAGGTATCTCTGAAGCCATGAAATAATTCCCAAAGCTAGCATCTTCGAAAAGGATCTGAGCTTTCGGATCATCTGATTTGGTCACCAAATACTTTGCCTGCGGTTCAGGATGAAGAACCTGTTGAACCCCTTTGACTGGGATCTTAGCTTTGGTCCAATCCATACTAATCTCTCCTCCGACATCTTTACAAAATCCTCTACCCAAGAGAATGCCGTAAGCTGCAGGAATGTCTGCAACCAGAATAGTCATTTTCACTCTCTTCTCAGGAAAAGCAACAAATGCAAACTGTGCGTCCTTAATTTGACCAATCAGAGGGACTTGTTTAGTTTCCATGGAATAGCACCGTCCATATGATTTAGTCAAAGTAAGCCCAAGGGCATGAGCCACTTTTGCGGGCATAACATTATCGAGAGGCCCCACAGTCGAGTCGATGATCTGATTCTTGAGTTTAAACCCATTTATAAGTAGAGACAAATAAAATGGTTCAATCTTTCCCGAGGAAGAAACAGAGGTCAGATTATTCTGAGGTGTAAGTTGAACAGGATTTGGAAGGAGACCTTTTGACGGTGATGGAACGGCCGCTTTACTTCTGATAAACTTGGCCAGCTTTTCAAATTGTTCGGGATTCGACTGAAGGTATTCTGCTTCCGACATTTGAATTTTTGTTCTCTTCGCATGATCAATAATGTCGAAAGCAGTGTAAGAAGGAATGATAGTAGGCTCAGTTCTAATTATATGAGCTTGTGGTGGGGTACTGGCCTTAGGAGAAGGAGAATAAGGAACAGCTGTCTTTTTAGTAACCTCTCTTTCAGTTTGTGCCGAAATAGGGGTACCCCTTTTGACTATGGATACTAGAGGTTCCTTATTCTTCTCCTTAGTATTTTCGAGAGGCTTTACGGGAACTGAGATTGGGACCGAGTGAAAACAGCAAATGATTGACCATCTGGCTCACATTCATCTTCATCATATTCCAAATAACCAATGCTGGAGTCGCCAGCTGACTCATCATAAGACTCATCAGCATATCCTGAAGCTTCGAAATCCTCAGGGGAATCTTGTTCTTCTGGTTCATCATCTTCTTCAATTATTTCCCTTTGCTTTGCATTAACGGGCGGAGCTTCATTGCTAATCTCGGTTGAGCAGGAGCTAACCGTGTATCCTATCTCTGGCGGGTACACCATTGTTATTAAAATTCCGCCTAGGGATATCCCGGTACGGAACATTGCTCACCTGCTGAGACACTTGCTTCTTTAAAGCAATCAAATCATTAGCCATTTTTTGAAACATAGGGTCAGTATTACCTTGAGAAGAACCTTGATTTTTGAGTTTGGGTATATCTTTCTTGATCCTTCCAGGCTAAGATGAGATCATCCTCTATTTGATAGCCGTTGGTGAGCGTGCTTGCAGATCTGGGATAACCGACCTTCGTAATAAAAGCTTATATCGGGAGGTTGAGCATTGATGAAAAAGCACTTTTGATTTTCTAGAGTTGAGTACACTATATAAGCTGGAATTTTCGGATCAGCTTATTGAACTTAGCCACGAATTCCCGCATAGGTTCATGCGATTCCTTCTTCATATCGTAAAGTGAGCTAACAATGCATGAGAATCTTGGCTGGTTTGAAACGTGCCTCAAACTTGGTCGCATGGTAGCCCAATCTGGAATGCATGCATTCGGGAGGTGATAAAACCATTGAATTCTTTACTCCTGCGATGTTTCAACGAAGAGTCGAAAGAGACATCTTCGTGGGCTACTCGAGGACACCGCATGCAACAAAGAAAGACGCTTGATATGCTCATCGGGATCTTGCTTCCCATCCCCATTGAACTTGGGAATGTTCTTACGTGATCACGTGGTAACTCATGCGATGGAGGAGTCAAAGTAAGAGGACCAATGATTTGCACCCCAAGGCACGGAGTTGAACCGCCATCCTTACGAAAAGTGCGTACGAGGGATCGGGTATCGGACAAAGTAGTGCACGACAAGTTGCGAGATGTTTCCGTTCTTGAGGATCCGATTTCTCGAGCAGTGAAGAACTTACGGCTCGGTTAGAGACAATGTTTGTTGGGAGAAAGGCTGAAATTGTGCTGTTGCAGCAACTCAAAAAGTGGATCAATTTCACCTTGAGCTCGGCGGGACCGAGTGAAGATCCTCCTGGCCAGCTTGGACTGAAAGGAGATCTTATTAAAAATAAGGCAAATATGGAGTCGCGGACAGAGAGGATAAGCTTTGTACTATTGATCCGTATTTCCCCAGCGGAGTCGCCAAAAACTGTTGGTTGGATATTTTGTCAAACCAAAATATGAGGTTCAACCACAGTACATGGGATTGAATCCCTCCTCAAAGACAGGTGAGGCTGCCTGTTTTATTGCTAATCTAAAACACAGTAAATAATATATACAATATTCACACTAATCTAACCATTGGGGGTTGGGATGAAATCCCGAAATCCACATTCACACGATTCAAGGATATTGCTTTCGTACATGAAATAGGTTAGAAACTATTACAGTGAAAGAAGCACGGTAGAAAAGAAATGGGAGAAACGTATTTTCTTTCGAGTAAACACAGAGCACGAAATAATCATACGAGTTTTAGATCACAGATATAGTGTCCGAGATAATTAGAAACACTGAGATTCTATGCAAAGAATAGCTTTAAGATCATGAACATAAGAACAATATCTTAAATAAGATATATTTCACAACACAAAGTCTGCAAAACAATATCAACTTCTATTCTTCAAAATGATTGAAAGAAAACACAAAGTTTTCTCCTTTCGATAGCCTCTTAATGCTTTCAAAAATTCTCGACCCTTTAGAATGCACAAGCATCCCTTTTTTATAACAAAAGAAGCTAGAGTTTAAACAGAACAGATCCTGAAAAGTAGCATGCTAACTAGAGTTTCAGCTTTGCATGATTCTCACGCAGGAGATCAAGTCAAAGTATGAATTAAAAATAATGACAAAAAGGAAATAAAAGATATGACATTCTAAAAATAGAAATGACATGGGACGTTGGAGCTCAATCCGAGTCATCATCTTTTGATTCTTCTCCTTTCTCTTCCTCAGTGAGACTGTTTGTTCCGGAACTCCTGGAACTTCCGAATAATGCCTTGCATTTCATTTTCCTCAGGTGCAGTGGAATGATCATTCCACATTTCGCAGGTCTCATGGATATCACTGGCACAGCCGGGAAGTTTCTTGATCTTTTCTTGAGCTTTTTTAAGGCCTCCAACGTATGTTCAATCCTTACAAAGCCGACCAATGACTTCAAGGTCGAATCCATCTACGAGTTTCATCTTTGAATAGTCTCTTGAACTTGTTTGAAGAGATCATCTGCGATAGGGCACTTGAGTTCCCAAGCCCGACACCTTTGGACAAATCTTAAGCAATTCTTCTTCCGGATCACTTTTCCCATCGATCAATTTATCTCTTGATTCTCTCACTTGCTGCGAGGCTTCGTTGAGGATTTTTACTCTGAACTTGATGGCCTTGATCAGCTGAAAGTGTTTATCGTATGTGGAAGAACGCCTTCTTCTACCAAGAGATGTCTTTGGTATTTGCTTTAGCACTTGGAGAGCTTCACAAGTCAAATCAAGCTGTCCAAGTTCTTCAGTGAATTCCTCATCCATCTTCTCTCCTTCCTTCTGAATCTCTGCCAAGGACTGATGAACTTTCACCACGTCTTGAATTACTTCCTTCCCTCGTTGGAGCAACTTTTGGATCCACTCATCAACCACCCTTCCCTTTTTAGCGATCTTCTCAATCGTAGGCACCGATGAGAAATCGAATCGCGAAGACGAGGGCGGATGGTATGGATTCGGGGGTGTTGAGAGTTTAATCAAAACCTCATCAATGCTCCACTTTTTCCTTAAACTCATCTCTGTGACCTTTGTTTCTTTCAACTTTTGCCTGCACAAAGACGTCTATGGAAGCCCGTGCATCTTGTTGCGCTCCTTACATTGTTACTTTCCTAGAGCCACCTTGGTGATCGATAATCAGCCATTTGTTACATCATCCCTAGTTTTGTCGGTGAGGAGTGGCATCTCTGCGAACTTATCTCTGAAGCATCTACCAAAACTCTTGAAACTGTTTTGGGTTTCTTGGCTGATCTCGCAGTAGAAGCCTTGAGTGAGCTGAAATCAAAGGCTGGTAGGGGTACAATCACTTTCCTCTTCCTCGGAGTTTGTTCGAGTAGCCATTGTGGTGTATCGGAGAAGCGCCAATGTTGTAATGCTTGGTATTCTACTCTCGGGGCGAGATTCTACTATTGGAGGAAGCATCGATCAACGTGGTAGTAGGTGCAATGAATAAAGGCACGGGTTGTGGGGAGTGTTGGTGATCACTTGGGTTCCGGTAGAAAGGGGTGAGAGCCCGGAAAAATATTGGCCATGCTTGAAGAAGTGGATGGGGAATGAGGAGGCTGAAGTGGTTGTTGAGGGGAGGCACCTGATTCGATCTCCAAAGCCTTGACCGCCAGAGATAAGGTCTCTTCAGTTGAGCAATCAGCAAATGGTGAAGTCAAGGGCTGACTTCCTCCTTCTTCCAAATTAATTTCTCCTATTTACGTGGTGTTGGTGATTCTGGCACATCCACCGTTTGAGTTGGAGAGACAATTGAAGAGATTTGTCTTTCTTTCCTCTTCTTGGGAATCTTGATTTTTATAGACCCCCCAGTAGATTCCTTGTCCTTCTTCTTTTTGGAGGGCCCCGCCTCAGGAGCAGCCAATTTTGGAAACTTGTCATCTTTAAAATTCATGCCCCAAGAAGAGAGCCATTTCTTTGTACGAGCCAGAATTAGGGCTGACCTATCGGTGATAGAGGATTTTTCGCTAGCCGACCAATCAATAGGCGGGAAAACGTATCGATCTTCATTAAGCCCATCATAGGACATATCTAACACACTTTCATTGTCCCTTATACCATCTGGCAAATCAGAAATCTCTAGCGTCTGAATCTCATCAATAGTTAATCTGCTATGATCTTTTACGCGAACATGACTTCCGTTCTGCAGATCCACCCAGATATCCTCAATGTCGGGCCTGTGCAGATGTAGGGCTCCATAAGTTCTCAGTACTCCTCGGATGTCAAAACCATCCCGAGACTTCATATGCTTCTTTAATTTCTCCTGGAGTTCACATTCGACATTTTTAGCTTTTGCCGCTGTTGAGCAAGTATATCTCCCAATAGAAATTGGGAAGGATACAGCTGCCTTATGCTTGCTCTGTTGGAATTTGTGGAAATCCAATAACTGTCTGACCAATTCTATTAGTATCAATCTATCGCCGGGATAACGAGGCAGACGGAAAGGTTCTCCGGAGTACATGACCGTTCGAAGGTAGGTAAACTTCTTGAACTGCAAGAAGATACATCCCCACTTAGATACTTCAGCCCATGCCTCGTCCGAGACCCTTGTCTTTCTCAGCCCTGGATTGAGCTGGCAGATGTTTTCGTAGAAAAAGGCGTCATTTACCCTCCTAAAGTGATCCTTGGACCCCTTCTTCGTTATTTGAGGATAATACTTATAGACTGGATTTGTGGTTCTGCTTCCTTTAGTCTCCAGCCCTGGATAGCTCCTCATCCCAGCTGCTGCATAGGCCACATATGAGAACATATAAAACTTTCCGGTTGACAGGACCGTCGTCATCTGGGAATCAATTTCATCACTGATAAGGGTTCCCCAGTCAATCCCTTGCTTGTTCTTCCTAATGGTGACCATAAATTGGTACATCCATCCATGAAATAAATTTGATTCCGGCAAGCCAAACACCCGGCTCAGTAGGGTGATAATATCGTTGATTTCTTGGATGAAATCCGATCTAGGGATAGTTCTTGGAAATCTAGATATTACTGGTTTTGCCTTAACCAAGAACTTCTTATTAACATCCTTAATGCAATTCTCCTGGTTACTGTCCCAGGCCTTCTGAGCCAATTTCATGTCTAGGGCTCCATACTCTTCAAAATTTGGTAGTTTCAGGAGATCATCCAAATAAGCCCCATCTAGTTTGATAACTACTTCACCAGCCTGATTCCTTACGGACCGAGAAGCCGAGTCGTAGCTGGATGCACACGCCAAAACAAGCTCTGGACATTGGGCAGACATGGGGAAGCCCGCTGCAAGGGGCAAGCCACTATTAGCTAAAGCCACCATCCATGGGGTTTGAGAAGAACTCTTCACCCTGTTCCAAAAATCGTCCATATCTATGTTGCCCATCTCAGTATCCCTGATATCATAATTACAGTCGATATATGACGGGGATTCTGGTTTCTTAAATTTGTATTTCATCCTGCTAGATTTTTCGGCCTTCTCCTGTACTGAACCAGGATCCGACATGAAGAATATTGGAAGAAGAAAGGCTCGGAACTCCGGAGATGCTGTGCACACTGAAAAACCTGATTGACGGAAGGCGTCGGAAGAAGCGAAGAACCCGACACGCAGAAGAAGATATCGGAAAACTTTGAGAACCCGACAGGTCTGATATGTCGGAGTCTTGGCGAAACCCGACACTTGCTTTCAATGGCGGAAACAGGGGAAAACCCGGCACTTGCTGTTAATGACGGAACCTGAAGAAAACCCGGCGTCCACTGTGGATGGCGGAACTTAGGAGGTGCCCGGCACCCACTGTTGAGGTCGGAATGTTGAAAAACCCCGTCACTGCGAGCTTCCTTTGTATTTCGGACTTTTGAATCTGCAATACAAACTTCAAAATCCGGGAAACAAAAACAGAGCCTTTCCTTTGAATTTCTACATACACATCTTCCTTTCTTTTTTGTTATTCATATTCCATACATTATGCAAGTAATTGGAATTTGGAAGGAACAGCACCAATTGATAATCTCAAAAAGAAAATAAACCCTAAAAACCCAAAACCCTTTCCAAAACAATACAGAACGAAGAAGGAAGAAAAACCCTCAACAACTGGCAAGAAATTGGAAAGAAAATATACGCAGTCGATCCAGAGAAATCAAGAATAAAGAAGGAACGAAAAATACCTTCGATTCGAGACAAGTAAAATCGAAAACAAACGATCCAGTCTGGTAACGCGAGTTTGCGGGTTTTGGAGCGGAAGAGCATGCGAAAAATCCACGAATTAAAAATATGAACGGTAAAAATGACGTGGATTTTTACGTATTTATAAGAAAATTAGTAATAAATACGCTCATTTCGTGCGTGCCGACTCACCAACCATTCGGCATGAACGCCACGTCAGCGTGTTGGAGGAGTCCAAAAACCCGACACGAGGAGATTTAGTGCATTTCGGGTTTCGGGCTTCGGAAAACATGGAGCACAAAACATGTTTTGGTACATGAATGTTCCGATGCATTGAACTTCCGAAAACCCGATTACTAAGGATTGTCTTAACACAAGGCGGGTTTCGGGTTTCGGAAGTCACGCGACACAAAGCATGTCTTAACACAAGTATGTTCCGATGCGTTGAATTTCCGAAAACCCGATTTCAAAGGATTTTTCAATACAAGGCGGGTTTCGGGTTTCGGAGGTCATAAGACATAAAGCATGTTAAAACTTATGTCAAGCTGTTAGTAACACCCGAAAACCCGATTTGCTCTAAAAGAGATCATAATGCAAAATCACTTCAAAAATTTTGTAGGGGTTATCCGATGACTATTACAAAGTGGATACTAATATTTATGTGAATAGGTCTTTTAATTCATTATCAAATAAGATATTGTTCCTCTTTGTGAGCGGGGTCTTGTAATGTAATACATAAGCATTAAGAGGTTCGGTAGGACCTTTTTGTATTTATGTCAATTATGCATAAGAAATTTTTTCCTCAATATTGATAGAGAATTGTGCCAAAATATATTTTCTAAAGTAGTAAATGTGCACAAAGAGTGAGTGGGGCGAGTGAAAAAACATTGTAATGAAAATTCATACGAAATCTAGAGGAAAATATTGGTAATAAATATTTCATTAAAAGCATAATTGAAACAAGAAGCATGGAATGAGAAAGCATTTCCAGCAGGATACCCTTTACATCATATATAGGAAATTTAGGAGCAACAAAACCAATAGGTAACAAATAAGAAACCACTTGGTGCAAAAATATTTTTAAGTAAATGTGTGGAATATATAGTATTAAGAGTAGATTCACCTTATTAAAACTATAAGATTTGTGCTTGTAAAGTATGAACAAGGGATTTAAGAGCTTCGTGATAGAATAAAATACAAACCACGAGGAGTAGACATGGGATGTGTAATAACAATTATGGTCACATGAATAGATATAAAGACATTGGAAATTGATAGATGCGGTGCACCCAAAGGGGTAGGTTCCACTGATGTGGGAACAAACATTTTTGTGTGTGTGATAATGAAACATGTTTAATATGATGCCATGTCTTGTAGATTAGAAGATTGATATTACGAGGGGTTGCCTTATAAGAATTGATTGAACTCACTGGGTATCCCCATTGGGGAGACCTTGATCATGTTGGTCAGGGTGTGAATTAGAGCCTTGAGCTTTGACATGATCAACAATGATAAAAAATTAAGTATTAGTGAATATATCATGTGTTGGATTAGTAAAAAATGATGGGGGAATAAAGAGGAAGTGAAAAATCATGAGTGACACATTCTATAGGATTAGAATTGACGATGACTGTATTAATCTTAGTATGTGCTATACCATTTATTGATAGAGAGTCAATATGAAGTGGTGCAATATGATGAGAGACAAGGGAAAAAGTGTCACGGCCTTTGTTAGGAAGGGTGTTGTTAAAATCATCAAAATAAGAAACATTAGATATATTCATAGAAGTATATATAATTGCTAGATTAGTAACTATTATTGGCTTGAGGAGGTGGTGGTAGATT
Organism: Taxus wallichiana var. yunnanensis; assembly: GCA_018340775.1. NCBI lineage: Eukaryota > Viridiplantae > Streptophyta > Pinopsida > Cupressales > Taxaceae > Taxus > Taxus wallichiana. The sequence continues at coordinate 1,762,539 of CM031239.1, forward strand.
TAATTTGGTGGAATAAATCATAGAGAATTTAAAAAAAAAATAATTTAGGGGTAAAATTGGGAGGATTCATTGTGGTTGTGATAAATGCATCGAAGTCAACAAATTTTTGTGAGCCAAGGCAAAAAAATCATAGAGTTATCTCAAAAAGTAGGCATGATGATAAATAGAAGAAGAAACTAAATCCTAGAAAAATAATCATGTGTACAAATGGAAACCCTAAATCAACTAGGGTTTGGAGATCAATAGGCATAATACACAAATAACTAAAGATATCCTAGTTCGGGTAAAATATTAAATCAAGAGTGGGATTACTAAAATGTTTAACCCTTAATTAAATTTAAGTAGGTGTAGATTATATTAGAGTTGATTACAAATCTAGAAATATGTTATGATATGATTACTAACTAATATTTACAAATCAAATCAAACAAAGAATTTACATACACCACCAAACTAACATACAATTTAAATCTCAAAACATATGTGTGAAGGCACTTAGATAATTTTAAATGAATTATGGAGATATTTATGACTATACAATAGTAAAAATGTGAGATATGAACTTGAATGACCTTCAAGACTGGAGCTATAAATAACCTTTGGAGGAACCATACCAAACTTCCAGGACCATATTGTATGGTCTCGACCCTATCAGTATGGCCTTAGACCTAATATGAATTATATTTTATAAATTTTTGAGTTGGTCGTCTTCCTAGATTTTTCAGTTGTCAAACCCTAGTTTTTTCAAAATACAACAAGGTTCTCTAAGTGGACTGATCATCATCTCAAACCTTATCCATGGATGAAGAGTCCTAAAAATAAACTTTAGAAGGGTTATGGGAACCCTTGTGCATTGCCGATGTTGGTACTACTTCAAAGAGGAATTAAATTACATGTCATTATCCACCTATCATGTGATATCTAGATATATCAATTAGATTTAGCATTTTCTTTGACCATGCTTTATTTGACTTGGCTCTTTCTCAAATACTTGAAGAGTTGATGTTTGATTTCTTTTAGATGAGAGACATGGATACCTTGATATGGTTTTTATCTTCGACCTGATGTGGGTGCTTCCCTAATGATGTCATATGTAACAATACAAGGTTTAGTATATTTCAATGCCTTTTGCAAGTGGATGAAGTGAGTGTTCTAGTGAATTGCCTCATGAGTTCTTGGTTAGAAAAATAGGTAGGATTTACTTTCTTGTATATGGTTATGTAGATGATTTATCTAATAAAGGCCAACCTAGATGAAGTATAAGACCCAACGAAAGGTGTAAATTTAAAATTTCAGTTGGAAGACATGTTGGTTTAAGACCACACAAGTAGGTCAGGACAAGATGTATGATCATCAATAATCTATGTGATCCCAATCAAGATAAAAAAGTGATCCAAATAAAGTTTGGGATTGATAGAATGCTATTTCTAATTGATTTTGTATATTGTATTTTTAGGATGTGTTGACATGTCAATGTGTAAGGATACAAAAGATAAGAAATGAACCTTGGAAAGTGCTAAGTGGGAATGGAAAAGTTATATAAATCATAAAAAAGTGCATAGCCATATCAAGGGTTACAAATTTGAATGTCTAAAAAACAATATGTTTGTCTTGATGTTGTTTTCCATATATTTTTAACTTTGGGAAATTCTTCCTTGACCCTCTTGAAATTTCATGAAGAGGCATGGCCAGAGCTAAAAACCCAATAACAAGGCTCTAAGGTAGTGGTGCTAATCTTTGCCATTATAGAGAAAATAACACTTAAGGGGATCTTTGTGCCACTTAATACAAACACTTTACATATAATTATCTATCTTTTGGTCCTAGTTTGATGATATATAGGTGGGGTACTTGTAAATTAACCTTTTGATATTTATTGAGGAGAGAGTGGTGTTTTTTTATGTTCAAAATTGGATTAACAACTTCTCATGCTCATGCTACTACATGTGAATCTCGTTTCAGCCAATTTGAATATATCCCAAAATATGATGTTATAAAAAAGTGAGAAGAATGTAGATGGAATATTTTTGGATACACAATGATTTTATATTCTTATTTAATGATTTTGATTCCTCGATATCTTATAAGAATTGTTGTCGAAAAATATGCAAGGTCACTTTCTTCATGTAAGACTAATTCGGATAGATGGAATTGGATTTAAATCCTAGGGTTCCCCAAGTATAACTCCTTAAATCAATGAAAATATCCTCATACATCTCTTTCAACAAAACAATATTGGGTTGTTGAATGGGGTATGCGTGAAGGAAGGAATATTACCAGTGATAGTCATATTAGGGAACATACCTAATAAAGGCATGCATAATGAATACCTTGAATAAAAAAGGGTTAGAAGTTATGAAATGATGTCCCCAATGGAGTCACAAAAATATTAGAAAAATAATTTGTATTTGATAAATATGGTGGGTTTTTAAAACATTATGAACGAGAGATATTCTCTCCTCTATTATAATGGGAGGGGCCCTTTATCAACTAGCTAAAAATCAAGGAAATGAAAATGTAAATTATTTATGCTAATATTAATTCATGGGGGTATGTATTTCATCCCAAATAGGTTATATCTTAGAAGGGAAATATAAATGGGAATATAAGTAGGAATTATTTCTAGAAAATAAATAAAGGAAAAAAAAGGAAAAAGGAATACTTGTGCCTTTTTATAAGAAAATGTAGATCCTTATTTTAATCACACAAGCCTTAGTTAATGAGAATGGAAATTTTCTATTTCAATATAATGGAACAATAAGAAATAATTAACGTAATAAAAATAATTATTCAAGAGACAAATATGTAGCGTAAAGTTTGAAAGTATATCTCTTTTATTCTCTTTCTCAAAAAGGGTATTGATACAATGATTCTACTATCCTTTTTCATAAATTATCCTTATCAAAAAGTTCCTCTACATATATTAGTTAGTGTAGTCACTAAAATATGCACTTATTACTATTACATTACACCTCTAGTATGTTTTTATATACATGATTTCTAAGTATGGAAGATAGGAAATGTTGACACCTATTTGGTCGTTTTATTTCTTTGATTGGTTTTGCTCCCGTATTTTATCCTGGAATTTGCATATTTTTTAGTCTAGTCAAAAGGATCCCTGTTCATGTCTTTCATTATGTTCTCATCTTATTACTAAAGGACATTATTTCCCATATAGGACAATAGTGCTTACGTGATAATGTTTGTATACACCTATTTTTTCACTTTTCATCTTTCATACTTTTTAGTAATAATTTCCTTTATTTAGGTAAGGGTCATCAAGCATTTATTTATTGATCATGTGCCTTAAGGGGCTTGATGATAATGGGGAATGGTTATTCATGTAACCATTATGGGTTAAAAATAGTACACCGACAAAGTTTTTCTATTTGGTCTTGGCCTTAGTTGTCCTTGCACTAGTTATCCTTGTCTCCTTAGGTCTCACACACATTGCACTCCCGACATTTTTATTTTAGCTCACAATTTATCACTTTGATTCAAACATGTCCATGATATATGAACTGTTTTTCTCTTTGCATAACACATCACCTCATATCACCATCCTTGGCCGATGCCATCGCTCATGGGTGATGAAATCGATGCATTAGGTAAACCTAGGGTTTCTAAGGCCCGTAATCAAGATATAAGCGAGTACCCCATTAAGATATCAATGATTGGGTGAGGAGAGGTATGGATCAATGATAGATAAGATGAGAATGCACAATATGAATAAAATATAGATAAAGAGAAACTAAGGAGATGATCATGAATAAGAGTACTATGCTAACTAGTATCAAAATACATATAACACTAAGCTAACATAACACAATGAGGGAAGGAGATGAAATAATCTATGAAAAATGAAAAATATAGTTAGAGAACTCACCTTGTACCTGTAGGGTGGTCACTGATGCATCTATCTCTCCAGAGAAGCAACACACCGAGAGAGAATCACTATTAGGTGGATAAGGGGAACACCGTTCCTATCCTAGACTCACTATAGATGACCCAATAGTGCAATAAAACCAACCAAGAAGAAGAGTGTCCAATCCAATCTAAGAAAAGTGCAAGATGAACCAATAAATGAGTGATCATATGTGAAAATAATGTAAAATAGTAGTTCGGTGGTAGTTCCTAAGATTTAGGCTTCCTTCCTTTTGAATGTCAAGATGTGGTGTGTATATATAGGACACCATCACTTGTGGGAAATGGTGTTGTCAAGAGAAATATTGCACCGACACCATCACCCACAAAGCAATCGAATCGAAAAAGGATGGTGATATGAGGTGATGTGTCATGTAAAGGCAAAATGAGGTTTGTAGATCATGGACATGGCCAAATAAAATTTCCAAATGATATCTTAACACCATTAACATTCAATTATCTTTCATACACCATTAACATTCAACCATGCATTAATGAGATCTTAACAATAAGCAACAACCATCCACAAGAGCATAAACATGAGAGAGTACACAAGAAAACAAGATATAAGTGGGAAACCATCAAGGGGAAGAAAAACCACTAAATTTTTTTTTGATATTACTCACAACAAAGACTCAAGTGAATATTACACATCACAAGAGATTTCTTTAGTGAGGCACCAACCCCACAAGGAGCACCAACCCCTAAACCCTTGTTGATATTACTCACAACAAGATACTTGCATAAATATGACTCATCACAAAATATTTTTATAATAAGATCAATGAATATATGCTGCAACAAATCAGTTGATGGTGATCACAAAATTCAGCTCCAAATTCCTTTAACCCTCTTGAAACACACTCCTTCCAATTCACTCAAACTTGCACTATAATGACCTACTTTGATCACAAAATATTACACACATGCTATCTAAAACTCCCCATACATTTTAAAACTTCATAAAATCTAATTTTAAGCCTTCATACCAATTTAACAATCTCACTTGGGTCACACGTTTTCCCCCTCTCTTAGCTAGTTCAAATTTGAACCAAAACTCTCATTTATACCCTTCTCAATTGAAAAACATAAGATAAGTCGGTACTACATAAGTATCTAGAAAAATACAACATAAAATATAACATTAAATTTATAAAAATTCATAATATGGACCCATGTAGGTCGTCCATGCTCCAAGACACCAAACAGGCCAAAAATGGCTCAAAACCCCATCACTTGGTTCACCAAAGACCTCCAAACTCATCACCATGATTATTCAAGCCTCTAAAGGCCTCAAACATGTCAAATATGACATAAAATATCATATATAATCATAAGTTAACTTAAACCAATCAAATTCTTCATATCACTACCAATAAGGCTCTTATTCTTCATAAAATGCAGATGTTTCAGAACCAGATCTTCACCTATGGGTCTCAAGATCATACCATATCAAGATGAAAAAAGATTGCAACCATGAACATAAGGTATTCTATTAAAAAGTAAAAAAAAAACATCATAAAACACAGTAATCCTAAATATCAATTATTATAAAAAAATCAAATAAAAATATAAAACCCCACAAAATGGTGATAAAAGACACCTCATCCCTCATTTACTTATTGACATGTTGAGTTTAGGTGTTTTCATTGATGTAAAAGCCCATTAATGACAAATAGGATAGTGAAGGTATGCTAGAAGGTGTTTATTAGGATGATGGTATGGATATTCGGTGTTTTCACGATTACATGAGTGGATTCGGTGAGATTGTCTTGGTCTAAAGCAAGCCTAGTCGGGTGACCTAGCTAGCCTAGGAGAAGGTGCATGATGGTTTTTATTACTTGGTGACTTGAGAATCATGTTAGAGGCATGGAGAGCATGGATGAAAAATTTAGATACAATTTAATGAGTTTTCATTGATGCACATGATCGTTTCATATCATGTTTGAGGTCATAGAAGGAAAAGTGTGCCTTATTTATGAAGGCGGTCTTTGATCTCAAAAAAGGTAGTTTTGAGAAATTTAAGAGATTGTCCTCATTAAAGATATTCCAATTTGAGTTTTAAGGAAATTTAAGATGTTATAGAAATTATATTTAGATGAATTTCCAATTGTATATGGTTTGTCTCTCGATGATGATTTTGATAGGTGAACCAACTCAGTTTGTGAAGACCAAGGATGTTTGTTTTGGAACATGATTACTCGGTTAGAAGATGGAGGTAAAATAATATTTGTTTTTGATTCGTTGATGATTGATATCCATTAGAGAGTGAAGAGGGAAGAAATTTTTACCTAGTGAAGGAATTCAAAGATAATGCCATGGCATAAAGGGTGCAAACCCGTTGAGTTTCCAAAACTACTTAATGGGCATCTCGGTTTGGTGAAGAGGAAAATAAGTGTGGTTTACATGGATAGATGTTTCAAGAGGTATATAAATCATGGATATGATCCAAATGTAAATATATTTCTAATTGTTTTTACATGTCATAGGTGAAGTGATATGGTATGATCTTGAGGCCCATAGGTGAAGATTGGTTCCTAGAAACATTTGTTTTATGAAGAATAAGAGCCTTATTGGTAGTGATATGAAGAATTTGATTAGTTTAAGTTAATTTATGATTATAGATGATATTTTGTGTCATACTTTACATGTATGAGTTCTTTAGAGGCTTGAATAATCATGGTGATGAAGTGGAGGTTTTGGTGAACTAGGTGATGGGGTTTTGAGCCATTTTTGGCTTGTTTGGTGTCTTGGAGCATGGATGACCTACATGGGTCCATATTATGAATTTTTATAAATTTAATGTTATGTTTTTATATATACTTATGTAGTACTGACTCATCTTATTTTTTGAGTTGAGAAGGGTATAAAGTGAGAGTTTTGGTTCAAATTTGAACTAGCTAAGAGAGAGGAAAAAGTGTGACCCAAGTGAGAGTGTGAAATAGGTATGAAGGCATAAAATTAGAGTTGATGAAGTGTGAAAATGTATGAGGAGTGTTAGAGAGCATGTGTGTAATATTTTGTGATCAAAGTAGGTCATTATAGTGCAAGTTTGACTGAATTGGAAGGAGGTGTGTTTAAAGAGGGTTTGAAGGAATTTGGAGCTGAATTTTGTGATCACCATCAAATGAGTTGTTGCAGCATATATTCAGTGATATTATTATAAAAATATTTTGTGATGAGTCATATTCATGCAAGTATCTTGTTGTGAGTAATATCAACAAGGTTTTAGGGGTTGGTGCTCCTTATGGGGTTGGTGCCTCACTAAAGAAATCTCTTGTGATGTGTAATATTCACTTGAGTCTTTGTTTTGAGTAATATCAAAATTTTTTTGAGTGGGTTTTCTTCCCCCGATGGTTTCCCACTTATATCTTGTTTTCTTTTGTACTCTCTCATGTTTTTTTCTCTTGTGGATGGTTGTTGCTTATTGTTAAGATATCATTAATGCATGGTTGAATGTTAATGGTGTATGCAAGATAATTGAAAATTGTTTAAGGTTTTTTAAAGGAATGATTCACCCCCATCTCATTCCATTGTGATTCCAATTTTTTATCAGAGTAGGTCCTTTTAGAGAAGTTTGATCACTTGAAAGGAGATCCTTTGAATCACAAAAATAGTGAGTCGAGGAGTGTCTCTTCTTCTAGCATTGCACTATTGGTTGATGGAGTGAACTATGATTTTTGGAGTTTAAGGATGAGGAATCATATCATGTCTCTAGGGTTTGATATCTGGAAATTTGTGTTGGATGGTTATACAGTTCCTTCTACCCTCCAACAATTGTTGCAGACAAGAAGACTTGTAGTGAAAATTCCAAGGCTATGAATGCCATCATGTGTGGATTGGTTGAACTTGAAATTGTGAAGGTGATGCATTGAAAATTAGAAAAATATGTGGGAGAAACTTTAGGTCATGTATGAAGGATATTCCAAGGTAAGGATAACTAAGCTTCAGAATTTCAAAAATCAGTTTGAAGGGTTGAAAATGAGTGATGATGAGCCTATTGTGAATATTTTCTTAGAGTTGACAAGGTTGTCAACACCATGAAAGGATTAGGTGAAGATGTGAAGGAAGAATTTGTAGTTCAAAAGGTTTTAAGGTCTCTTACTCCTAGATTTGATTCCAAAGTGTTTGCTATTGAAGAAGCCAAAGATTTGACTCTCTTGACAATGGATGATTTACATGGAACCCTAACTGCATATGAGATGAGAATTCAAAGTGATAAAACTGTCAAAAGGAAATAAATTTCAAGTTTGAAAAGAATATAAAAGTCAAGAATAATAACTATGATGATGTTGCTCATGAGATGGATGATGATGAGTTGTTTTCCATGATTTCTAGAAGATTGAATGTTGGTTTAGGTAAGTACAATAGGAAGCTTCCTTTTGAATGTTTTAATTATGGTAAGGTAGGATATTTTGCTAAAAATGTCCTCATAATCACAAAGATGAGAATGAAGAAAGTGATGGAGAAAATGACAAGAAGGATAATAAGTTTGACAAAGGTAAAAGGGGTTCAAGAAGTTTGACTATAAGAAGAAGAGAAAGAAGAGTCTATATACAAAAGGAGAGTTCTATTCATCTAAGGATAATGTTGATGATTATCTTTGTGGATGAACCATCGTAGTTCTTTGGATACCTTAGATTAGTGGGACGGATTCCCTAAGGTAACCTCCATATTTTAAAGAAGCCATCTCTTCTCTGTGGTGTGAGATGAGGGTTAGAGAGAAATGAAACATAACACAAAACTAAAAGAAGCGATGTGCTAAAAAGAAGAAGTTTAATCAGGAATCCATCTGTTTGAAATGGAAAAAGGTGAGCACTAAAAAGGGTGGATGAAATGCACCACAAGCCAAAGATAGATTCACGCATAACACCAATTCAAAATAATTAAGCGAGAACTTCCAAAACTGTAATGAACATTTAGAAACATGCATAGTATACTTGTGACAAAGGTGAATAAAGGCTATTAGAGATAATAAAATATGTAAAGGATTGATGAAATGCATCACAAGACATATTATATTGATCCAAAATTGTACATGTACAACAATAAACAGGTAAGAGGTAAGAAAAATTCCATTAAAAAGCCTTAGGAAGAAGGCTTTAGCTCCATGTTCTACCTACCTAGCAAAGAAGAAATAGGGACCCAAAAAAATTATCATCTCCCCGATATTTTTAGTGAGCCCCCGATTATAATAAATAGAATGAGAATAAGAGAAGAGAACAATCACATAACTACTTTTCCAACCACTTCCTAATTTTAATAAATGAGATGAAGTGACAGGAATAGATTTGCAAAATATGTCTCACACTGCTTTGCCCATGATCTCGCCTTGAAGAAATGAGAGCCATGTTCATTCAATGCATTCTTAACTACTTTCTAACTACCTCCCTTGAAGCAGGCTCATATTTTAAGGAATAAACCCTCAAATATTTATTACATATCTCGAACTCCTCAATTGTTGTGCATTATATTTTGATCCATGATTCCAATGACACATATTTTGGGGTGTTTTGTTAAGAAATGATCCATTTATTGCCCTTTGAATGTAGGTAGATTTTCCTCTCCCCTCGTACCTTTTGAATGATATAAGAATTTTAAAAATTCTAGGTGTTATTTATTATTGCTTCACACATGGCGTTGACCTTCCACCAATATTTTGCAACTTTCAGGATTAGAGTCCATTCCACCGAGCTCCACATAGAGGCCAATTACATCACCGGGGTCTCTATTTTTCTTGTATCTTTTGAAAGTGCACTTTGCAATGACACCATGGCATATTCCATGGATCCTATTTTTCTTGAGTTTGTAATGGGACTTATTGTTCATTAATATGAGGATGATTTCCTTGATGGGCTACTTATCATCGAATCCACATGGAAGTCCCATGGGGTTTTGAGATTTCACTCTTCCCTTTATATTTTTGGAACTGCACTGCAAGCTAACACATGGCACCTTCCGCGAGTCCATTACTTTGCTTGAGTTGACTCATTTTGGGATCATCTTTCTCACTGTTATTTAGCTAAGTCCCTCCCAAATTTTCTAAAGTATTGACTCCTTTTGTATTTAGTCCGAGACTCTAAGAACTACCTTGATTAATAACGGTAGGAATCTATTTGTTATCTAATTTCAGCAGGGTGGTGTAAATTAGATAATAGATAAAAATCGATGATGGAGTATCTGATTCTAAATTTGAATCAGAACATGAAGAGGTTGTTGATGAGGTTTTATTCATGACTAAAGATGCCATGAGATCTATGAGTGACAATTCTACATTTTTGGTGACATATGTAATTTGAGAATGAAGAAGAAGGTGATGATTTAGAAACTAAATTAATGCGTGTTCAATATGAATTGAATCATGTTGAGAGAAAAATAAGAAGCTAAGATATCAGGTTAGAGAGTATGAAATAAAAATTCATGACCTTGAAGAGAAACATTTGAATGTGATAGAAAATCTTGATGAGTGAGGTGGGGACTAATTTAATTATGGGTAATTAAATTAATCAAAATGTGTGCAAATGGGCGTGGTGATGGGATAATATTGAATTAATTAATCAAAGGGGATTGTGACCCAATTTTTGTGTCTACGCACACATTTTTCAAAGATCATGAGTGGTAGGCCATAAAATCTTACGATGTAAAAAATACGTTCTTCCTTATCACGCATTACAATAATGGGCACCTACTTGAATCATGATACAAGTAATAGATCTCACACTCTGAGAACCATGGCGCACACCGATTTACAGGGAAAATATCCTTTGCATGTCCTTATACTTCACAATTCATGCACCAAATATCACTTTGTAGACACCAAAATTAGGTCATACTACCCTTATAACCCTATTAATTAAATTAACCATACCTTACCTATTCATATCCCATAGTGCACATGATTAATTGAATTAATTACTTTAATTAATTTAATTAACATCCTCACTTGACCACCTCACCCAACCAACTCACCTAGCCACCTCACTCCATGACCCACTCAAACCCCATTAATGACCTAAGACCAAGTCTAAGCCTATCCTAACCAACTAGGACTTAGTCTAAACCTAGAATTAATTCCTATTAACAAACCTAAGAGGACTCTTACTCATTATTTTGTGGTATATCACTTGAGACTCAGACAAGATTGAAGACCATGCCAAAAATAACAACAATCAAGCTATTTTTGGCTAACCTAGATATTCCCACCTTAACCAATGCCGATTATATCTCAATCGACGTCGGTCCCCTAACTGTCGTTAGTTAGGTTAAATACATTTCCAAAATCCTTTGCTAAGGTTGGTCATTTGATTCAGGATCTCATACAAATAGAGACTTGGAGCACTCAAATTTTTGAAGCACTCAGGAAAGGAAAGCACCTGGGAGCACTACCAACAACCATTGACATCCATCACCTTCTTCACGATCATAGATTCACATAGAGAAGCATGGAGACTCAAATTGCTGCGGCATGTACATGATGTCCCTTCTCTCTGGATCTCTGCCATCATTGTTTTCATCACCTGCACTCTCCAGATCCATTCTTCAGTAAGTACCTAATATCTCTTTAGTTATCTTTATTTTCTTTCATTAAGATCATCATTCCTCTCAGTAATTTATTCTTCTATACATCCGTACACCTCCTTCCTCCCTCTAACCCATCACCTTACCATATCTAGCCCTTTCACCTATCTTCACCCTCCCATAATCATCTCTGAACATTTTAGACCATTCCACGACCTCACCCCCCCATTTCTAGCCTCTATACAATCACAGAAGGTCTGAAGACTAGTTTTAAGAGATTTTTATTAACTACCCCTACCGATGTTGGTTAAGCAACCGACATCGTTCATCCTAAAAAATCGGCATCGATCACACAATCAACGTTGATTATTGTGTCTTACGAACATACCTTAGACTAGTGAGCTCATACCCATTCCCTAACAACCCATAATCACTCCTAATCTTTACCAGACCTTACCCAGAGCCTGTACTAGACCTGTAACCCAATACCAACCCATCACCTGACCCATTTTGACCTCAATCACCTTTTATCTGACCTTTCTTATTTGTTTTGTATGAGATACCTAAATTGTTTCAATTCCAATAAGATTTTTATTTCATGTTTATTTTGGATAACATTAATACTATTATTTAAAAAGTGGATTGACACTGATCATGAAACATCATGCTTACGGATCTAGATTTTCTAGACAGTCTACTTGTTGTTTTATTTAAATCTATCTGGTGGTATTGTTTTGCATTTTATAGGTAGTTCCTCCTAGCCAAAAGGGAGTATTCGCGAATCGACATTGGATCGGGAAAAACAAAATGCGCATGTAACCTTCAACCGACATCACAAATAGGCATTCCTCTTTAGCCTCTCACCCTCCATCTGTTTCATTAATTTATCAAGAATCTAGTGAAACACTTTGGACACGCTTTTTAGTGGGACCCATCCATGGTTCCTTGCATTTATTCATTCTTAGGGAAATATTTTGTATATTTGTTTCTTTTTGAAAAAAAGGGAATTTAACATTAAATATTATCCTTGGGAATATTCTCTTCTTTATATTTGTCTAAGTGAAATTTATATTTTGGGACTAAAAAGAATCATTATTTTTCTTCTTACATTTGCATTAGTGAAAGTCATTCTCTCTCCTATTCACTCTCTATTTACATCGAATATCACATTTTGATTTTGGTTTCAAAATACTTGCATTTCATACTTCTATGCTTGCATTTTTAGCTCACATTAAAACTGAGGGCAACCTATATGTTAGAATTCATGCCCAACTGATGGTTGACATAATTGAATCATAAAGAACTTTCTCTTCTCTCTCTCTTTTTCAAACTACACAAATAAAAATTCACACATCTTCTTAAACAACACCTTACTTAGAAGAAGTTGTCAATGATCACATGATCAGAGGATTGACAGTGGGCACCCAACTAGTTTCTCTATCTAGTCATTATCAGAGAAAGGACCGCCCCACCAAAATATAACTTGAAACCACCCTTATAATTTGCCTCTTCATAGGACACCTTCCCAACCAAAAACTCTATTTTGATTCACAAAGTCAATCTAAAATAGAATAAGCTAAAACATAAAAAATTCACTTATAGGATTGCATGTTTTTTCTTAGCTTTTTCTTGAGTTGTGAGGTTACGTTATTCATTTTATTCTTCCTTTCACAATCATATATCATATCTGGTGTATTCCAACTATTTCTAAGTGTGTCAGGATCCATTATTATCATACTCGTTTTTGGGTTGATATTTCATTTGACTTAATTCAAAAAAATCAAATTTTCTTTACTTTTCCAAATTTCACGTGACTAGCGTCGGTCTAGAGATTTTCATCAGTTTACATCGACCAACATTATTCTACCTAACCATTTTTAGTTTCTAACTCTTTTTGGTTTTTCTACCAAAAATAACATTCATCACATCTTCTATTCTTTTTAAGTTCTCAGGACATCATCATATCCCCACAATTCTAAAACCATAGCCAAATACAACTTCGTTATTTCATTTTCATCATGTTTTTGCCTCATTTGCAAAACTGTTGATTTCCTATAGTAACTAATATTAGTTTCCCGATTGTCATTAGTCACTCTGTAATCGTTATCGATTAACGTAACCCCGATGTTTCCTTTGTTCTGATTTTTAATTAGAACACCGACCCATTTCACCTCCCAGAATCTAGCCTTTTCCATTTATGTTATTTTCTATGTCATTTACAAAGTACAATTTACTAGGTCTATGCTAATTCACATGGTTTTGACTTGCAACCAAGCCAACACCCTTGTGTTTCACACTAGCCTTTAGCCACTTCCACCTATCCCATCACCGCCTTCTATCTTGTTGCATATGGATCCAACTCAGCCCATCACCATTAGTACTGGTGACGAGGAGTTCGCAAGACTCCTTGACCAAAATCCCACTACCCTACAATACTATCTCACCCACTCATCCACCCGAGACTCCTCGGACAATTAGTATATGGCATGCCCGTGTCTATCCCTCCTGCCCTCACCCCCACTTCTGTGTTAGCTACCACTAGCTCAAAATTACCTTCATCCACCTTACCACATGTGGTATCTCAACTAGATCCCAAATCTGCCATAATTGCTGCACTTATGGCTTCTATCACACCTATGGTGTTAACCATCCCTTCACCAGCTGCCCTTGGCATAGCCTTGTCTGCACTTTTCACCTCATATATAACCATTGCATCGCAACTACCCATGGTGTCGAAACCCACACCCTATTCCAAAACCTCATCCTTTTTATCCCATAGGCTCTACCCCCAATTACCACAAGATTCGTTATGACTACCCCACCTATTTACATGCATCACTAGCAACCCCCAATCTTGTCTATCACTTATTCGGGATATCTTCCGCCCACATCTATTCCCCCTTCACAGTTCTCATACTTGGCACCCCCATATACTAGGATGCCATCCACATCATACATCCATCATCAACCTCCTTTTACTACGGGGGTGCCCATTCCTCACAACCCACCAATGACCTCATTAAGATGATGATGGAAAAGATGCAAACATTAGAAGCATTAGTTTCTGGCTCTCGCAACTCCTTAACTTATGATGAAATCTATAATGATCCTATTCATCCATCTATCCCCATTTTCCCATACCTTATACATTGGGAAATTCCCAAGTTCAACCGTTTCAATAGTAAAGAAGACCCGTAAAAACACTTGTGTTCATTCAAACATGGGTGCTATCTAATTACCCATGATGATGCTTTACTCCTACGGACATTCCCCATGTCCTTGACATGACCCACATTAGATTGGTATAGTGGTTTACCTAGACATTCCATTTACTCATTTAACCAAGTGGCTCAAGCATTCTTGGACCATTTCTCAATCAATTTCATCAAAAAAGTCACCATGACTGACCTATACTCAACACAACAGTATGATGATGAATCTATCGCAGATTTTATTGCTCATTGGTGAAGCCTTATCAACCAATTAACATTCCAGTTACCTCAAGCTGAGCTTATAGATTTGTTTACTAGAGCTTGTGCCAGACACATCTCACCAACTTTATAGGTACAAACCTTTTGTACCTTTGATGAAGCATTTACCATGGTGTGAAAACTGAAATTTGTGTCATTAAAGAGAAGAAAATTCAATTGCGAAACAAAAATGCCACATTCAAATCAAATGATGCTTCTTCATCTTCAAAGCCCCAAAATAATTATTCAAAAGCCAAAGGATTTTCCAATGTGGTAGTTCTCAAAGATGGTCCATCTCATCCATCTAACCAAGCCAAACCTTCCTCCAATATTTCTCCCATTCAAATTTTTAGTTCCAACGGAACAACAAAAGTACACTCTAATTAGAGAGCCCTATTCTTTAGTCTTAGAAAATATTCTTAAGGCCGAGAGCCATTGCACTTCCCCCATAAAACCTCATACTAGTTTTAATCCCACTCATCCTATGCCTGCATGGTATAAGGAACATGACTATTGTAATTATCATCATGTCAAAGGCCATAGCGATGGTAATTGCATAACCTTCAAGAACATTGTCCAGGAAATGTTAGATAATGGAGATCTTGTCCTAGACAACCCAAATGCACCGAAAAATCAAAACTTGCATATCTTTAAGAAGTCGTTTCCTAATCATACACCATCATCTAATCAGAATGGTGAACCTTTAACCAATGAAAACAATGTCCATGAAGTCCACGTTGTTTTTGATATCGTACCAGAGTTCCTCAATTTCCACCTATTCCATCTATCGAGGAAATTCTAGC
This sequence comes from Taxus wallichiana var. yunnanensis, assembly GCA_018340775.1. Lineage (NCBI taxonomy): Eukaryota > Viridiplantae > Streptophyta > Pinopsida > Cupressales > Taxaceae > Taxus > Taxus wallichiana. Next base: position 1,778,254 of record CM031239.1, read on the forward strand.
ATGAGCTCCTCTACCCATAGTGGAGCCTACCTCATCTACTCCTTCACCCATAGAGGAGTCCCCTTCATCTCCCTCTTCACCCATGAAGGATTCCAAAATTTCTGCTAATTCTATTTCACCATCTACCTCACAACCTATCAAACAATCAATGGTATTAACTCTCCTACCCATGGGAGAATCATCATCACTTTCTTCTCCACCGAAATAAGAATCTACCTCACCCCATCTACCATCACTCTTACCCATGGGGGATCCTTTAGATGCACCACTACCTATTGGGGATAATTCCCCATTAGCATTCCAGGATCCCATTGATCTACTCTCGGATATTTTACCCACAGTGAGTCGATGCTAACCAATTCCCTATCTCATAAAATATTTTACAAGGATTGTCAATAAACATACTTCATCTCCTCTTACGAAGTGCTGTTTTCACTCTGGTTGACCGCTTGGATTACGTTGATAATTCCATGCTTTGGGGATGCCTTCGATTACCCTTTTCAACCCAAATGTAAATGTCTCCTATAGATACCTCCATAATCTATCCGAAGGTATTTCAAGCGACCAAATCAACCATGACCATGCCTGTTGAAACAAATTCTTCTTCATCACCTTTACCTACATCCAAACCTTTACCCATAACCAAACCCATTCCTCTACCTAAGAACTTACCTACACCTACATCTCCTCCCACATCTAGACCTATCACTACCCTAGGTGTCATGCTGACATCAAGCCTTGTCCATCCACCCATCAAATTGGACTTATCCACATCTTCCCAAGCCTGCACATGAAAATCATTCCTCCACCTAAAAGGAAGACCCAACCTTCTAGGATGCATACACTAGTTTCACCCACTATGCCTCTATCACCTTCACCATTTCCATCTATCCTTGGACCTCACCCATCTACCCTAGTCAAAAACCACCTACCCAAAGCAAATCAAAAGCACAATAGTCTACCTCTTCATCACGATCCTTTATTACACCCAATCAACCAACACAACCTTCACTATCACCATCAGCCGCATGACTTCCTTACCACATATACCCCACCAAAGAACCATAACCCCATCACTACCTATGTGACTTTATTCTCCTCAACCCATACCTTCCACCCGACCTCTACCAGCAACCTTTACCACACCTCTGTTATCACCGTGGCTAACCTATCCTCTGCCATCATCTGCTTTCCTTCTACATCATGTACTCCCACCTCACCTTTACCCAAGAAGGTGCAATCCAAGGACAAGAACCCACTACCCTCCAACAAGGTAGTTAAACCCACAACAACTTCCATTGCTAGTTCATCTACCACACCTTACTAACCTCCCACTATGATGCATTAAGCAGGGGTCTTACGACAACTTTTTATCCAACCTCTTAGAAACCTCCCTCATCACATTACCACCGCTTAGACCTTACGACCTCCTAAAACCCAAACCAAAAGGGTTTGATGAAACAAAATATTGTGCCTACCATCGTGTGCCTAGACATGATGTAGATAATTATAAGGCTCTAAAAACCATTCTTCTCCAACTATGCCCTCTTGAAGAAAATTTTGATGATGATGATCTTCTAGATGAGGACTCTATTCCACCTTCACCAATCACCACATGTCCTCGTCCACTACCTATTCATCCACCCACATCTCCACCTCCACAACCTTTTTATCCACCTCCAACATTTGAGATCAACATGGTTTGTATTAGAGAGTTGGCCAAACCTCCACCTAAATTCTAGTGTGCCCTACTCATTTCGCAAGGTTCTTACCCCGCATTAGGATTTTGTCCATCATGCCATTATACTACTCATGACATACCTTCTCCATCCACCTCTTTTCCTTAGATTAACATGATCCAAGTTTCCACTCATACCCAAAAAGACAAAGGAAAAGAAAAAGCAACCAACCCATCCACTAATCCTATGCCTAACATACCATTTACACCTACACCCAAAATCACCATTCAAGGACCCACATACCCTATTTCTAATGGGGTCACCCATTGTACAATGATAAAAAAATTACACCAATCCCCTCTAAAAATTTCTTTGTATGATCTTGTCCAAACCTTTGAATCTCATCGACAAGCCCTCATGGAGGTTTTGCAATCCATCGAGGTTTTACCTAATGACCCCACACCAATAGCTTCCATTATCACCCCTCACCATGTGGCCTCTCTTACCAAAACATATCCTTCTTCTACCCCCACTCCCACTCATCAAGTGGCCACCCTCAGTTTCTCTGATGAGGAGATCATACCTCTCCAGTTAGATGACCTTGATCCCGCTCTTTTCATCTCCATCTATATTGATAATATTCACGTTCGACATGTTATGATCGATGGTGGCTAACATCAACATCATCTCCTCCTGCGCGTATGATCAAATGAGCATCCCTTCAAATTGCATGCATAATAACCCAGTTATGTTGCACTCCTTCAATGATGCCATCACTTTGTTATCCCGTAAAATTGGCAAGGGCAATTTTATAGATAACCCTACCGAAATTTTGTTCCGATCCCTCGTTAGGGATTCCTTGCGTTCGGAACGTTGCAAAATCCCTTTCCGGGAAATCTAGTTTTCCGAACTTAGCCATTTTTGGTCTTTTTTGGTGGGCGCATATAATGACAATGCAACATCAAATGTTCATGCGCCCCTTTAAGCCTTTGGCGCATGCTTTCTTGTGTCGACAGGTGTTTTGATGTGCCTCACTATGTTGAGTCTTCCTTGCATGCACCAAGGCGCATGCGCCTTCCTGTCAACAGAACTTTTGTTGCGCCCCTTTTTGGTGCGCCAAGGGCGCACATATTCCTCTGTCAACACCACTTAAGTGCGCGAAAGGCACTTATCTTCATGTTGGAAAGTGTTTCAATGCGTAGAAGGGCACATGTTTTATTGTGTCGACAGAGCTTTCCATGCGCCACTTGAAAAATTTGGTGGCGCATTTATTGCCACCTCCCTATAAATAGGCGCGTCTGCACTGTCATTGTCACTAAACACAAATCACATGATTATTTTTCTCTGTACCTGTCAACGCACCAACCCTGTCACTTTCGAATCTTTTTGTGGACCCATTTGCACACTTCTCCACTATTTATCCTTAAGAGGTCCTCTTTCTTTTGTGCACTTTGGGTTTGTGGTTTTTGGCTGCTTATTGGTATGGATTGGATTGGAAAGACTATGAAATCATGAACTTCCCCCTTGTTTGTCTTTTCCATTCTTCCACATATTCTTCCCCCTCTTTCCAGGATCTCTTTGGTAGAGGAAACTCTCTGAAAAATAGCTTGGAACTCTCATTTTGTGGCTTCTTCATCACCCAAACGACCCTGCAGAAGGAGATAAACCACATGTAAAACCCCTCGAAAGAGAATCAAAGCTTAAAAAGAAGACTGTTATTCTTCTCCTTTGGCGCATTGGCACACCCTGCAACATGAAGAACAACTGCGCCAATGGCGCACATTCCCTGCCTGCTACATAATGAAAAGCTGCGCCCTCAAGGTGCACTTCCTTAGTTTGTTGCAAATGCTTTCCTCACGCCCCCTCATGGCACACCAAACTCATTTGTTGCATCGTTAAAACCTGCGCCCTTTGGCGCACCACTGCATGTATGCAACATAGAAATTATCTGCGCCAAGTGCAAAATTGTAAAACGGTGCAGGCGCATCCCTCATTACAATAACATCATGTTATGCATTCCTTCCATGTGCCACGCCAAGTTCCTTTAGCGCACAAAAGCATATGTTACACAAACCTTAGATGCACCTTTGGCGCACCAAAGTTCCATGCAACATGAAAATTATATGCGCCATGGGCGCATCCTGTTCCCGTGTAACATAAAGAATCCATGCGCCCTTTATAAAACACATACATATGGCGCAGGCGCACTTGTGCTTACAACAACAAAGAATGCACCCTACAGTGTCCATGCGCCATGCGCCTTCGGCACCTTTGATTTATCCCCAACAATGCCCTTTCCCCGTGCACCTTACTATTTAGCTCATGGTTACTGCGGTATTCATGTGCCTGCGCCCTGAGGCCTTAAAATTGCTAACTCTTTCTTCATTAGCATTTCAATGGAAAATCAGACAGCTGACATGGCTTTCTTGCGTTGGGTTTCACTTCTTATTCTTGCAGATCAGCAACTAAGTTTAGAAGAACATATGTCAACATCAAGCAAGAAACCTATCAAATCTAAAGGCAAGGCCAAACTCACAGAAGAAGAAATGAAGTATAAGTATCAGAGGGTCGGAATGGTGAGTCCCGGGCATAGTGTGACCTAGACATCAGATACTCAGAGCTGGGTCATATTGACATGGAAGATTTCTGGGCCAGAACCCAGAGGGTCACAAGAAGTCCATGGATGGACAAGGCTGATAAGGCGGTGCGCACTTTACTTTCTTGGTGGGATCCCAGTCAGTGCCGTAAACAACGAGTTTATGATGGTGGTAGCCCGATGCTACAACAAAGACACAAGATGTGTCCATGGTGAGAAGGGCGAGGTCATAATTAACCTCACTTCCCGGCACTTTGAAATAATGCTCGGCATTCCTCATCACCGGCACTTTGTGGCCGTCAGCCAAGAAGATTGCATCAAGGCCTGGGATGACAATGAAGATCAGTGCATGCAGCTGATGAATGAAGTTTATCTCAAGAACAAAAAAGTAGTGACTCGGTGGCCACAAGTCATTCATCGTAGTGACTTTTCAGAGGAACTCAGCGACACAATTACGTTCCTAAGTAGAGTCTTTGGGCTTCCTGACGCCCATTATTTTCACAAGTGGATGTTGCGGTACCTTGAAACAATGAACAAAAATGTGCCCGATCAACGCTTTGAATGGGTAGAAATCATAAGCAGCACAATCTCTGAGTAGCTACAACAACTTAACACAACGGGAGGTTACATGAACTCCTACGTGGTCTATCTTGCAGCTTGAGAAAGGGACTACCCGGCTCGATGCGATGCGGGGTTTGGCCCCAGTTAAAATCTATAAATATTATCCAGAGCTAAAGGCTGGAAAATAGCATCCCCCAATTCACAAAGATCAATGATGCATTCTTCTACTTCATCATCTTCCTGTTGAGGTCGAATATGACTCACGGTCACACGACCAAGAGCATAGTAGCAGCTACTGAGAAGTGGGGGGCCCTGTTCACTCAATTCCCCACATTCACTTATCGATGATAGTCATTTCTGGGAGAATCGACTAGATTGCCAAGGTATGCCGGGCCCAAGTTGATCCTATTGGAGCTGTCGAGGCAGCTTGTTACTTACCACGAAAAGTGCCTAAAGAGAAAGAAGGGTGGAACTCCTTTCCCCCTCACAGTGGGTAGGTATACGTGTCTCACTCACCACAAGGAAAAAGATATGTTTGCAGAACTGGAGCTGCTGAATCTAAAACATGACTTCCCAGCAAGGCCCACCTTCGACCCGAGAAATTGTTTGCCTAGGGCCAAGCTCAACCCGATCCACATCCCTCAGATCGAAGATATCTACATCGACATATATCATGAGGTTGAGCTCAGGAGGAAGGATCATTCTCACTTGGCCTTAGCAGAAATCATCCAGTACGGGGTAGCCATCGTCCCCAAAGGCTACCAAACTACTGAGCAAGAAGTGGATCAAGTGTATCTTGACACGGGTGGGGACGATTGGCCTTTCGCATTGATTGATAGAACTAAAGCACCCCAGACAATTGAGGAGAGAGTCAAGGAAACTCTGCGCAGAACAGAGCATTGGTGCCGAATGAACGGGCTCATCTACCTCGGGGTCGATTTCACAACCTCTCCGTTGGGCAACGCACCTCCTCGGGCTAAACAACAGCCAAAGGGGAAAGGAAAAGGAAAAGAGGGTGAATCCAGCTCCACCCAAGAGGAAGCTCCTGAAAGTCCTCCTTCCGCTACACCCGAAGAAGTTATAACTCTGGCTTCTCCAGAGAAAGAAACAGCGGAAGATGTTCCAATAGGCACATCCACTCAGGATGTGGCCACTGCTGCAACAATTGAGGTCCCTTCTGTCCCTTCTCCCTCTCCTCCTTCCCCTCCTCGAGTGACCCAAGCGACCATTCCTTTGGTCGTGTCCTCTCCCCCTTCTTCTACTGTTCCTCCTGCTTCTTCGTCCATCTTCTCTTCTCTCACGGACTTGTCCCCCTCCATTTCTTCCCTCATCTCTGAGCTCCCCTCCCTTCCTATGTCTTCCTCTCCTGTAGTATCTCTTCCTCCCATGAGCACTTCCTCGGCCTCCCTCTCGATGCCGCCTCCAAGTGTCTCCACGTTTTTCCCTTCTACTACTGCTGCCCCTTCTCTATTTCTGGTCCTTCTCCCATAAGTCCAGCCTGGATCTCCTAGCACCTAAGTCAACAGAAAAGGAAAGTTCCCATCACTCCGATGGACTTCTCCGTAATCCCGTCAAAAGGGGAAAAGAAGCAGAAGCCCATCACATGCTTCTCTCAGAGTGCTTCGGGAGAGAGGGTAATGGAGATCACATACCCCAATCCTCTGAAGGATAAAAAGGATCTGTCTCGACAGATTACACAGTGACTCAAGTCACAATGGGGACGTCTTCAAAAGCCTTCAGGGAGAGGCCCTATCTGTAGTTGATGCCCTCTGCAAGAAGCTTCAAGAAGCAAAAGAAGAGAAAAGGCTACTGAAAGAGAAAAATAAACATCTGCTCCACGCCTTACAGAAGATGGGCAGTGCACCTCCCACAACTGCCGCCGAAACTCCTGAGCCTTTGAGTCAGGATAAAATTAATGAATATGTAAAGATCGGCGAGCAGGGTATGGTAGTTTCCACCTGGAGGAGCCAAATCCTCAAGGACAGTGAAAGAGTGATCGCCAAGTTCACCGATTTGTATCTAAACATCAACAAGGTGAACAAGGAACTCCAGGCGTTAGCAGGACCCATATCAGAAGAGTTGGACCATGCTAGGCTGCAGCGTGAGACCTTTCAAAGAATGTTTGACTGTTCAGTCAAAGATCTGGTCAAGTTTGGTGTTTTCGGTCACCCCAGGGCCCTCAATAAAATCCTTTCCACTCTGGATTACTAGATGGATCAACTGGAATTCATCCTCGAAAAGATTGATAAGGTAAAGGAAGAAGCCCTGGACACGATGCACCAGATGGAACAAATTGTTCTAATGATTTCTCTAGGGTTGCTTACTCCTTCTTTCACCTTAAGGAAGGTTGATGAAACCATCCAGATCTTCAAGGAGATCGTTTCGCAAGGGCTGGGGCCAGAGGTCACTTTTGATGCAGAATCCATCAATAACCTGCTGGCCTGTCGGGACTTCATCGGGTTCTTAATAGAAGCAGAGAATGAATATTCCAAACTCCCAGAGAAGCTCACAGATGAGCGGGAGACTTGCGAGGCTATCAGTGAGCGACACAAGGATCCTTCCCAGGATCAATTAGAGCCCATGATCAGCAAGTTCATGGAATACCGTGCCCAATTCCACATCTCGTCACCCGAGCAGCAAGCCAAGCAGGATATCCCCTTTCAGCCGCGGGATGATGACGATGAATAATTTCTCTCTCTTCTTCGACTTTCTTTTTGTAAATGTCTAGGGTATGTTGGCATAAATGATGACATCATCCATGTTGCACCATGGGATGATGTCATCCATCAAGTTGTCAAAAGTCAACATGACTTTGAGATATTTTTGTAGATATTTTGTATATTTTATGTAAATAGGTGGTTGGTTCCTTTTGGCCTTCCTTCTTCTCCTTCTTCTATAAATACTCAAATACTTGTTGTATTTGGAGTAGTGGATATCTTTTAGATGAAAAATAGAAGTGAGAAGAAAAGACTTTGAGATTTTTGTAACAAAAGAAATATTAATACAATATTTAGACTTTGTCTGAATACATGTGTTATATGCATTAGATCTTTCTTACGTCGGATCGTGTGTTTATCTTTTTGGATCTCCACATTTTACTTTATCATTTATTCATCGGTATTACTTTGCTCATTTATGCAATTAGGTTTGGCTCATTTACTACCAATCCCAAAACATAAACCCTCACGACCTTTACTGCTTTGGAATTCATTTCTTTTCTCCCTTTGGACTGATCTTTCTTCATCCTCTCTTTCTTTCCTTTCTTTTCACAGTCGGAAACACCCCTCTTTGGGATGAGATCCCAAACCCCGAAGGCGAATATTGTAAGACTTGCATGATTCTGCTTTGGTAGAATAGCAAATAAGCCGGTTTTGCTTTGCTTTGACTCAAAGAGGGCTATACCACCGCACTTGTTGGCTCGTTTATCCATAGATCTGTCCAGTGACATATTTTCAAACCAACACACTTCCACCCTTGGCACCATTATTCTTCACGTTTGTGTGGGCCTCTATCTTGTGCGAGTTATTCTACGTTTTAGAAGGGGAATTATGGTATAACTTTGTTGCTTGGCCGACCTTGGATCCATGTCATGGGTTGTGTTCCTTCAAATTTACATTGCTATGTCAAATTTGAACATGAGGACATAATCGCGCCATCCCCGACCGACTCTTCACCATTCAAAACCTGCAACATGTTGTACCAACCTAATGATGTCCTTATACCAGTTAAGGCATCTACCACTATCGCCACTTCTCCTTCACCCACAACCTCATCCACAAATGTTGTCGTTACCTTACCCATGCCTACCTCTTCTATTCCCACTACTTTTGTGGCCTCTGCAACCGACCCATCTGCTAACCCATCTAGTTCCCAACCAAATAATCCTTCTTCTTCCCAATCGCCTATTAATTCATCTATTTTGGCTACACACATATCCACTACCAATCCCTTAGAAGGTGTTTTTCAATGCCTCACTCTAGGGAATATTGCTTGTACAACATAAACACATTCCTTACTCCATAAGAGTATGGTAACCTATGCCAACATCCTCATTATGACCATCACATAGGAGAGGTCTTACCTTTTGGTCCTCCTTAGCTTCGTACCAACTTAACATATAGGGGACTTAACACTTCCACCTTTTCACCGATCCCCCTTCCTAAAATCGATTGTTTCATTGGATATCCAATCTCGTACCAACCGTCGCTTTGCCCAAACTTTCCTTCACCACTGTGCATGGAAAGGCTTTGGCTTTGAGTTCTATGAAAGGCTTTCATATTTTCATCCCATGTACCACACATAAAAACAAAGCCTACAAAGTGGTATTGGCTTTATTGAACCATATTCCAAGAAGACCCACATCGACCTCATCAAGGATGAAAAATATTTTACACCCCATTTACCAACATCACCACCTTCATCCACGAGTCTATAGATCCCAAATCTATTCCTCCTAACTTTTTTTTCATGAACACCACTTCCCTAAGACCTCTGACTTATCAACGCGATGGTGAGGCTCCCTCTTTTCTTCCATTCATGTATCCTGACATGATCTATGATAATGCATATCCTATTGATGTCATTCAATGTTGGGATGATGAGTATATCCTCACCTACCTTGATGCGAAGATTCTTACATTCACCGTTCATAAAATTTTGAGATGGAAACCATGTTAAATGAATCGACCATCAAAATTAATATTCACACTTAGGAAGACCCATACATTCTAAAGATAGGGAAATATTTAGATGGTACCGAACATGAAGCTTTACTTCTTTCCTATGGGATTATAGAAATGATTTTGCTTGGTCCTATGCTTGAATCCATCACTACCCTCTCTTTGTACGATACCATTTACCAAATGACCTTATTCTTTGAAGGCTCCAAATGTTAGTGTGAGGGTAGTGCGGGCATCATCTTCATACCTCTTGATAGTGAACCTATGCCATTATCCTTCAAATTAGATTTCTAATGTACTAATTTAATATTGCTTTGAATACGAAGCACTCGTATCGTCTCTTTAAGCCGCTATCAAATTTATAGATACCACTTCACGTTCCCACTAACAAATTTGCGAGATACCATGGCTTGCTTGGCTTCTCGGATACCCACTTCACCAACCAAATCCAAAATATTTGTCACAATGTAAAGGATACAATCACCTTCCTATTTATTTCGAGATGTCAACCTTGTCGAGACCATTACACCTACCCCATGTGACCTTTGGTATAAGAAGTTTGCATATTACCTTTCCCCGTCGTAAATTATACCTCCGACCTTACTTGTAATGGAAAATGCACCTTTCTCAAAAGTGTCTCTCACTATGTCATCATGGGTGGCCTTCTTTATAAACGTGGCTTTGACGGTATCCTCTTATGATTCCTTACAAGTTCTCGAATGTCCCAACACCATCAAGGAGTTTCATGATGGAATTTGTGGAGGTCATTTTAGTGGCTTAGCTATCGCCAAACACATCCTTCACCTAGGATATTATTGGCCCACCCTCAACTATGATTATTGTGACTATGTCAAATGTTGTGTGAAATTCTAGCAACATGCTAATCTTCATCACACACCTAGTCATGCCTTACAGGTCACATAAGATCTTTGGCCTTTCTCTCAATGGGGTTTGGATCTTGTCAGTGAGATCAATCCTCATTCTTCACAATGCCATCAATGGATTATTACCACAACCAAATACTACACTAAATGGGTAGAATCCATCCCCCTCATCTCTACAAAAGATGAGAAAATTTGTGAATTCATCAACCATCACATTATTTGTTGCTTTGGTGTCCCTCACCACCTCATCACTGATAACGGAAAACAATTCAAAAACAAAACCCTATGGAAACTTTGTGATGCCTTCAACATTCAACTTAGTTTTTCTTCACCTTACTACCCACAAAAATGGCCAAGCTGAATCAACCAACAAAACCTTGAACAAAATTCTTATGAAGGTGGTTGACGATATGGGAAAGGATTGGCACATGCACATTCCTTTTTCTTTATGGGCTTACCATACTAGTATTCATACCTCAACTATGGCCACACCTTTTTCTCTAGTCTATGATACAGAGGTTTCCTACCTCTCAAATTCTAGATTCCATCTCTTCATATTTCACTCAAAGAGATGCTTAACGATGATGAATTTTTCTAGGACCGTTTGGCACAACTTGAGTTATTAGATGAACGTCGTCTTAATGCTCTTGATCATCTCCAAATCTACCAAAAATATATCAAATGTGCATATGAAAAGCGTGTCCATGAATGAACCTTTCAAGTCAATGACCTTGTCTTGAAGGAAAATCAACATGTAACCAAAGAGGAGAAAAGTAAACGGGGAAAATTCACTCCTAATTGGCTTGGACCTTATATTGTTACTCATACCTATGGATCAGGTGCTTATCATTTGTCTTCACTCAAAGGTAAACCCAAACTTGAGCCCCTCAATGCCTTGCATCTTAGACCCTTCTAATGTTGAATTAAGTCCTATATCACCTCTTGTCTATTAAACACTCATCCCTTGAGCACCGTTCACCTTCCATTTTACCTATCTTAAGGATCAACGACTAAACTAGGATCATGTGATTACCCATCACTTTTTCAGCCCTATCTTCAATATGAGTACCATGGCCCTACTCATGGCATGATTCTCATGGATACTTTTCATCTTTTTCAAGATGGAATCCCATGGTCATTCATAATGTAAATTCTCTCTTCCATAGTTAGCCTCTGTGTGTTATGGTTTTGCCTTCAAACCAGGAGCCTATTTTCTCTATAGTCTTGCCTATGACTTAAAATTCCAAAAGAAAAGTAATTTCAAAAATAAAATGGGATTTAACTCCTTGAGTCAAACTTCTAGTAAAAATATGATTCCCTCAAAAGGACATCTATTCTCTCTGCTCTTGCTACTATAAATAGGCTACTCCCTCGAAGAAAACTATACAAAGCTAGCCATATTGTACTTAGTCTCTCATCAAAAGAGGACTATTCTTACAAAATAAAATAAAATATTCAAAAGCTTCCCACATCGATCAGCTTCACGAAGACCTCAAGGAGATAATATAATCATCCCACATAGACTTCCCACATCAATTATTCTATCAAAACAATGACAAAAAGAAGCATATGATAAATTTTTTTGTCATGGACTTGCCTATTTTGATCTTATGTCTCTTGATAAGTAGGCATGCTGTCTTACACTAGGTTAACCTCATTGCCTTTTCACCCTAATTTCCTACCTTCTCAAGGGACTTGCCACAAACACAACATTTCGTGATCATGTGACTTTCTTCACCCTTAGCATAGTCAATCATGCAACGCCTTTAGGGTCTTACATTCATAAGCCAATCTTTGGTATGGTTCTTATCAATTAGGTGGATCTTTTTTTCACCTCTTACCATTCACCTTCTTCATTACTTATTGATTACCTTATACAGGACTAGACCATCGATACCTACATTTTAAGGATTCCCCTTTCACCAAAATCAATCATGCCTAAATGACCTAAACCCAACCAGGCCTCAATAACCTAGACTCAATCATGCCTAAAACCTACCCACCCATTCCACTACCTCATCTTATTTTTCCCTAGCTTATGGGAGAACTACATCGGCCTGAGGCCCCTTTTCACTAGGGCTATGTAGGTAGCACTCCGAGGGCATGGGGCCCTTGGAGGTTAGCTCGACCACTCTCTACCCTAACCAATTTCCACCCCCATTTTTCTATTCACATTCTACCTTAGTTAGTTTCCATCTTATACACTACTTGGAAATTAAATGAAAAATACAAATATACAAACATGTATATCTACCTATTTCTTACATCATCATATCATACATTAATCATTTCACATTTCCATCATATCAAATATTTTAGACATTTACACCATAACATACATATTCATCATCATTCATTTTTCCATGCTACCAATAACTTGGCAATTAAATCCAACCCATACACATAACCAAAGCATGCCTAACTAACCTAACTCAACCATGCCTAACTGACCTAACTCCACCATGCCTACATGACCTAGACTCCACCATGCCTACATGACCTAGACTCCACCATGCCTAACGACCTAGACTCCATCATGCCTAACTGACCTAGACTCCATCATGCCTACATGACCTCGACTCCACCATGCCTAATTCACCTAGTTTCCATCCATACACAAATAACAATGGAAATTAAAACACAAGTACATCATCCATACCATAAATCTCATCATCTATAATAATGAAAGTTTGTATATCAATACAAATATACACCGATAAAAATACATACAAGTATCTCCAAACACTCAGATACATCCTCACCATCTTTAGCATGTAGGCCGGTATAGGATCAAAATATCAAAACCCTCATATACATCCTCACTATCATCAACATGTAGGCGGTATATACCAAAAATCTACACTAATCATATCCGGTGACTAATCATCACCCACCTGATATCCATACATGTCTCATATGTCTCCTCCTCCCCTCTACTTGTTTGTCACCCTACCAACATCTCTCCACCGATCATAGGTCTTGGTCTAACCTCCTCCTGGCCCTTAGCTGGGTTTGGCCTCTGTGAACTCATCACCTCACCCTGACCCTATCTCTAGGATCTCCGACCCCCTATGCTCTCTAAGCTATGCGTGCGGGATCTGGTCCTCTCACTTGCCTACTATGTGCCTGTACTCAGCATAGGAGGGGACGTCTATCCTAGTGGTCATCAGATGATCCTAGTAATATGGTTCCTCATTCAGGCCATCCTTGAACCTCACCATCGACACCATCTAAGGTGGTGCCATGGGTATCACAACAACCTATGAGATAAGTCCTACTAAGGCTATCCTCATACCTTGTACCTATGCTCCCTATCCTCCTCCCTATAATTGAGTATCCTATCATCTATCATCACTTACACAGTAGTGTGGGAATCTCTCCTTGAGCCTCGTGGCGGTGCCTTTAATGTAACTTGGGCCTGTATGGCCATAACCCAAGCCTGTGTAGTGGCCAACTAGCCCTACAAACTTGCTACATATGCTTGTAAGGTGGTAACCTATCCCCCATCTCCATCTCCACCCCCAGCGTGTGCTGCCTATCCTTATGCTGACCTTGGGTTTATAGTGTTAACACTCCAGCCTCTAAAATGGTGACTTGTGCCTATGACCTATGAGCTACCCCTGTAAAACTATAATATGTGCCTGTAGGATGGCCACCTAACCCTGTAAGGTATCCCTCTACATTGTGATGGTGGCTAAGTCTGGCTGCCCTGGCCTCGGGGGTGCCACTGCACTATGCCCCCACCATTTCCTATTTCTATCAGTGACCCCAACATAATCAATCCACTTGTCTACTACTTACCCTCCTTCCTAAGACTATCGGCACACTCGGTCATGGTGGAGACATAGTTATCTCCACATCATCTCTCCTATATTGAGGGAAGGGTGGCAACACATCCTGTGGTAACCCAAAATTTCGTTTGAACCCATGTCTATAGGTATCATATCATGCTCACCGTCACGATGCCCCCGTATCCCCACCTCGAGAAGTTGTAACTCCTCTAACTCCTCTCGCATGTCCTTGTATGAGGGATATTCAACATAGGGCATCCAAACAACATCCACACCAGAAAATCCCTCTAGCACCCTCCTTGTAATATGAAACATCATGCATGACCCTAGCCACCCTATGATCCCCACCAACTGGTACCCACCATCTATAGCTGACTTTGACCAAGCCACCCCTTGAACTAATCAAGTCAGGGAAAACCAACTGGATGTACACATATGATATGCTCATATGCCCAACAATGTAAAATAAAAGTAAAAAAAACTAAACCACCGCAACCTCCCATAGGCCCATAGCTCCCTATACACTACACTAGGAATGCCGGTGCCCATGAAAAATAGATCTGCTCCTCCACCATATCCTGGAGCACTCCCATTAATGCTCATGAATCTACCACCCTCGGCATCTGGTAGGGTGAAATAACATACCACCTCCATCATCAAAACAACCAACCTCATCTCCTGAGGATGGGTTGCATACATCTCTCCGTAGCTAAGGCTCACACTATGGTACCTCAGCTCACCCATCACCTCCCCAAACATAACCACTATAGGCTCCATGAAGGCCTCTGAATAAATAGAATACACTCACTCACCCATAATTGGTAGCTACAAGATCCTGTATACATCCTCTAAGGTGACAGTAATCTCACCCATTGGTAAATGGAAAGTGTTGGTCATTTGAATCCCATCTATCAATGAGTGTGACCATAAAACTAGGATCTTGAGCTACACACCTATAGTGTTGAATCCCAATCAATCCAACGCCAGTCATGTGCTCCCACTCCTCTGTAGTCACACTCAACCACATATCTACCAACAATGGTGGCACTTTGTCCCGCATATGTAGCTGGTCCCTAGCCTGCATCCAAAAAAAAAAACATTGTTAAGACCTCACTACCTCCAATTACATCTTAACCCCAACACCATACCCAATCACACCAATCCTGCTTCCCCATTTACCTAATTCAAATACCAACCTCCTACCCTTTACAATCATGACTCATTACCTTCACATTATTTCACCTACTCACCTAACCCATCTAGCCAATGACCGTATGTTACCCTTACCTCTCTACAACCAACATTACTTGCCCCTTTTTGACCTCTTTTTCCTTTGAAACATAACCCTTCTTACCCTTGTCCCTCTTTCACTATAACCAACATTGGTCTCCTAGATTGTCACTAGTTCTCCTTGATCGACATCAATTCCGCTTAACCGGTGTGATAACCTTAGTTTTGACCGATGTTGGCTATAGCCAATCGATGTCGGCCAAACCTTGACCAACATCGGTCTTTTCACAACCCCAAAACTAAAACCCCCTTTATTTCTTAAAAATTTACAAAAAAATAACCTATAACCCTACTTAACCCCAAACACTTGCACCCCAAATTTATTCCTCCCCCTACTTAGCCTATATTTGATCTCATCCCCCCGATTTCATCTATTTTTCACCCACATTTCAAAATTAACATTCCCACCCAAAATTTCTTCATTGTAAAAACACAATTGGAGCAAATAACAAGCTAGAAAATGTCTTTTACCTCATCTCAATGGCATCTATGTGGTGGCATATTTGGCATTGTGATGGTGGTCCACCCGACCCCTCTCTCACCTCTGCTATATCGAAATATACCTCACACCTCTCCACCAATCACACTTCTCCAACTGCACTAGTGGACCCATCTACCTAGCTCCTCTCAACACTTAGTCACCTCCACCTCAGCCCGCTCCAATACCTTGTCTTTTTCCTCCCCAAAAAATGCATTGGTCTCTCAACTCTTCCATTTTCTCAAAGTCCACAATAAAAATGATTATGTAAACTATGGTAATTTTAACTTTATAACCCTAACTCCGATATGAATGACATCGGTTGGCCTTATAAATGACATCGGTCATCTGCTAGTACCATTTCCTCCATGTTTTTCCTTGTTTGACCTAACCTCATTGCTATCCCATAACTCTTGGCATTACCAACACTTCATAGACCCTACCCATAAGCCTCAACTATCCATACAATTCCTTAATTCATTCTAGGGATTTGTTATTTTACCTATACCTTGACCTTACCAAAGTGCCACGACAAATTTACCCGACCGACCTACTTTTTGTGACCATTGAACTTGTGTACTCGCTATACCTTGCGATGTTGTTACCTATGTTGTTTTAGCCTAACAACCATACCTTGCCTATTGCCATGTTTGTTTATCCCACCAAACCCATGGTGTACTGGATCAAACCTAAACATTCTCACGTAGCTAACCTACATTGTGTTTCCAGACCATATCCTATACCCTGGATACCTAAATCACTTCAACCTTGTTTGGATAAACCTATTGACCTTGGATGATGTGGAGTTTTCAATTTCTTCAACCTCGCTACCGTGTTCCACTCTATACATGTGTGTGTTTGATTTTCCTTACCCATTAACCAATTTGACCACCAGGCCATTACTTATTACCTGATTTGACTATTACCCTTTACCCAATGTACCCATACCCTTCCCTACCTACCTTAACTTACACAAACTACACATTTATCAAACCACTCATTGATTTCATATAACACCTCATCACTTGGTTTGAGGGGGATCACCTTCACCCACACTTGGGGAAATCCACTCTCACCCATACATGGGGCAATCACTTCCTATTTTTTTCAACATTGCTTACCAATACAAGCTACGCGAAAAAAGGGGAAAAATGTAGACACCAAAATTAGGTCATACTACCCTTATAACCCCGTTAATTAAATTAACCATACCTTACCTATTCATATCCCATAGTGCACATGATTAATCGAATTAATTAATTAAATTAACATCCTCACTTGACCACCTCACCCCAACTCACCCGACCAACTCACCCACCACCTCACTCCATGACCCACTCAAACCCCATTAATCACCTAAGACCAAGTCTAAGCATATCCTAACCAACTAGGACTTAGAATAAATCTAGAATTAAATCCTTATTAATAAACCTAAGTGGAATCTTACTCATTCTTCCATGGTCTATCACTCAGAGACTCGACGAAGATTGAAGACCATGCCAAAAATAGAATCAATCAAGATATTTTTGGAAAACCTAGATATTTCTACCTTAATCGACACTTGGTTATACCTCAACCAACATCGCTCCCCTAACCATCATCGGTTAGGTTAAATACATTTCCAAAATCCTTTGTTGAGGTTATTCATTCAATTCAGGATCTCATACAAACATATACTTGGAGCACTTAAATTTCTAAAGCACTTAGGAAAAGGAAAGCACATGGGAGCACTACCAACAACCATCAACATCCATCACCTTCTTCATGATCA
The DNA here is from genome assembly GCA_018340775.1 of Taxus wallichiana var. yunnanensis. Taxonomy (NCBI): domain Eukaryota; kingdom Viridiplantae; phylum Streptophyta; class Pinopsida; order Cupressales; family Taxaceae; genus Taxus; species Taxus wallichiana. The sequence goes on from CM031239.1 coordinate 1,795,983, forward strand.
TAGATTCACACAAAGAAGCATAGAGATTCGAACTACTATGGCACGTACATGACATCCCTTATCTCTCTCGCATCTTTGTCATCATTGTTTTCATCACCTGCACTCTCCAGATCCATTCTTCAGTAAGTACCTAATATCTCTTCAATTATCTTTATTTTCTTTCATTAAGATCATCATTCCTCTCAATAATTTATTCTTCTATACATCCGTACACCTCCTTCCTCCCTCCAACCCATCACCTTACCATATCTAGCCCTTTCACCTATCTTCACCCTCCCCTAATCATCTTTGAACCTTTTAGACCATTCCATGACCTCACCCCCACCATTTCTAGCCTTCTGTGTAATCACAAAGAGTCTGAAGACCATTTCTAAGAGATTTTTATTAACTACCCCTACCAATGCCGGTTAGCCAACCGACATCGGTCATCTAGAAAAAATGGCATCAATCATACAAGTGACATTGATTACTATGTTTTCATAGCATACCTCAGACCAACGAGCTCATACCCATTCCCTAACAACCCAAAATCACTCCTAATCTTTACTAGACCTTACCCAAGCATGTACCGAACTACAACCCAATACTAGCCCATCACCTACATCTTGTTTTGACCTCAATCACCTTTTATTTGACCTTTCTTATTTGTTTTGTATGAGATACCTAAATCATTTCAATTCCAATAATATTGTTATTTCATGTTTATTTTAGATAACATTAATACTATTATTTAAAAATGTATTGATAGCACGATCGAAACATCAAGCTTGTTGGATCTAGCTTTTGCTAGATAGTCTACTTGTTATTTTATTTAACTCTATCTGGTGGTATTGTTTTTCATTTTACAGGTAGTTCCTCCTAGCCAAAAGGGAGTATTTACAATCAACATTGGATCAAGAAATTAGAACATGTATGTAACCTTCAATCAACATCACAAACATGTATTCCTTCTTGGACTATCACCTTCTATCTATTTCATTAATTTATCAAGAATCCGGTGAAACAATCACTACGCGTCTCATTAGCTAAATTCAATGACAACTTCTCTAACTGATTTTTCATAGATGTAATATGAGTCTCCAAAATGGGATAACTTGGGTGTCTATGCTACCAACTTCCTTAGTGTGTAGATAAAATTTCTAAGCCTCACGTGGGTCTATAAGTGTCTTATGGGAGAGAACTCTTCGAAAGGTGTGATCGGACCTCGATGAACCATTGAGCATGCTTTGAATTGTGTGAATATCATAAGATAACTTTGATAATAAATTTTTAAAGTGAGCATCATACTCCTTACATTCTTAGGCATGATTTGCTTTATGTCCTTTATTACAATGATGCTCTTCTACTTTAACTCGTATATATGAAATTCTATTGAGAAAGCATCACATAGTGCGGTATAATCCACACAAGTCTGGTTTAGATCATATTTCTTGTACCAACTATGTGCGTGCCCTTGTAAATTAGTTGCAAAATAGTTTGCCTTATGTTCTAGAGCTATAATCCCTCTAGCATGCCATAGTATTTCACACATATGCACATGCTCAGCTACATCTTTGATTCCTCTGTATTCTAGAAGATGAAGAGATATCTCAAAATACAACCGTTGGGGTTGTTGTAGACCACCGCCCACCGATCAAGAACCTATATTCCCTCTTGTGTTTCCTCCACCTCAAAACCACCGGATCCACTAGATCTCGAGCCATATGATCCTCTTGATCCTCCTCCTATAGCGGGAAATGGACTAGAGGATGCACTAACTTATATTCCAATAATTGTGCTAAACCGAACTCCTACATTCTATGAAGGTGTATTACTCCCGACGTGATCCCAATGTTCTACGTGTGCCATGTTCTGTAAGTGCGGATGATGTGTTAGAAAATATACCTCTAACTGACCTCCAAATCACATAGACACTTATTGCACCACCATAGATGAATAAGATACTTGGTTAAATTATGAACTTGACTACAAATTAAATCTATCTGTCACTACTCTATTGCCCACACTAGCTTTCTTACTGATGATTGTAGAAACTAGAAAACCAAATGCAAGGACTAGGTTTCTAGGAGGGATCAAATGTGTACCCACGGTCCCTATAGTTTCCATTGGTGTACCTTCATTTGAGGTCAACAAGGGTTATCATCCATGCTTACCTAAATGGGGGAGTTCTAGATGCTTCACTCTATGTCCTCTGTGTGAGCTCTAAATCCTTCATGAGACATATCTCTCCACAACACCATTCACTTCCTAACTTCACACTACTTATCCAAATCCCTCTCATGTACCTGATTAAACTAAATCCACATTCCTTCTCTCGACTTTCTACTACCAAGTATGTAATATTTCACAACACCTGCTCCTACACCCATGCGTGGCGGGGTTTAGCTACCCATAGGATGTTGTTCTAGATCTAGAGTCATGACCAAGATCTTAATCAATAAAGGGATAAAACACAAATATGATCCTATGTGCACAAATAATATCCTCTGGGTTTGCGTAAGAACGTGAACTCAACAACCTCTAGGCATGAATAAGTAGAAATTACTTACTCCAAAATATAGCTATTCATGACACCACTCCACCAATGATCTATAATACGCGTGTCCAAGTCAAGTCGACATCATGTAAAGGCATGGAATTATTCTTGCATCCAAAAAGTGTTCTAGACCTCCAGTTTATCTTTTAAGGGTAAGCTACCACCACTCATATAACTCTATGGGAAAACATGAGAAAAACATCTCATAAAGCTTGTGATACATATTCATTAAACCCACGTGTGCATCAAAATCACATCTCATGCTAAATATGTGAGCATAATCTTCCTCTAAATTGTCCAATCAATCTTCAATACGGCAAAGTCAATCGGTACAACTTCATCATGTAACATCCTAGAAAACAATTGAACCCATACGAGTGCTTAAAACTTGCCAGATTACATTTGAGAAATCATGAAATAAGTCAATGCAAGGTCCAATGGGACCAGCTTTAATGAAGAAAGTGCAACTTGGGAAAACCTTAAGGATATGAAAACTACTTTTCCATATCTATTTGAACATGATTGATTCATTGATGATAAAAAATTGATATTTTATCTTTATAATATAATAAGTAAGCCAATTTTGGGCGTATAATTATTTTGAATAAACAACTATGTAATGCTGATTTCTGGAACTTAATAATGCTGATATGTTTTTGACATATGGTAAGAAAAGTGAATAAGTTGATTTTCCTTAATGCAAACTATTAAAAATGAGATAATCATTGAGATGATGATTCTTTTTAGGAGGGAAGCATGTAACACCCTCGACAACTGATATATTCCTCTTTTGCATTCAAGTGTTGACATGTGATTTTCTAGATAAAGATGTGTTCTTTTAACTGTTGAAGATCATGCTTGATAAGGATAAATCTTTTCTGTTCTTAAAAATCATTAGACTAAAATTGTATGGTTATCAAGAATTCATTTTCACTTTAGAAAGATGAGCTGCAATATGGCTTTAGGAGTTACAGACTTATTTCTTCTTCTGACTCATCCTTGGATCAATTTTAGTGATCCAAGGAATGTTTCAAATCTTCTTCATAGACTGAATGGTAAATTGACATTTAGTAGTTTAAGGGACATAGAAGATTGAACTTTGTATGATACAAATTTTGTGGTCTTATGTGAATATGTTTTCATTCAGCTATATGTTGTGCTTGGGTCTTTGGTGATTGATCTTGGCAGGACATAAAGGACGTAAGAAAAATTCAATTCTCTGAGGAGGAGTTTGGAGTCCTAAAACCTAAGGATTATCCTAACAATATCCTAAGCTAGGTAAGAACACCTATGTTCTAGCTACGTTTACTTATTTGGATTTTACTCTAACCTAAGCCTCTTATTCTAATTTTTGGGGTTGGCATCCTAACCTAAGCATTGTGCTAAATGAATAAGGGAAGGGTTACTAAAGTAATGTTAGGATATTTTTAACTAATACCTAATACTAAAGGGTTATGAATTGAATCTAACCTAAGGTGGAAATACTATTGGTAAATGTTTTTAATACCTAAGTTGGTTATTGCTAGACTAACCTAAGTTCTATTGGGATCCATCCTAAACTATTAAAGGGAACCTAAGGGGTCACATGTCACAAGGGTGATGGTTCCAATGACATTAAATGAGTTGAAAGGGTTTAAATGATGGAAGTACTACCAGATTTGGCAGGGGCTAGTAGACTTGGTGGAGGCATACGTGGAAGCCCCACTAAAAGATGGAATTGGCATTCACTAGATTTAGGAGGTGGTGGTAAGGAAAGATAAGTGGGAATTTTGGATTGAATGGAATTTATGGAATTAATGAGCCTTAGTCTTTATGTGTAAACCGTCTTGGAAACTTAGAAGGTGGGTTTGTAGGAGGTTATTTGGTTTTGCATGCATGGTGGATTTTGCTCTGCATGGAGCTAACTAGTTCTTCGAACCAGCAGTTTGACCTTCACTTCAAAGCTATTTTTGGTTTCTTTAGCCTATTTTTGATCAAAGGAAAGTATATGAGGCATATGAGGAAAATATGTTTGATTTTGATCTTTCATGGAGGAGAAAAAGAGTTGGAAGCTTAGCTGGAAGTCTCCTTCGATTTGGTGGAAGCACTATCAGGCATGATAGGCTCTAACTATTAAGACTCTTTTCTTTCTTCTAAATGATTCATTAGAAAAACTATGCTCTCATGAGATTCATGTTTTCATGTCTGTCTGGTTATTTTTCTTTCTAGGTTTTACAAATCCTTGTGGTGTTTGATATGAAACCATGGCTAAAATAGTGTTGTTTTGGAAACTATCTCTTTGTGCAAGTTTTATGACAACATGCAAGTGAAAATGGTATGTGAAACTTGTTTCTGTATCTCTATTTTTACACCCTAGATCTTGTATTTGAAGTTGTTGTGCTTTGAACTGACCTTCGTGGTAGTATAGAGATCTGAGCTTAGGGGAAACTTGAGTTCCGTTTGATGTTGCTTTTGGGTTGCATTTTTGGATGTAGACTTGTGTTGGAGCTTTGTGTTTTGATTAAACTTGTGTTGGAGCTTTGTGTTTTGATTAAACTTGTGTTGGAGCTTCATGTTGATTAGAACCAGTGTTTGGAAAACTTATGCATTGTTGAACTATTGCTTGGAGTTCGTATTTGGCACTGTATTCACATTATTTTACTTGTGAAGTTCTGAACATTTGTGTGTGAAGCTCGGGTTTGACACTGTACTCTTAATTAACACTTGAGTGTTATGAGCTTGTATTTGGGTCGATGTATTTGATTATGTTATGGTATTTTATTGTTGGGTTTCTCTTGTAATAAAAGTATTAAGCTTATAATTCTTTTATTGAGTGACCACTCACCAGAAAATTGGGTGGTAGCTTGTTGAGTCATTTGAAATCTCTTCGAGATTTGGGTCTAGAGACGTCTTGCTTAAAGGAATGTTGAACTTCTGTTTTATGGTTGTAACGACTTCTTTGAGATGGTATTGGCATGGGAATAGAAGGGAGTGTTCTTTCCCCTCTGTTTTGAGGGAACCCATGTTTTGGGTTGACTGTATTGTTTTGAACCAAGTCACCTCTACCACAATTTTGTGGTTGTGAAGTTTGGTAATTCCATTTCTTTTGCATTGAATTGATTGGGTTATTAACCTTGGACACTGAAACTATTCAGGAAGGATAATTTCTCCGTTCTGTTGTTTTATGCTTAGTTATTTTGAATCATGAACTATTTACTCTTTGTATTAAGAGGTGAAGCCTTTGTGAGTCTTCAGTCTTGGGTTCGTGGGTAATTCTGAACTTGATAGTTTACTGTTTTGGGATGTTATTCTTGACTGATACAGTGAATGAGTCCTTGGCTTATTTTTGTGGAAGAAAATATATATGTATTCTCTTGGGATCAATATGTTGTTTTGGGTCTATAATAAGCTTTCAACCTGATTTGATTTGAAATTGGAACTTCTTTTGTTCGGTTGTATGAAATGATTTATTAAATGGACCTTTCCTTATTAGAGTTACCTTTTCTCTATCTTTGGATAGGCTCATTGTTTGAAATTCTTTGTACTCGATTCCATTTCAAGATGGTGATTTCATATGACCTGTTGGTCTACTTGGTTCGAATCATTGGTTGAATGATAGTAGCTAAGTCGGTTCTGTTGTTAAGAGAATTCATTCTTGTTTTATCGATTGTTGTTGAGTAGCCTTGCCTAGTTTAAATGGATAGGAGTAGGTTTGTCTCTTGTACTCTTTATATTTTGGGATGAACTTGAGTAGAGATTAATTCCTTTATGGAACTACTTTGTTGTGAACATTGGTTTTAGATCTTTGATTGATAACTTCTAACATGCAGAATTGGAATTAGAATTATAGTTAGACTGTTATGATTTTCTATACCTTCTTGTATGTTATGAAATTCTGTTTGGATGTATATCTTAATGTTGAATTTACAAGATTGTTATCCCGAAAAGGAATAGGTAATTCATGTTATGAACCTGGTATGTTTTTCTTGGATGTTATAAGTTTGGGTATAGTACGCATTGGTTCCTTTTATTCTTTGCTTATGATTTAGATGAATCAACCTAGAATGAACCATGTTGTATACACTTATTTTGTCTCATAGAAAAGATAAATGTGGTATTCTATTAGGATAGAATTATGAGATAATGGAATGGAAAGATCTATTTTTTGTTTACAAGCCATTGATAGGATCAATAGAACTTTAAGTTCTTAGGCAGATATTATTTATTATATTATTCTCTTCTCTTAAAAGTTGATCTAGATTTATTAATGTACTTCTTTTCTACTTGATATCACTTATGCTTATTGTATGATGTTTTAACTATCTCATTAAAGTAGTGTTTCTTTAATGAAACAATTAGTGGAATGCACTTCATTTTAATACTTAGTGCTTATCATGCTCACCATTGAAATGACCCATGCTAGTAATTTTTGTAGATGGACAATGTAAGTGATAGAAGAAGGCAAAAACTTATATGATGCATTGGCTTGTGAAATAATTCCAATTCATTATTTTGTTGTATTCGATGCATTGGCTTCTAATTCTTAGTAAAGAATTCGATTCATTCTTTTGTTGTATTGTGAAAGAAAATTTGTATATTTTATAGAATGAAGGTTGTTGTTATGCGGATACCTAAAGTGCATAGTCTTGTAAATTTATAAATTGTAATGATGAATTGTGAGTTGTGATGTGTTTGCATTGGTTGTGTAAATTATCTCATACTTTTATAAAGAAGATGAAAGTTATATCTTGTTTATATTCTTCATATTATACTATGCTTATCTTGTTATCTTTGGTAGGATGGATAAAGGGGTAATGGTTCAATTTCCCATATAATGATGCAACTTGTTGAGTTGTATAATATGATGTGTTTTACCTAAAAAATTTAACATAGTAATGTGATGCGTAATGAACATGTAGTAAGAAATATGGGTATTGTGAATGATATACCCTAACACTTAATCATGTAGAGGAAGACTTTCTCTCAATTGAATGTAAACCAAAAAGGTTTGGAGATATGATTATTAATTATTAGACTTCATTTTGTATGAAGTCCACTTTAGTTGGATTTATGCGGTTGTTAAACCTTCCTGAAAGTTAAAGTACATTTTAATGAAACTTATGATATCACTGTTGTCTTGTTTTGGTTAACTATTGGTTAAACTGAGAAAATGAACATTAAAAAGCAATCATAAGTTAAGGAAGTTCTTCATGGACTAAATGAAACAAATTTAGGAAAGAACTTATGGAGTGTTGGATTAGGGTTTAACAGGGTTGCTGTAATCAAGACATAATCCAAATTAACAATGTATTAATGATCTCCTTGGGGTATGTACATCTCGATGAGGTAGTTTCTATAGGATGTTGGCACACACCAATTACAGGGCTGTAATTTTGAGAAGACTTGGATGTCTTCTCAAGAATACAACGTTGTAGTTGACATGTGGCATCACCCTTCCACATTGATCATCCAGATCTACAAACAATAAGAACTTGAACTTAGTTTCTCTTTAGGTCAAGTTAGTGGCATATTTAGGATAGGAAGTAGCTTCTAATGAATCAGGGTACCTTGGCACACCCGGTTGACTTTAGGTCAACCAAGTATGCCCATTTACCCTAAGTCATTGTGAGTGTATCCCTATAATAATTTATGTTTCTAACTAAAGGTTAGGGTTAAACCTGGGACAAGTGGACTGACGGTAGTTAGTAAAGACCAATCATGATAATAGAGGAGTGAGGTGAAGGATGTATTCCAAAATGACGAGTATGCCATCTAGGAATAGAGACATACACAATATGTTGTAAAACTTTGGCCAAAGTATCACAAGTTGCTGGTTGCGTTGTCCTATGTCACCAAGTTTAAAGCAACATGATATCAAATGAATATTGGTAACAAATATTTAGATATGTTCTTTAAACAGATCACTTAGTACCCGGTGTAGGGTAGAAAAACCAAGTATACAAAGTATACAATATGTATTCAATACTTAAAGATAACATAAATAGATTGGTAGATTACCGAGTTATGAAATGAATAGATTGGTGGATCACCGAGTCATTTACAGCTGCATATGGTTATCTATTTGAAATCGATTGGCATGGAATGTTTGTTCTAAATAATGCTTTCTTTAGAATAGAGAACATTATATTTAAATTTTTTTCCCCTTGTTTCTAAAGTCTTAAAATGGGAATGTTATAATTATTCTAGTACCTAAAGAAGATGGTTCATGGAGAATGTGTGTTGATTATAGAGATTTTACAAAAAAACCATCAAGAATAGGTACCCTCTTCCTCACATTGATGATTTATTATATCAATTACAACATGCTAAATATTTTACTAAGATTGATTTGAAGTCTGGGTATCATTAAGTGTAGATCAAGGAAGAGGACATTTGAAAAATAACGTTCAATACCTAACATGGGTTATATGAATGGTTGGTATTACCATTCAGGCTATGTAATGCACCATATACCTTTATGAGATTGATGAATGAGGTAATGGGGCCATTTATTGATTCCTTTGTTATTGTGTACTTGGATGACATTCTAGTTTTTAGCAAAACTTTTGAAGAGCATATTGACCATTTATGTCAAGTTTTGTAAGTTCTTGTCCTAAATAACTACCCTAGTTATTTTAACAACTCACATCCCCTTTCTAGATATGAAGATAAATATTATAGGCGCACAAAATCAGGTTGTTTCCTTGGTACATAAGTTGGTTGTAGTTCTTCCATGTGTGTTGTGCACCCTCCTTTTCATTAATCTATCTCCTTTTATCCTCCTTCGCACACACACTTCTTCTACGCTCCCCTTCCTTTCCATAGTTTGTGGATCCTCCACATGTGCACCTTGACTTGCCCTCCAAATTAGGTAATTCCCTTGCATGATTCTTCCACATTCCTCCATGGTGTATATTTCCTTCACTTTACATGTTTTACACTTATTTTCCGGCTTGCCCCACACCCCTTTATCTCCTATAGCCATATGCCTTCATTTGGATTCCCACACCTTGCATGCATACTTGTTTCCCATAGATATGCATCCATTTATTATAGACACATTACATACACATGCTTGTCCTTCACTTTCCTCTTTTGCACTTCTTGTTTTCACATGTGCTTTGCACATTCTTTTGTGCGATAATTGTGCCACATGGTATACAGAAAATTTTCAAAAAGCATTTAGTAGGAACCGAATCCTTATGAGAAAATATTGTGTGACACTAGGTAGAAATGAAAAATAGATGAAAAATTAGTCAATCCTTCAACTAATTAGAGCATGCCACTTGTCATTGTGTGTCCAGATTGCACTGCAAATCTTCATATCTTCATAAATGTTTGTGTAAAGATCGGATTAATGTGTGGTTGGTCTTGTTGGAAAGCTGCTGATGTGGGATGCACTCTAGATTATAAAAATTTGAATATTGGTAGGTTTTGTAGGTGAGAAGTGGGGAAACATGTTTCATCCATTAATGCATAGGTCTAGTTGACCCAACCACCCATATTTGATCCATTTTTCCTCATTCCTTCTTCTACAAAATAAACAGACATGGGGAAGCGTATTGGAAAACATTACAAATGGACTTGTAGGAATTTATTACTTATTATTCGTGGTTGAAATTTCAAATTTGAGTTTCCCTCTTCTTTCTCTCCTTCTTCTCTCTTCTCTTCTATAAATATCAGATCAAGGCTCATTATAAAAAGTTGTTATTGGACCCTTTAGTTTGCTAAGATATTTGTTCCTTAGCATATTTAAGTTGTAGGCCTTCATATCTCGACTCTCGCATGTGGATATCGTCCTCATACACCATTGTAATTGATCAGTGCATTTTCTAAAAAGTAATAGAATTTTTTTTGTGGCTATTATTTTCTTTGGCTCATTTTTATTACTTTTCCTTGCCTTTATTTTGTATTGCCTATTTGTTATGCTTTATCACATCCATGTAGGTTCCTTTTCTAATTTTGTCCCATGAAAATGAGTTTATGGATGTGTTTCATACTATGATATATGTGTCTATCATCTATGTGTGCATTCTCCTTCAAATTCTCTAAAATCTAATTGTGTTCATTCTCCCCTTTTAGGTGATATCGCCTCCTTAGATTAGTTTTCCATTTTTACACATCCTTCTAACTTTGTTCCATTGGCATGATTAGTTTGGGATTTGATTTTAGAATTAGGATTATATGTAGAAGTAGAAATAGGGAGAGGAACCAAAATTCTCTAGAGGTCTATCTCAAGCGGCAAGGTCTCACAACTTGGAGATAGTACCTTGTTTCCTCAACACCCTAGTTCATCCCGATATGGGACAGTATGAGTTTGAGCTCCACAATTTTTGGCATGCCTAGTGGGATGAAGTACTAAAACTTAAATTTCATAATTTCTAAGTTTTAGTGTGTGACTTAGTGATTTCCATCCTTTGGATACTTATTTCAACACATCTAGAAACTCCTAACTCTTAAATGTACCATTTTTAATGACCATGTGCTTTTCATGAGAAGGGTACTTACCGTAAAAAGTGTAGCTACCGAAGAGTATTTTGAGTACCTCCAACTTTCTCCAAGAAGAACATGCAACATAAGTACCATGTGTGTATCTCCATCTCCAAAGATGCCATGTAATTTGACCACCACATCCTAGAAATCCTTCCTTAACTTGCTTGAGTTTTAGACCCATCACAATGGAAGCACACAAGAATCAAGAAAATAAGGGATTTATTAACTTCATTGGTATTAGTCCTCTTGCTCTTAATTCCCAAAACCCTATTCCAACATCTATGCTTAAGATTATTCCATTCTTTACAGGGGAAAACTATACTACTCTAGCTTACACATACAAGCCATTGTCAATGTCTCGCACCATCCACTATTTGTTGAAAAAGATGTAGCTGTAAGACTATTATCCTCTTTATTCAAAGGGAGAGCTTTACAATGATTCAAGAGTCTAACAATGGGATAATTTCAAAATTGGAATCAACTCGGGGTGGCCCTTTACAACCAGCTTTGAGAAAAATAAGACAACCTCTCTCTTTTTGAATGATTGACAACCATAAAGAGGGCCCCTAATGAGATCATGACATAATTCAACTTTAGATTCCATAAAACTTGGGAGAGGATTAAAGCCCTAGTAAGACCATCTCTAGAAGGTGCTTTCTTGTAATTTTTGAGAGATTTATATTATGATATTGCTGTCATGATCCAATCCATGGGAGGAACAATACTTCATGGGGCATATGCATTAGCTATTAGGGTTGAGAACTATCTAATTCAGGTAGGAAAGTTATCTCCTAGATCACCCATGCCCTTGTTCCTAGAACTTCCTCAAGCGCCCCAACCTTTCATTTCCCATATTCCCGAGAAAAGTGTTCAAACCTTTGCCTCCACATCTTATTATCCATGCATCAAAAATATGATGAGGAAATGAAGTCTCTAATTATAAATTATCTAATAAGGTCATATATTTAGAAAAGAAACAGACACAAGCCTTTAAGAATAATTCTAATCAAGGGTATAACCAAGGCCATCAACCCTTCAAAAATCAATATCAAAATCAAAGATATGGGAAGAATCAACATAATGACAAATGACATATTAATGCACACCTCACCTTACAAACAATTCCTCATGTGTAACTTCTTCTAGCCCAACACAAGCCAAACACTAGTTCTAGTACAAAACAATATAGCCCAAGATTCATAGTGGTGTTTTCCTTGTAACATGCCCCATAACTATATATTTGTGCCAATGTCATGTGCACACATGCTTACATGATTCAAGATTCTTCAAACTTTTTCCTTCCACTAACGCACATAGACCTAAAAATAAAGAAATGCAAGAAGATCCTTAGGCCAACCTTATGTTCTATGACACCAAATACTTATATGTAATAAATTAATCTATAGATAACACAAATAGGCCGCACGTCTAGGTTTCTAATAATACAAGATACAAGAAGAGAATTCTTGAGTCTAGCGCATGTAACCTTGAGCTCCTATCACATAGGTCAATTCTCAAAAGTAAAGAGATGCGAGATCATCTTTGAGCATCAAAGGATGCTAAGGAACCTAAAAGGCCTGGTGCACAAGTTCCCGTGGGTGAGGTTCCATGCAATGTTTCAAAAATATGGTGCGCACCCCTCCTTTGGTAGTTCAAGCCCCTATGCAAGCTAAGGCCCCGCCTCTTCACCTAAAAAAAAAGAAAATATGCCGTTTCTACCTCAAATTCATAAGTAAATGGGAATTCCATTCAACATTGTTGACTAGATGAAGAAGAAAATGTAAATTTCACAATGGTGATCTGTTGCATGAAGCTTTGGTGTAACTCCCACGTGTTTCTCTAGTTTTCTAAAAACCTTATGTTGCTATCAATATCTATTAAGCAAAAAAAATAAAGTAAGGTTGTTAAAACCATTCCATTCTACATGTCCTTTAAAATGGGACAATACCTTGTCCACAATTGTATGATTGACTTAGGCGCTAATACTTCTATTATGCCAAAGAAAATTTCTGATGTCCTATTTCTTAAGTACAAACCCATGTCCAAAGGAGTCCTGCATCTTGAAGAATCAACTGTCACCACTTTAGGATTCATCAAGGATCTTGAGTTAACCCTCCATGTATGTCAAAGTATAACAATAACTCAAGATGTGTCAATTATTGACCTACCTCTTTTATTTTCCTTGTGTCTATTAAGATATTTCATTGCTAAAGTGGGTGGTTACTTGTCTTCTGATTTGTCTCATATGTTACTAAGAACAAGGTATGGTACCTAGTTTATCATACAAACTGAGCCTATATTTTTCTATCATGTTCATTCATATGACCCATCCCCTCTCCAAGATAATTTCCTAATCAAAGAAGGCCAAGAAAAATTTTTAGTTTTAGAAGAGCAACCTATTCCCCTCCCATACTTGATTTATTGCTAGATGAGTGGGTAGAGAAGCATAAAAATTTGATGCGTATACTAAAGAGCTTGAAGCTTTTGAATCTGGTTTAATACTTACTACAACCTTGAAGAAGAAGTTATGCTTCCAAGCATACTCAAACAAAATGAAGAAAAATATTTTCTATAGAAGTTCTAGCAAGAAAATTTATGATGTAGAAAAATTGGTGGACTTCTTGCCAATGCTTTGGGACTCTATGTCCATCTACTTAGGTAGTGCAGCTCCACTTTATTGTGAATGAAAAAAATGGAAAAATTTTTATTATCCAAGAGGCCGAAGATCCAACAGTGTGCTCCATCAGTACCCATGAAATTCTTACAAGGAATTGTAAGGGAGGGATTTTCTAAATTGTGGGGGAAGGGGAGTGAGAAGTTAGGTAAGGAAAACCAACTATGTGAGTAGAAAATCAGATTCTTGCTAGGGTTGATTGGAAATTTTACATTCACAATTAACTAGAAAGAAACAAAAAAGTTTATTATGCCAACAACCAAAGGAAACCATGCACACAAATTTGCACACATTCATGAGTCATGAAAATAAACAATCCCTTTCTTTATTGACATTTTTATCAAGTTGTAAAATGTTGGAAATGGAGGAAAAATGGTGAAGGAAAGTGGAAGAATGCTATCTCTCTTGTATTTCTCAATTGATCTCTCTCTTGAGTAAAAAATTGAAAACCCTTAAGAAAGAGTATGCCATTACATTATATAGATCAAGAAATGACTCTTCATCTACCCCCCACATGACCCTTCATTGTCTCATTCAACTCATGATTTTTCACCTTCCTAGGATCTAGGAAATTAAGTTCCCTTTTTATAAATCAAAGGGAATTTTACAATTCAAATTTATAAAGTCACTTTAATGAATAAGACAAACTAACATGATTACACACAATGAAGAATTATAAAGGGGGTAGAGAAGAAGAGGAAGAATGAGAGAAGAGAAGGAAGAAGGGATGTTGATGAAGATGATGCCTTGTCACCTTCACCTCATTGTCTAAGTGATCTGATGGAATGTCCTAATGTGGGGAATTATGGATCTTTGAACCTTTTACACCATGAGATACCTCCTTTAGATGATGCACAAACACCTCAAATTGAGTGTTTAGAAACACTATTGAATTATCACTTGGTTGATCACAAACGTTGCTCATTGAGGTTTACTTTGAAGAAGTTAGAGGATGTAGAACAATCTTTGATGACATTCCACTACATAGCCACACTATTGTACTCATAAAAATATTTAATGAAGTGAATTTTAAACACTTTTTCCTTGCCAATGGTGATCACAATTCCTCCCTTTTACATGATGCTCGAACATCTCGGATCATGGAATGAGTGTTGAGAAACACTATTTTAGGACTTCCTAATGTGAGATTGGGATGGATGCGGAACTACTCATGATGAACCTCTTTTAAAATTGATTGATGAATCTCTTTAACTCATTGAGTTCTCCATGGAAAACTCTTTTCAATCACTCGGCTCTGCGAGTGACGAAGATGGATCCACCTGCTGCATACTACGATGCCTCACTTTGTTGTGGGACACAATTGGACTCAAGATGATGCTTTCAAGATCCTCTTAGAGTTCTTGTTTCTCTATTTGAACCATGAAACCATCATAAAACCCCGTCGAGAGCCCAAAAATTGGAAAGATGAGTGAAAATTAAGACACATGTGTATCACCCATGATAAACTTTCAACTTCTCCTCTTTGTAATGCAAGCATTGACATGTGATTTTTCCTAAGAAGGTGTATTCTTTTGACTATTGAAATCATGCTTGACATGGATAAATTATTTCTTTTATTGGATTCAATTGCTGAAATACTATTGCTTGCAAGGAATCCATTTTTGTTTGAGGTTGTAAACTGGTAAAGTTGTTTGTAAATTTATCTCTATATAATAATGAGACCTTGGATCAATTCCATTGATCCAAGGTATGTTTTAATTATTCTTACTTGATCTGTATGGAAAATTGACATTCAGAGGTTGAAGGAAATAAAATACTGAGCCTTTGTAGGATTACAATTTCATTGATCTTCTTGGAAGTTCATGCTGTGCTTTTTGTTGTAAGTCATGTGCTTAGATCTTCTTGTTAACTTCTTCCAAACGTTGAATGGTGTAAGTTGGAAAGAGTCCTACTTTAGGACTATTGAGGGTAAAACCTAAGTCCTAGATATATAAGATCTATCCTAATGACATTTTAACCTAAGGTAAATTGGATCTACCATATATCTATGCCTACTCTAATCTTTCTCATCCTAACCTAAGTTACATGTTTTCTAAGTTAGGGATTTGGAAACAACCTAAGGTGATGATAGGTATATTTCTAACCTATTACCTAATACTACATTAGTAGAAAGAATAGCCTATCATAAGGTGGCAAATTTACCTAAGGTAAATATTTTCTAAACTAACCTAAGGTCATACCCTAAGCTAATGATATCTATCCTAAACTAATGTGAGGATAGAAGGGGACCTAAGGGGGTCGTATGGCAAGTTGAAGGCATGGAGACGGTTCCTAAGTCTTTTATTTTATTTTATTTTCAAATTTAAATCATTAAGTACTATCAGTTTGATAGGGCATGGAAATTAGAGGTGATCCTAGCTGGCACCATCTCTAAATTTAACAATGCATGTTCTTTTTGAAATTGGACTCGCCAATTTTGGATGGTGGTGGCGTGGAGATTTAGGTGGGAGACTGGGAATTAATGACATTAATTGTCATCATTTTTGGTGAGAAAACCTCCTGGAAACCATGCAAGCAGATTTTTGGGAGTTGTTTGGTCTTTCATGCATTCCGATTTTTTCTCTGCATGGAGCTATCTAGTTCTTCAAACCAGCAGTTCTATTTTTAGTTTGTTGCTATTTTTAACTCTCTTGGACTATTTTCGATCCAATGGAAGTATATGAGGCATTTGAGGAAGAATTTTTGGTTGTTGATTTTGTTTGGAGAAGAAGGAGTTGTGAAGGCTCAGCTGGAAATATTCTTCGAACAGACAAAAGCACTATCAGGCATGATAGGCTCTATCCATTAAGCTGCTATGATTTTCTCTAAGTGTCTTCATTAAAACAAATTTTATCTCTTGAGATAAATGGGTTTTTATTTCTATGATGGTTATTTGGTTTCCTTGCTTGAATAATTTTTGTATTCTCTGATTGAGGAATCTCGCTTGGAAAGGAAGTCATTGAGTTGCTTTCCTAGTTATTTGTTGTTGAATTTCACCTTAAATCTTGTGGTAATTTGAGTAATGAGGTGCATGCGTGAATCCTTCTTATTTGATCAAAAATGGGTTATGGAAATGATATATGTGTCTTTAAGTTTCAAACCAAGTTGTAGCTTGGGTTGCAAAATGTAAAAGCATACCCTTTGCTGTCGCTTCTTGGTTTTTTGGAAGTTATGTTACTCCTGTTGGAATTTTATGAATATGCATGCTTTGATTCAAAGTTGTATAAACTTGAATTTGTTTATGGAAATAGTAAATATGTGTGCCTTCTTCTTGAACCCTCTGTATACTCTATCTATTCTTTGGATTCAGTATACGATGGAAGCTAGGTAGTTATTTAATGTTTGGAATCTTTGTTTTTGTGGGTTCTTCTTGTATGGAAACAAGAGTGAAGGTTTTATTATTTTTTTCAAAAATTAGGTTTCATTCTTCTAAGAAAACTATGGGTTATTCATTTCTTGGGAACTTTGATTTTGAGGCTTTCAGTAGGGGATTCCCATGTTTGAAGTCTTTCTTCTAATCTTATATGTATACTATGTTTCTTAAGTTCTTGAGTACTGAACTAAAGGTTACATAGGTGAGATCCTATTGGTTGGGGATGTTTTGAGGGTTGGATTTTTCCGGAGTCGACACTGGGTTATCCTTGTAGCTTTGTTTGAGCTTTCTTTGTTCTTGTTGTCTTCTTCCTTGTCGAAGTAGATGTTGTTGGTTTTTGTTTAACTATCCTTGAACTGGGTTGATCTCTTGAGTATCTTGCTAAGTAAACTTGTTAAAACCCTCCTGATTGGGATATCATGAACTTTAAGGATGATCCATGAACTTGCGGTTGTCGTTTCTTGATTTTGAATTATCAAACCAATTAAATAAGGGTTTTTGGACTCTTTCATTATTTGATCTCGAGAAATATTGCAGGGAATAAATTTGTTGATAGTTATATGCATGTAGCTAAGATATGTCAATATTGGGCCATACCTTTTTCAATCGAATCATGAAGGAACATTCTTTGTCTTTCACTCTCACCTCTCGAGGATTGTTTTTTGTCTCATTTGTTTTATTTCCATCATTGGAGGAATTAGTCGATCTAGGATCTTGACTAAAACTTTAATGTCCTTGAGTGACTATAATTACCCGCATGACATTTTGCATCTTTTTCATTTAAATATCCTTTTTTATATGGTTTAATATCACATTCATTGGTTTTCCATGATGGGAAAACATGTTTAATTCTGTTTCAAACACAAAAGTCGCACATTCTGTTGATCTCTTCTTTTATGCATTTTATTTTATAAGGAGTTTGGGAAGTAGTGAAGGGTTTGCATTGTCCTTTGCGACCTTCTTCCCATGTGTTAGAATGTTAGAATTCCCTTCTAATCATGGCATTTGACTCCTTCTTCTTTAGTCTCTAAGGTGAAGCTTGACCACTGCCTTTGGAAATAATAGGATGTTATGGGTTGTGTTCTCTTCTCTGAAGTTGTGTATGGGATTTGGGCTAACTGAATTATTTAGGAAGCTCTTACTATTTCATCACAATCATTCTTCTTCTTTTGGGTAAATCTGGTCATTAGATTTAATTGGATCAGCATTGCACTACTATCCTTAATGCCTTGAGTAGTCATCATTGATACTTTCTTGTTCTTTTGACTTGTGTTAAGGCTTTTAATAATTGAGATAGAAGACTAATGTGAGATGTTGTACATTGAGTAAATTCTATCTTAATGTTGATATTTTGTCTAACTTGATAAATTAGGCTATGCCTTGCATTTGGGATTAGGATGCCACATCTGATGTGTGAGACTCTTATTTGCATTTGTATTTCTAATTAAGATGATTTGTGAAGGAAATAATTAGAAAGTACTTTTATTTGATATGGATAAGTGTATTGGATGGAACGATATTTATCTGATAACATGTTTTAGATTGTAGATTACATCATGACATTTCTTTGAATGTTATAAAAATGATTAATTGTTCTTCTTTTATGGTTGTTATTACTATGATTTATTTATCTGTTTGACCTCACTGTTTCATTAAAGCAGAGTTGGTTTAATGAAATAATTAGTTGAAAGCATTTCATTTTAATGCTTAGTGCTTATCATGCTTAGTTCAATGAATTGACCTGTGATAGCAATTTTTACGTATGGACTTCATCAATGATAAAGGAAGGTAATAACATTTATGATGTATTGGTTGAATTCAAAGTCTGACCATTATAGAGAATTTTGAGCTATTATCGAAATGTATTGAAGGAAGAAAATTTGTATTCCTAAATGATCTTGATGTGTTGACATGAAATATGTCAGTAATGCATAGTTTTGTAAGATGTGTATTTTATTTTGATGAATTGAAAAGATTGAAGTTACTTAAATTGATTAAGTCTATTCTCTTGTTCATAATAAGAAGGAAAATATGTAATCATATCCTTGATGTTGTTATTCATATATGATTGGATCCTTATTTTTGATGTTAGTAAATTGTCTGGATAAATGGGAATTAGTACAAATTCCCTTACTTTAATGCAACTTACTAAGTTGTATGTATTGATGTTCTTTACTTAATCTTGAATGGTTGATTATGATGTTATGAACGTGTAGTTATAATGTTAGGATGTGTAAATTGGATATGGGTATAATAAATCCTAATACTTAACCATAATGAGGAAGGTTCTCCTCTTCTAAAAAGGATGTAAAATAAACGAATGATATATGAGTTCGATAACCATTTAGACTTCATATTTATGAAGTTATTTTATATCATAACCTATTTTGGTTCTTATACATTCCTTGAATGGTTGAGGCACATTAATTAAATCATTTGATAGATGCTGATTTTGTTTTCAATTAATTGAACGTTAAGAAAAAATTTAATTGAACATAAAGCAATCATTAGTCTATGAAGTTCCATATTAGTTAACCAACTCAAATAGGGATGGAAACCTTAAAGGTTGTTGGAATTAGGGTTATGTAAGGTTGCTATAATTTGAATCTTAATCCTAAACTAATTAAGTGGAAATGACCTCTTTGAGGTGTGTACGTCGAGATGAAGTGGTTTTGTTGGATGTTGGCACACGCCAACTGCAGAATTATACCTTCGTGAAGACTTGGGTCTTCACAAGGATACAGGTTATAGTTGACATGTTGTAACACCCTTTAGCATTGGTTCATCTAGACCTACCCAAACTTTGACTTGAACTTAGTTTCTCTCTAGGTCAGTTTAGAGTTATGATTTAGCATAGGAAATGACTCACAATGACTTAGGATAACTAGGCACATCCAATCAAATTAGGTCGATAGGGTATGTCTATATACCCTAGGTCATCATGAGTGACTCCCTATTCTAAATTATATCACTAACCTACGTTAGGGTCAAACCTTGGACAAGTGGATTGACTAAAGTCGGTGAAGACCATTCTAGATAACAGAGGAGTGGGGTGAAGGATGTATTCCGTTTAGATGAGTATGTTGTCTAGGAATAGTAACATGAACAATATGTTGGAAATCTTTGGCCAAAGTATCATAAGCTACTAGTTGCATTGTCCTATGTCACCTAGTTTAAGGAATGTGATTTCAAATGAATATTGGTAACAAATATTCAGATAGGTTTCTTAAAAAAAACACTCAGTACCTAGAATAGGGTAAGAGAATCAAGTATACTTGGTATAAATAAAGTATTCAATACTTAAGTAACATGAGAGATCGGTTGTTAATCGAGTCATGAAATGAGAGATCGATAACTCATCAGTCATTTATAGCTACATATGGTTATTTGTTATGAGATTTATTGGAATGGAATGTGTGTTATAAATTATGATTATTTAGAACATAGAACATTATGCATATATTTTTTTCCCCTTGTTTCTAAAGCCTTAAAATGGAAATGTTACATCTATTTATGTATCGTAGTTGAAGGTTTACAGCTCTTAGAACTATTGTGTCCATAATCTGATAAAATTTAAATTTTATTGTTAATAGAAAATGGTTAGGACAAGAGGAAATGTTGTAAATAACCCACCACCTGGTGGAGAAGCAACAACTGCCCAAAAAATCGATGAGATCCTTACTGCCATGTTGGACACAAGAGATCATTTGAATATACTTGAACAACAAGTAATGGGTAATGAGGAGGAAGAAGATGTTAGTAATAACAATCAGCCACCTCCTATGGACAACGCCAATTTGGGAAATTTGGTGTTGATAATAACAATGTAAATATGCCGATCAGCTAGAAAATAAAAAGGCAAGACTGACTTATTGAACTCACTAATGATATAAAAAGGATAAGTCCACCTAAGTTTGATGGCACCACATTAGGAGATGGAGCTAAGAATTAACTCAATGAAATGGAGAATTACTTTGCAATAAGGAACTTCTCATAGGAAACAAAAGCAATATGGGGTATGGGAGCATACCACTTTCCCATTAAGCATCTTCATGGTGGGACAACCGTAAGGCCGAGTTGGACATTGATGAAATTAATATTACTTGGGATCAATTTAAAATTTATTTAGGCAATGATGGTTGCCACAACTTTACTATGATTAGAAAATGACTGAATTTCAAACTTAACCCAAGGAAAATTAATAGTAATAGAGTACTGGGAGCGGTTTACTAAACTCCTTAAGTATGTACCTTAGTATCAAACTGACGAGAAGTTTAGGATACATAAGTTTATCATGGGATTGAATCCCATTATAGGGGGAGAGGTAGATGTTCATAACCTAACCACTATGGAAGGGGTTGTTGAAAAATCCATAAGGTAGGAACATAAATTAAAGGCAATTTCTGCTCATAAGGAGGAAGTAAGAAAGAAAGTTCCCAACTCCTCTTCATCATCTCTGGCACCTAAGAAAGGACCATGGAAGAAGTTTGGTATGAAAAGTAAGTTATCTGACTGATAATAATAAGAAAACAACAATGAATAAGCCTATTGCTAATGTATGCAATAACTTTTTCAAGAACAATAATAACGGACAAAAGTCCTATAGAGGTTAGAATGATAACTTTAAGGCTAGGAATAAATTTGAGCCTAAAAAGGGACCTATAGTAGGAGGCTGTTACAATTGTGGAAAGGATCATTACGCAAACCAATGTCCTTTGAAAAAGGATGACCGTAATCAACAACACAAGATACATGCTACAATAGCTGACAAACAAGCTGAAAAGTAAGTCACACCCATAGAAGTTCCGGGTAAGTTATTTGACATACCTGTAACTATTCTTTTTGATATGGGAGCTACTGAATGTTTTATTTCTAGTAAATTAGCATCAAAATTAAAAAGAAAAGATAGAAAAATAGATAAATCATGGATTGTACATTATGGGAATAATGTTGTTCATATAGTTAGTATGTGTCTTTTTGGAGCAGTCCTTGATTTACCTAGTTTTTCCACAAAATTTGATCTTTATGTTGATCCTTTGGGGTCTTATGATGTAATCATATACATTAATTTGCTAGTCGAGCATAAAGAAAAAGTGTGTATTTGAAAAACATATTAGTTGTTTAGATGACTTTAGTAAAAACAACAAAGATTCAGGGTGTGAAACGTGAAATTTTAGTTAGGAAATTGTCAGCTATGTAACTTAAAAAGGCCAAAAATAAGGGTTGTATCTTGTATGCAGTAAAAATTTCAGAATCTATTGAAGAAAATAGTGATCTCTTAGAACGTTACCCGCTTGTTACAAAATTACAGTGATGTGTTTCTAGAGGAATTACTAGGTCTTCCACCCAAAAGGAATTTGACTTCACAATTGAAATCAAACCTGGAACTAAACCTATTTCTAAGGCACCTTATCGATGACTACTATTGAATTGGTAGAGCTTAAGGCATAGTTGCAAGAACTTTTGTCTAAAGGTTTGATTAGACCAAGTGTTTCACCTTAGGAGCACCAGTAATTTTTGTGAAAAGAAAGATGGAACACTTAGATTGTGTATTGATTATAGAATGTTAAACAAGGCAACAATTAAGAATAGATATACACTTCCTAGAATTGATGATCTATTTGATTAGATGAATGGAGAATCAATATATTCTAAGATAGTTCTTCGATCGATATCATCGTTATGAATTAAGGATGAGGATATTCATAAAATAACTTTTAGAACAAGGTATGGGCATTATGAGTTCACAGTTTTACCTTTTGGATTAACAAATGCACCTGTAGCTTTTATGAATTTAATGAACAATATTTTTCAAGAATACTTGGACAAATTTGTGCTTGTATTCTTGGATGATATTCTCATATACTCTAAAAGTATTGAGGAACACCATGAGCATTTGAAGATAGTTTTAGAAATCTTGAGAAAAGATGGTTATTTGGTAAGTTATCTAAATGTTCTTTCTATGACATGAAAGTGCACTATTTGGGTCATGTTATAAGAAAAGATGGAATAGTTGTAGATCCTTCTAAAATTGTAGCTATAACTGAGTGGCCTACACCAAAGAATGTACATGAAGTTAGAAGCTTCATGGGTCTTTTCCGATTACTATAGGAATTTTTTTAAATATTTCTCCAAAGTTGCTGCACCAATAACTTCATTGCAGAAAAAGGATAAGAAATTTGTGTGGAATGAGAAATGTGAATCTGTATTTAAAACTTTGAAGGATCAGTTAACTTTAGCACCTATTTTGGCTATACCTAACCCTAATGGAGACTTTACTGTTGTAATAGATGCATCCAGAGAAGGTCTTGGAGGTATTCTGTTACAAAATTATCATGTCATAGCTTACGAAAGTAGAAAAATTAAGTTACATGAGTCTGAATTATGCTCCACATGATCTAGAGCTTGCTGCCATTGTTCATGCACTTCAAGTTTAGAGGCATTACCTACTTGGTAAACCTTTTGAATAAAAAAATGATCATCTTGGATTGAAGTATATTTTTACTCAGCCAAATCTAAATGTAAGATAGTGAAGATGGTTAGAGTTTTTATCTCAATATGACTTTGACATAAGTTACATTAAAGGCAAGGAGAATAGGGTAGCTGATGCTCTAAGTTATAGGAAGCACATTTCTACTCTTATAATGTTCTAGAATCAGTTCAAAGATGAAGTAAAGAGGGTTATGGAATCTGATTCTTATTTTTAGCAAGTAAGAACACTTGCTACATGAGATCTAAATGATGAGAGATATAAAGGTTTTCACTTTGATAATGAAGAAATATTACGATTTGAAAACACGGTTTATGTACCTTTGTTAAAGGATTTAAGAAAGAAATTATTAGTTGAATTTCACAATTCACCTTTTTTCTGACACCTTGGTATTACAAAGATGCTTGTTAATATAAAACAATAATATTTCTAGAAGGGAATGAAAAAGGATGTAATTGAGTTTGTGACACATTGCTTAGAATGTCAACATGTTAAAGTTGAACATATTGATCTAGCTAATTTATTATATCCTCACAAGCATACCATAGTACAAATGGAAAGTGATAAGCATGGATTTTGTACAAGGGTTGCCTATGTCAAGAAATAAGCATGATGTTATTCTAGTTGTTGTTGATAAACTAACCAAAGTAGCACACTTTATTGCTAGTAATCTTAAGGATGATTCACCTGTTTTAGAAAAAAGTTTGTTCATGAGATTTTTAGATTACATGGAGTACCTAAATTAATCATATCTGATAGAGATCCAAGAATGACTTCAAGGTTTTGGAAAACACTTAACACAACTTTAGGAACTAAGCTAAATTTTAGTTCTGTGTATCATCTAGAAATAGATGGACAAACTAAAAGAGTTAATCAAGTTTTAGAAGATATGTTAAGAATGTATTATATGGATCAGCAGTATAAATGGGAAGAGTACCTTCCATTAGTTGAGTTTACATACAATAACACATATCACACCTCTCTAAAGATGACACCTTTCAAGCATTATACGGAAAGGAAATGCAAAACCCTTGTTAGTTGGGACAACATTGAGGATAGAGAGGTAATTGGACCTGAAATCCTTACAGAAATGGAACAACAAGTTAAAATGATTTGTGAATGCTTGAAAGAAGCAACAGATAAAAAAATAATTATGCTGACTTGAAGTGGGTTGATAGGAAATTTGAACTTGGTGAGAAGGTCTTTCTTTGGGTTAAACTGAAAAAGAGTTCTATAACTTTTGGAAAGCTGCCAAGTTATCACCTCATTATGTGGGACCTTTTGAAATCATTGAAGTAATCAACCCTATAGCTTATCATTTAGCATTACCCCCTTCTTTGTCATAAATAAATGATG
The DNA here is from genome assembly GCA_018340775.1 of Taxus wallichiana var. yunnanensis. NCBI lineage: Eukaryota > Viridiplantae > Streptophyta > Pinopsida > Cupressales > Taxaceae > Taxus > Taxus wallichiana. The sequence continues at coordinate 1,820,884 of CM031239.1, forward strand.
TTTTCCATATTTATTTTCCTAAGAAATATGTTTTAGATTTATCACATGTGTTAATATTAGAATTCCTTGCAGTCTAAGACCCGGGAATAATCGTGGTTAAGCCTATTCAAGTGTTGGAAAATCACCAATTGCACTTAAGAAATTGTAAAATAAGTCAATGTAAGGTCTAGTGGGACCAGTTTAATGAGGATAGTGCAACATGAGAAAATTTGGAAGATATGAAAACTACTTTTCCATATTTATTTGGATAGAATTGTTTTGTTTGATCGATAAAACTTGTGATTCTATTCTTTTATGACAATAAATCTGCCAGTTTTGGACAAATATTTCATTGTTTGAAATAAACAACTACGTAAATGCTGATTTTGGAAAAATTTAAAATCCAGAAATGTTATGAACATGTGAAAATAAAGTTAATAAATGGATTGTCCTTGATGTAAATTTGTTTAAATAAGTTAATCATCGGGACGATGATTCTTTTTAGGAGGGAAGTATGTAACACCTATGATAAACTGTTAACTTCTCCTCTTTGCAATGCAAGCATTGACATGTGATTTTCCCAAGAAGGTGTATTATTTTGATTGTTGAAATCATGCTTGCCATGGATAAATTATTTCTTTTCTTGGATTCAATTGTTGAAATACTGTTGCTTGCAAGGAATCCATTTTGTTTGAGGTTGTAAACTAGTAAAGTTGTTTGCAAATTTATCTCTATATAATAATGAGACCTTGGATCAATTCCATTGATCCAAGGTATGTTTTAATTCTTCTTACTTGATCTGTATGGAAAAATGACATTCAGAGGTTGAAGGAAATAAAATACTCGAGCCTTTGTAGGATTACAATTTCATTGATCTTCTTGGAAGTTCATGTTATACTTTCTCGATGTAAGTCACGTGATCAAATACTCTTTTCAACTTATTTTGAATGCTAAATAGCGTAAGTTAGAAATATGCCTACTTCAAGACTATTGAGGGTAAATCCTAAGTCCTAGATCTATAAGATCTATCCTAACAGGATTCTAACCTAAGGTAAATTGGATCTACCGTATATCTATGCCTACTCTAATCTTGTTCATCCTAACCTAAGTTGCATGTTTTCTAAGTTAGGGATTTGGAAACAACCTAAGGTGATGATAGGTATATTTCTAACCTATTACCTAATACTACATTAGTAGAAAGAATAGCCTATCCTAAGGTGGCAAATTTACCTAAGGTAAATATTTTCTAAACTAACCTAAGGTCATACCCTAAGCTAATGATATCTATCCTAAACTAATGTGAGGATAGAAGGGGACCTAAGGGGGTGGTCATATGCAAGTTGAAGGCATGGCGATGGTTCCTAAGTCTTTTATTTGATTTTATTTTTGAATTTAAATCATTAAGTACTGTCAGTTTGACAGGGGCATGGAAATTGGAGGTGATCCTAGTTGGCACCATCTCTAAATTTAACAATGCATGTTCTTTTTGAAATTGGACTTGCCAATTTTGGATGGTGGTGGCATGGAGATTTAGGTAGGATACTAGAATTAATGACATATATGGTCATCATTTTTTGGTGAGAAACCACCTTGGAAACCATGCGAGTGGATTTTTTTGGGAGTGTAAGTTGGCCTTTTGATGCGCCATAATTACAGAAGAAGGAACTTAACAAGGTCATAACTTGAGTTAGGGTGTCCTGTTTAGTCGTTTTTTTAAACCATGTGTTTTGATGAGAATTTCGAACAGCTAAGTAACCAACCCTCTGTGGTTGGGGCAAGTTTTTACATTTTTGGGCCCTAAATCCGCCATCTTGAGGCTGAAAATTAGGATTTGTTATAGTTCAGTTTTTCCCTATTTTTGAGCATTAGTTAATTTTAGTCTATTAATTGCATTATGATTTAGAAAGTTGGCAATTCCTATAATTTAGGGATGTAGAAGATGTGTGGAAATTTTTGTGCCCATACATGATAAGCATGTGAACTTACTAAGAATAGCAGAGTTCAGAAATCTAAAAATAGTAATTTCTCGCCACCTTTCAGAGTAGATTTCGTCGAGTTAGCTAGAGTTTACTTGGCCAACTCAAATTGGGAGTTGTTTTCCTATTTAGGAAAAATTGTAATTCATTATTTGATAACAAAGAAGGAGATCTATTTTCTTTTGGAGTTCATAATATTTGCAGCATATCTGGTTTGTTCTTAATTTGGCTACATTATACGCTTTGATACTTAATAGCAATGTGGCCAACTTAAGAATAAACCAAATATGCCGTGAAATATTATATGAACTCCAAAAGAAAATAGATCTCCTTCTTTGTTATCAAATAATGAATTACAATGTTTCCTAAATAGGAAAACAACTCCCAATTTGAGTTGCCAAGTAAACTCTAGCTAACTCGACTTTAAATCTACTCTAAGGGTGGAAATTACTATTTTTAAGCAAGCCATTTCTTTGAACTTTAACACTATTCTTAGTAAGTTCGCATGCTTATTCCTATGGGAAATGAAATTACCACGCATCTTCTACATCCCTAAATTAGAGGAATTTCCAACTTTATAACTCATAATGCAATTAATAGACTAAAATTAACTAATGCTCAAAAATAGGAAAAAAACCGAACTATAACTTACATCCTAATTTTCGACCTCAAGACATGGCGGATTTAGGGCCCAAAATGTGTTGAAAACTTGCCCCACTTAGTAGGGCAGGTTTCTCATTTGTGTTAAATCTCATCAAACACATGGTTTCAAAAAAAAACAGACTCAAACGACAACATTTAACTCAAGTTATGACCTTGTCAAGTTCCTGCAATTCTGCGCATCACCTTCATGCACTCCAATTTTTTCTCTACATGGAGCTATTTGGTTCTTCAAACTAGTAGTTCTATTTTCAGTTTGTTGTTATTTTTAACTCTCTTGGACTATTTTCGATCCAATGGAAGTATATGAGGCATTTGAGGAAGAATTTTTTGGTTGTTGATTTCGTTTGAGAATAAGGAGATGTGAAGGTTTGTCTAGAAATATTCTTTGAATCAGCATAAAGCACTATCAGGCATGATAGGCTCTATCCATTAAGCTGCTATGCTTTTCTCTAAGTGTCTTCATTAAAACAACTTTTCTCTCTTGAGATAAATGGGTTTTATTTCTATGATGGTTATTTGGTTTCCTTTCTTGAATAATTTTTGTATTCTCTGATTGAGGAATCTCTACTTGGAAAGGAATTCATTGAGTTGCTTTCCTAGTTATTTGTTGTTGAATTTCACCTTAAATCTTGTGGTAATTTGAGTAACAAGGTGCATGTGTGAATCCTTCTTATTTGATCAAAAATGGGTTATGGAAATGATATATGTGTCTTTAAGTTTCAAACCAAGTGTAGCTTGGGTTGCAGTAGAATGTAAAAGCATACCCTTCATTGTCACTTCTTGGTTTTGTTGAAGTTATGTTACTCTTGTTGGAATTTTATGAATATGCATGCTTTGATTCAAAGTTGTATAAACTCAAATTTGTTTATAGAAATAGTAAATATGTGTGCCTTCTTCTTGAACCCTTCAGATACTGGCATTTTTGGATTCAGTATGCGATGGAAGCTGGGTAGTTATTTAATGTTTGGAATATCTATTTTTGTGGGTTCTTCTTGTATGGAAACAAGAGTGAAGGTTTTATTATTTTTTTCAAAAAACTAGGTACTTGAATTTGGTTCTTCTAAGGAAACTATGGGTTATTCGTTTCCTGGGCACTTTGATTTTGAGGCTTTGTTGGGGATTCCCATGTTTGAAGTCTTTCTTCTGATCTTATATGTATACTATGTTTCTTAAGTTCTTGAGTACTGAACTAAAGGTTACATAGGTGAAATCCTATTGGTTGGGGATGTTTTGAGGATTGGCTTTGTCGAGTTCGATACTTGGGTTATTCTTGTAGCTCAGCTCTGTTGGGGGATTTCTTTTCTTTGTTCTTATTGTCTTCTTCCCTATCGAAGTAGATGTTGTTGGTTTTTGTTTAACTGTCCCTGAACTGGGTTGATCTCTTGAGTATCTTGCTGGAGTAAACTTGTTAAAACCCTCTTGATTGGGATATCGTGAACTTTAAGGATGATCCTTGAACTTGTGGTTGTCATTTCTTGTTTTTGAACTATCAAACCGTTTTGAATAAGGGTTTTCTAGACTCTTTCATTCTTTGATCTCTAAGAAAGATTGGAGGGAATAAATTTGTTGATAGTTGTACACTTGTAGCTAAGCTATGTCAATCTTGGGCTGTACCTTCTTGGAATCGAATCATGAAGGAACCTTCTCTGTCCTTTCATAAGATATATTTCTCTCACCTCTGTGAGGATTCGATTGAGAGTTTGTCTTCGCTGATTGTTTTATTTCCATCATTGGAGGAATTGGTCAGTCTGTGGATCTTGACTAAAACTTTAACATCCTTGAGTGACTATTGGGACTGTAATTACCCGCATGGCATTTTACAACTTTTTTCATTTACATCTCCTTTTGATATGGTTTAATATCACAGTCATTGGTTGTCCATGATGGGAAAACATGTTTAATTATGTTTCAACCACAACAGTCACACATTCTATTGATCTCTTCTTTTATGTGTTTTATTTTATAAGGAGTTTGGGAAGTAGTGAATGGTCTGCATTGTCCTTTGTGACCTTCTTCCCATGTGTTAGAATGTTAGAATTCCCTTCTGATCATGGCATTTGACTCCTTCTTCTTCAATCTCTAAGGTGAAGCTTGACCACTACCTTTGGAAATAATAGGATGTTATGGGTTGTGTTCTCTTCTCTGAAGTTGTGTATGGGATTTGGGCTAACTGAATTATTTAGGAATCTCTTACTGTTTCATCACAGTCGTTCTTCTTCTTTTGGGTAAATCTGGTCATTAGATTTAATTGGATCATTACTTTCTATCCTTAATGCCTTGAGTAGTCGTCATTGCTATTTGCTTGTTCTTTTGACTTGCATTAAGGATTTTAATAATTGAGATAGAATACTAATGTGAGATGTTGTACATTAGGTAAATTCTATCTTAATGTTGATATTTTGTCTAACTTGATAAATTAGGCTAAGCCTTGCATTTGGGATTAGGATACCACATCGTATATTTGAGACTCTTATTTGCATTTGTATTTCTAATTAAGATGATTTGTGAAGGAAATAATTAGAAGGTACTTTTATTTGATATGGATAAGTGTATTGGATGGAACTGTATTTATTTGATAACATGTTGTAGATTGTAGATTACATCATGAAATTTCTTTGAATGTTATTCAAATTGATTAATTGTTCTTATTTTATGGTTGTTATTACTATGATTTATTTGTCTTCTTGACTCACTGTTTCATTAAAGTAGAGTTGGTTTAATGAAATAGTTAGTTGAAAGCATTTTGTTTTAATGCTTAGTGCTTATCATGCTCAGTTCAATGAACTGACCTATGCTAGCAATTTTTGTAGATGGACTTTATAAGTGATAAAGGAAGGCAATAAATTTTATGATGTATTGGTTGAATTAAAAGTCTGGACCATTATAGAGAATTTTGAGTTATTATTGAAATGTATTGAAGGAAGAAAAGTTGTATTCCTAAATGATCTTGATGTTGTTGACATGAAATATGTCAGTAATGCATAGTTTTGTAAGATGTGTATTTTATTTTGATGAATTGAAAATACTAAAGTTACTTAAATTGATTAAGTCTATTCTCTTGTTCATAATAAGAAGGAAAATCTGTAATCATATCCTTGATGTTGTTATTCATATATGATTGGATCCTTATTTCTGATGTGTCGATTGAATTGTCCTTGGATAAATCGAATTAGTACAAATTCCATTACTTTAATGCAACTTACTAAGTTTTATGTATTGATGTTCTTTACTTAATCTTGAATGGTTGATTATGATGTTATGAATGTGTAGTTATAATGTCAGGATGTGTAAATTGGATATGGGTATAATAAATCCTAATACTTAACCATAATGAGGAAGGTTCTCCTCTTCTAAAAAGGATGCAAAATAAACTAATGATATATGAGTTCAATAACCATTTAGACTTCATATTTATGAAGTATTTTATATCGAACTGTTTTGGTTCTTATACATTCCTTGAATGGTTGAGACACATTAATTAAATCATTTGATAGATGCTGATTTTGTTTTCAATTAATTGAACATTAAGAAAAAGTTAATTAAACATAAAGCAATCATTAGTCTATGAAGTTCCATATTAGTTAACCAACTCAAATAAGGATGGAAACCTTAAAGGTTGTTAGAATTAGGGTTATGTAAGGTTCTTTATAATCTGAATCTTAATCCTAAAATAATTAATTGAAATGACCTCTTTGAGGTGTGTACGTCAAGATGAAGTGGTTCTATCGGATGTTAGCACACACCAATTGCAGAATTGTACCTTCATGAAGACTTAGGTCTTCACAAGGATACAGGGTTGCAATTGACATGTTGCAACACCCTTTAGCATTGGTTCATCTAGGTCTACCCAAACTTGGAATTGAACTTAGTTTCTCTCTAGGTCAATTTAGAGTTATGATTTAGCATAGGAAGTGACTCACAATGACTTAAGATAACTAGGCACATCCAATCGAATTAGGTCGATAGGGTATGTCTATATACCCTAGGTCATCACGAGTGACTCCCTATTCTAAATTATGTCACTAACCTACGTTAAAGTCAAACCTTGGACTAGTGGAGTGAAGTCATGAAGACCATTCTAGATCAAAAAGGAGTGGGGTGAAGGAATTATTCGATTATATGAGTATGTTGTCTAGGAATAGTAACATGAACAATATGTTGGAAATCTTTGGCTAAAGTATCGCAAGCTGCTAGTTGTGTTGTCCTATGTCACCTAGTTTAAGGAATGTGATTTCAGATGAATATTGGTAACAAATATTTAGATAGGTTTCTTAAACAGAACACTCAATACCTAGAACATGGTAAGAGAACCAAGTATAATTGGTATACATAAAGTATTCAATACTTAAGTAACATGAGAGATCGGTAGCTCACCGAGTCATTTACAACTACATATGGCTATTTGTTATGAGATTGATTGGCATGGAATGTGTGTTCTAAGTTATGATTATTGAGAATAGAGAACATTATGTATATAAAATTTTTTCCCTTATTTCTAAAGTTTTAAAATGGGAATGTTACAATCTATAACTTTGCACTTGGAAACTAAAAATTGCTATTTTCAGAAAGTTGTTATTTTGGGCAATGCCACTTTGCATACGATGTGTTTATTTCACATTCCAATATTTCCATGGATATCTCTGGGGTCAATTCAAATCATTTAAATTTATGGAAAGTTGATTTTTGATTTTTGATTTTATTTTTGTTTTTTTGCTTTTTCAACCCACGTGCCCTAGTTTTCAGTTTGTGCAACTTTCACTATTCTTCTCTTCTGAAAGATTTTTCCATTTTTGGAAACTTAATAAAAATGGAAAGTGCAAACCAGTGACACTTAATATTTTTATAAGTTCACTTCTAGGTCTCGGATTGGCAAAACATTGGTGGATTCTTTACGGGTTTTGGCTCTTTGGTCTCTATTCAAGTTTTAGCTCAATCAGTGCAAGATTTGATGGTAAATGGAAAAAGAGAAACTTAGGGAAATAAAATTTAAATGGATGCCTTTAAAAAATCATACCTTCTTTAGAAATTTAGTTTTTTTCAGCTTCAATAAATTTGGATGAGGAATGTTTTCTCAAAATTTCATGAGGATTCGATTACCAGTTCATTAGTTATGAGCGATTCTTTGTTTTATGACCCTAGGGTTTCTAAGAAATCATAACCATGGTTTTTTTCTCAAAGAATTGGTTATTCACTTTGAAGTAAAAAAATGATATAAAAATAATTTTTAAGGTTATATAAAGTTTCTATAGGTGGAAGTAATGGAGAGGTGGAGAGAAATCACAATTGAGCTTTCACGTGCGTGTGTGCGAGTAACACGAAAAACAATAAAAGAGTTAGAAAACATTACATATTTTGATTCTTGGGAATGATTCACATTTTTGTGCACCAAGCTCACCAATGGATTCATGAATTTTGTGTAAAAAAGTGCACCCCATCCCTATTGGTCCACGTGGTGGAGCTTGGTTGGACGGAGCAGGGGCCGAGAAATGGAGCTTGGGGGGCTTAACTTGTGAGAAAGAGCTGAATTGAGGTCATGTTGGGGTCCAGGGGGATCAAAAGGGAATGGGTAGAATTTTATTGCATCATAGGCACAAAGGATTTGGTGCACTTAGTGAATTTTTTTGCCACTCGCCCATTGGTTGGATTTCCCCATGAGAAAAATGACTAACTCTGAAGTCTTACCTTGGTGAGCCGCTGTCGCGACCATATATTGAGCTTTCAAAGGATTTTTTTGACATTTTATATAATTCCACCTAAAAATGACCTTCTGAATCTAATGGTTATGGTATCATCTCTTAATTATTCCATTTAATTCCTTAAAAATATGTTTTTTGTTACAGCTCCAGGTGTGCATGTAAAAAAATAATGTGGACCTAATGCACCTAGGTGTTGTGAAAATATGATATTACCATCATCTAGGGATTTGAAATAAATTTCTAAATATATTTTTTTTGAATCTTAACTCCTTCTGGAGCTCCCAAAATCGATTCATGAAGCTCAAGGGCTGTTTTGGCATCTACACTGCTTAATCCTCCAAGACCCATGTTTGTTGAATTGCTCCAAAATTATAGAATATTTCAAAATTTCTTACACAATATTCTCAAATCTCCATTACACCTAATTTATGATTTTCAGACTTTATTTCTTCTCTAAGGGGTGTGCACCATCCTTGAGAAGACTTGAGAACAACCCTTCCCAAGCTTGTCAAAAGCTTGTCTTATGGATCTTTCCTTGGAAGAACTTGGAATGACTAGATATCCCTAAATCACCTATGGCATAGGGAAAAAAACATGGGAATGCGAAAATGGATGGGATAAGACTAATCAAGGGTTATGGTGATATGAAGAGGGCTCAGATGACCTTTGAGTAAAAATTTTAGGTAGGGTATGGTTTTCATGCTTAAAATTGGGAGTTTTCTTGTTGCACATTTGCATGAAAATAGCTAGCTCTATCTTGGGGACATGCCATGGATCGATTAAAATGAAAGTCACATGAAAACCTCAAAATATCCATACATAATATTGACCATTTCCTTACCCATTGGGCCTTGCAGAACACACACAACTTGTAAGAGTTAGATAGAAAGGGACAACACACACAACACACAAATGAAGGGAAAAACACCACACAATAGGGAAATGGGAAAAAAAACCTAAATCACCTATAATATAATGCGAGGGGAAACCTTATTTCACTTTGAAGTTTTATTGTCTTCTCAAGGTTACCCTTGAGTGGGTAACACTAGTGATTATGTTCCACAAATCCATTTATTGGTTTTAGAAAGTAGCCTCCTCTCCTTAATTACTTTTGAAATCCAAGTGCTTTCATGATTATCCATGTACTTGGGAGGAGTGAGCCTACATGATCCTTTTGATGCTCATAGCTTTCACTCATAAATTCCATTGCCATTCATTCCCTTTGAAGTTAGTTTCATAGTGACATTGTCTTCCATGCTTGCCTACATTGTTGATATTTGATTGAGCATCCCATCGCTGCCCGAGGCTGGTTTTCATTCAAATTTCTTGAATATACTAAGTTATTTTCTCTCCCAAGTTCATGTTCATTGACATATTTCCCATGAGAAATATTACACTTATATTTTCTCTCTACTCTACTATGAGGTTCTTGAATATTGATTGGAGGATCATAAGTAACCTCATACTTATCTTGTATGACCATAACATGAGCTAAGATATCAAGAATTAGCTCATGGATCTTCTATACTTTATACCACTTACAAGATTTCTTGTATGGATTTCTCCTTTGTTGCTTCCTATATCCCATCTTTCTATGCCTCAAGAAGAATCTTAATTTTGAAGCTCAATGTAACTATTTACGGATTACTTCACTTCTCTGAAGCTTATTACATTCCACTACTTCTTTGTCAAGGGGATATTCATCTTCAATGACCTCAACACCCTTTATTTCAGATTTTTCATCATGGAAAGAGTCTTCTTCTTCAAATGGGAAAGAAAATAATTCCATTTCATCGTTGTATTCATCAACCATTGGCTCAGAGGAACATTGGGTTCTTCACCTTGATCTATTTCATTGTGATCATCCTTTACATCAATTGAGAATCTTGGATCAGATTCATATTTGTCTTGTAGATCCATAGTTCGCATCAGGAGTTCAAGAATGAGCTTTAAATCTTTGTTTCTTCCACAAATCTTAGGAGTTCATGCACATATTATTATTTCAAACCTTTCACAAGCTCATTGAAAGATAGATTTGTCTCTCCATGGATGGCATGATCGAGATCATCTTCATCCCCAAATGGGAATGAGAATATCTCCTCCTCCTAGGTAAGCATACAAGTTGGTTTCTCCATTTGAGATTCACCAAGAACCATTTCCTCTTCTTCATGGCTTGCATCATCCAGAAATTTGGGGCTACCCTCTTATAACTAAAATTTCCTCAATGCTTCCTCAAAATCAATATTCCTTTGGGAAGGAATGTTTGGTCCTATCAAGATTGGGATCTCATCCTCCTCTTCAGTTGTCACAAAATGATTCATCCTCCTACTATTTTGGTACAAAATTTTTACTCTAGATTTCCTGCCTTTTTTACACCATGTACCTCATATTCTTCTCCAAAAGAAATCTTTCCATGTCTCCCTTAACCTGAATGGTTGTGAAAGACTAGTTCATTTGTATTTACCTCCCAATTTTAAAAAATCCTACTCAGCAACATTCCAAATGAAGCCAAAATGTTATGCTACCAAGATCATCATTGAAACCTTCTTATCTGGAAATTTGGTAAACCACATGTACATATTTTACTTTCCCTACAAGAAGGAATTCTTTGATTCCATGGAGTAATAAGATTCATTGAGAAGGGTCATGGTGAGTTTTGAGAGGCCTTGGAAACCTTCATAGGCATCACATTGTTAGAGGCAGAAATCTATTATGAAATTGTTAAATACATATTCTCGATGATAAAGGACATAGAAAGGATCGAACCTTATTAGTCTTTGATGATCTTAAAACAAGCTTGTTTTGTGATGGAGGTGTAGGTGAGTTTGGTAGTATTCCTTTAGAACTAGGAGTTACAACATTGGGTGTTAAACTACCACTTATGATATATCAGATTAATCTCTAAAATTATTCATGGTGAGTCCACAAATATTTAGTTTTAATAATATACACTTTGGTTCTATTAAAATATTCTACGAAGTCAAAAGGAGAAGATGTAGACAAGGGGAATGAAGGGACTTCTTTTTAGGAGCTAGGATAGGTTTGGAGGTAGGGGTAGATGTTTGGGAAACAAGATGTTTTAAAAGGTAAAGTGGAATATTTTGAAGCACTCAATTTTAAGAGTATAGATTTAGATTTAAAACTATAAGAAGGCGTTAGATTATAATACTTACGTGGAATTATGGGTGACCTCCTACTTGTCATAGGATTAGGTTTCTCCAATGAGACTCCATGAAAGGTGGAAGATGATCCTCGAATGATTGATTATTTTATTTTATAGAGTCTCCATAGAGGATCTTTTTATTTTCTTTTTTTAGCAACGTAGTGGAGGAAGATGTTCCTTTCTTAGAATGAGAATGGGTGAACACCACACATGAGATATTAGGTTCATCTGAGTCTTCATCTTCATCACCTCTAGAGTACTCACAAAATCTAATTCTTGTCTCACCCTCTACTTCCTCAAATTCTAGAAAATCATAGTTTCACTTTCTTATTCAAAATATTCTGTCATCTTATTGAATATTATAACTTGCATTAATAGGTGGGGCCTAATGTAAGCCTTTAGGGTGCTCCAACAATATGATTTTTTTGAATTTCTTAGAGGAGATACTCATTGAAAATTTCCCTCTTCAATGATGCCATTTCATTTTCCAATAATTTATGTAAGAAATGGATCATTCTCTTCATCTCCATAATGGATCTTGAGTGTTACCTTTGAAGGATTCTTGATCTTCCCAGACAAGATGAGGTCTTATTCAACTTAAATGGATATTCTTTTTTATTTTTCTCACGTATATCCTTGGTTCATCAAAGGACCCTTTGAGTAGCTTAGGAAGAATCCTACCTCATAGTGATTGAGAATTGATGAAGAATCTCTTGAAATTGTTCTCGAGATAGTGAATAATATTCCGATTATCTCTATAGAGTAGTTATTCAAAATGGGCCATGAAGTATCTCATATTCTTTGTTTGCTTCCTTCATTCATTTCATGCCAATTGAAATTCAAGGAGATCTTGAAAATCCTCAATATAATTGAATCTTTCTTCAAAGGTGGACTTGATGTCATTCCAAAAGTGATTGATCCAGATGGGCGGGAGGTAAAACCATTTTGTTGCATTTTCTTGAAGATATTCCATGAATAATCTTATGAAAACATCTTCATATTCGAATCCAAGATGTGGTTAAGGAAGATGTGTTCTTTGGGAATTTGTGTGTCTCACCTTTGAAATTTGGAAAGTTATTTTGGGGACTTGTTGGTAGATTGTGAAGAGGAGGTGTGAGAGTGAGTGGGCCTATATTCCTTCCATATGGAATAATGGGTTGAGGTCCTTCCGCTCATCTACCATCATTGTTTCTATTTCACTTTAGCTCATGCTTCCACAAATTTTTCTTCAAAATTTTCTTCCTCACTAGGGAACTCAATGTTCAATGGAGGTTGGAAAATGGGATAATTTTAGGGGGTTCTCAATAGGTGTTTGAATGGGGTTACCAAGTGAACTACTTGAAGACCCGGATGGGATGAGGCTTGAGATAATAAGTATGGATTGTCTTATTTGCTTCTTATTTTGCAAAGCCTCAAAATTGGAATAAAAACACCTCTTAACTTGCTTCGACCTAGTATATATTCCTTCAGCCACTTTGGGAAAATTTTGTAATAGGAATGTGAAGAGACATTGTGGAATGGTGAAAGGTCACTTGCAAGAACGATGGTGTGTCCTTCCGAAAAGGGTTTTTAACCAATTGTTTTTTTAGTTTTTGGATATTTGATTTTTTTTTGTATTTTCTAGATCTTGTGATTATATTTTAAATCAATGATGTTGCAATTTTCCCCACGATGGGTACCAAAAAGTGTTGGTGAGAAAATTTTTCATGTGACAAATTGATGGACTTCTTGTCAATGCTATGAGACTCTAAGTCCCTCTTTTCTGGTGGTGCAACTCCACTTTATTGTGAATGAAAAAATGGGAAATTTATATTGGCTAGGAGGCTGAGGGATCTAATAGGTACACTCCACTGTACCCATGGAAAATTCTTACAAGGAATTATAAGGGAATAATTTTAAATTGTGGGGGAAGGGAGTGATAATTTAGACAAGGAAATCCAACTCTGTGAGTATAAAATCAGATTCTCACCAGGGTTGATTAGAAATTTCACATTCACAATTAACTAGAAATAAACAACAAGTTTATTATGCCAATGACTAGAGGAAACCATGCACACAAAGTTGCACACATTCATGAGTCATGAAAAGAAACAATCCCTTTCTTTATTGACATTTTTATCAAGTTGTAAAATGCTGGAAATGAGGAAAAATGGTGAAGGAAAGTGGAAGAATGTTATCTCTCTTGTATTTCTCAATTGATCTCTCTCTTGAGTACAAAATTGATAACCCTTAAGCAAGAGTATGCCATTAAATTATATAGATCAAGAAATGACTCTTCATCTACCCCCACATGACCCTTCATTGTCTCTTTCAACTCACAAATTTTCACCTTCCTAGGATCTAGGAAATTAATTTCCCTTTTTATAAATCAAAGGGAATTTTACAATTCAACTTTATAAATTCACTTTAATGAATAAGAAAAACTAACATGATTACACACAACAAAAAATTAGAAATGGGGTAGAGAAGAAGAGGAAGAATAAGAGAAGAGAAGGAAGAAGGGATGTTGATGAAGATGATGCCTCACCACCTTCACTCATTGTTTGAGTGATCTGATGGAATGTCCTAATGTGGGAAATTCTAGATCCTTGAACCTTTTACACCATGAGATACCTCCTTCGAGATGATGCACGAACACCTCAAACTAAGTGTTTAGAAACAACATGTTGAACTATCACTTGGTTGATTGCAAACATTTCTCATTGAGGTTTACTTTAAAGAAGTTGGAGGATATAGAACTATATTTGATGACATTCAATTACATATCCACACTATTTTACTCATCGAAAGGTTTGATGAAGTGCATTTTGAGCAATGTTATCCCAAATTTGCACCCCTACAAATTCGGATAACCTATTTAAGATTTGAAGTATAGGTTTGTAACGTGCGAGATGACCATAAATTCTAGCCCCACTCAAAAGAAAAGAAAACCCATGATATGGCTCATCTAAGTTGTTCCAAACTTGTGGTGAGCCATGGCGAATGGTGGAATTGGTGATCAAGATCATCTTAAAATTGGTTGAATTTGAAGAGAAGTCACTGAGGGTTGGTTAGTTAGGTTAGATGCAGGTTGGATGACGATTAGATGGATTAGAGGTTGGATGATTGGTTAGATGAGACACTTTGTTGGTCGAAGGTTGGATGATCGAGTTAGTCTAACCACTGGTCGGTCGAGTTGGATGTGGATAGACGGTCAAGTTGGTTTGAAGTTAGATGACTAGGGGTTGGTTGGTTATGAGGATGGATGACTCACGATTGTACATATAGATTAGACAAATGATAGTCAGCCATCCAACCCCTGGTTGGATGAAAAAGATAGATATACAACAATATCTCAAAGGGATTAGGTGTTCAAGGCGGTGCGGAGGTGGAGATGATAGGGTTGGACGGAAGAGCAATGGCCGTCGGCCCCTTGGTTGGGTTGGGTTGGTCGGTTAGGTTGGATGGGTCGACTTGATAGTGGTATTGTCTAGTTATACAAAACAAAGATAGATGACCATCTAGCCTAGGTTGGATGGCTCATACGGACACATGTTAGAAAAATCATGGTTCACAGAGATAATGGTATCCCGACATGGTGTTATATGGAGGTTAGATGACATCGAACTCTCCGAGTTAGATGACCCATAGTGAAAGTTCAACGGTCATCTAGTTGGGTGGTTGCTTGAGTTGTATGGCCCAGGTGCGTTGGGCGACATCCAACCCAACCTGGTTAGATGGATCATAGCCTCGAGAATGAGACGCTCCCAGGATGGATGGGTTATGGATCGGAAAAGGAATACATGAAAAGAAAACTTAACTACTTGTCAGAATAATTAATGCTACTTTCAAAATATTTAATGCTTCTGTTAGACATTTAAGCATGAAAGACAACTCAGCAACCAAGGTCTGTAAAAGGGCATTAATTGCGAGTGGGTGAGGTTGGTTAACCACCTATCAGAATTTAATGTGAAAAATTAGGGCACAATGTCTATAAAATAGAGTCAAATCCCTTATTTTTAGGGATATTTTGGAGAAATTGTAAAGCGACTCTCTGGAATTTTTTTAGAATTTTTTCTGAGAGTTGTAAGCCTCAAATCCAATAATTTTTTTGAAGGATTATTTCCTCCTTCTTACATTGTAATGGATTGTGCACAATTTAAATCAATAAAATTGATGTTTTGTAGCCTTTTTCCCCTTCCTTTAGTTATATTGTATTCTTTTACTTCTCCATTATATTTACAAGTATCTTGTGCATGTTTTGTCCCTTGGGGCCTAGATCTATTATGTATTGTATGATAATGGAGAATGAGTGTGGTTTTAGACTTTGGTTCCTCTATCTTCCCTCTCTTACCTCATTTAACCCCTGTTTTCACTCACTAGGAAATTTATCCACCCCTTTTCTTAGTGTTATCACCCTCATTAGCTTAGGATTTACATTTTATGCACTTCTCTCTTCCCTGGTCACTTAGAAGTCTAGGTTAATTATAGGATAGTCACAGTTTTCCCATTCTAAGAGGTAGTCTTAACATTAGGGTTAGGTTAAGGAACCAAACTTCTTTGGAGGCATGCACATCAGGCCGCGGTACCACACCTCGAACAGAGGACCATGTTAGTAAAAGTAGGGTTTTGCATTACATGAATCTAAGGTGCTACTTTTGATGTAACAGTTTTTAGCACACCCATATGAGATCCACAAAGGTCAAAGTTATATTTTTAGAGGTGTTTAATACCAGATATTTGACTCATAAATTTAGAGGTGTTTGCAAAATTTCGAGAGTCGAGGTTAAAGAACATCAAAAGACCCGATTAAGGAAATTTGGGTCTTATAGGTTAATGGCATGATATGGGTTTTTACTGTGTATTTTAGAATCAAACACTATAGAACAAGGTCCATCCCCAAAATCAGGGTTTTGAGCCCTTCAATTTAATATTTTCATTTCATCAAGTTTTGCTCTTGATAAAATCTCAAATTCTTTTGAGGCACATGCAAAACAAAGCTGGTGACTCCATTGGTCTAAATAATCCATCATTGAGTTGCATACTTCCCCTTCTTTCCATACATTTCCATATTTTCTTCTTTCCCTATATTTCATTTTATTCCACTCCATAAAGTCATGCAATCATGAATTCATTCCCCACAATGGAATCCACACTTGTAGCAACAACAATGCTGGCCATACACACCTCAAAAATTACAAAAATCATTCCAGGGTTTTTATCAAACACCTAGTGATGTTGAGTTACGTATGAAGATACAAAGAATGGAGGTAGACATAGTGCGTCAAGGGCTACCGCTCAAAATAAATCATTCAAGATTGGCTTCAATACCCCTTATCCATGGGAGGTCCCTATGCCAGAGACATTTCAGCCCACATGAGAAGTGGAATTCATGGTGAGATGATCCCACAACTTAAAAATTGGGATGAGGATATAGAAGATTTAGAGCTTGGTGTGAGACAACCTTGTCAATGGGTAATTTCACCACCATCTCATAGAATTTTTTTCCTCCTTCTCAAGGTACACCATCTCCACCCAAGCTTCATTTCTAAGCTTCTTACTTTCCACCCCTAGTGTGGAATCCTTTTCTCCATCTTCCACTCTCCCATCCCACCTCAACTTATCTACCCTTTTCTCTTCCCTGAATCCATCCCCTCCAAAGAAACAAGAGGTTGAACCTCCTCTAACACCACCCGGTAAAGAAAAATCATTAGAGACACCATCCACCACTCCTCTCCTAGTCCCGAACCCATGTCGGGAAAAAACTCAAAAAACCAGTCAAGAGGAACAACAAGAAGAAGAGCCCAATAAAGAAGAAACAATAAAAAAATTTAGAAGTTTGTACTCTAAGATTCAAGATTGATAAAATCCCCTAATGGTTAAGCCTTTAGAGGAGGCCAAGGTCCAACTATAGGTGGTGTGAGCTAACTTTATAGTGGGAAAAGAGTAAGAAGAAGATGATGACTAAAATCCATTTATTCCAAATGTAGTGTCCACATTGACACTATATTTTTAGGGTTTTATGATTCACCACAACCAGCAAAATCAGGAAGAAATAGGAAAATCCAAATCCACATGAAGAGGAGCATGTGCAAGAAAATGAGGAGAAGATCTCAAATGTGTAGGGTGTTTTTGAAGTTTGAATGTAGTGACGCTTCTTATTCCACATGTCTTGAACTTTCTACCTTGTTCGAGGTTGCATTGATACACCAAAACCCTCATTATTAGTTGTAACCAATCTTGAGGAGCCTCATTCTATGGATAGATACTTTTTCAGTTCCAAGGGTTGTAGTAACAAGCGGGTAATTGAGGAAATTGTAGTCCCTTATTCTCTTTCATCCTTCCAAAAAACTAATTTTTTGGATGAGTTCAAGATCACAAGCCTCATGTTTGAGGATGAATATATCTATGGTGAATAAGTTACAGATCTAGAGGCCATCACAGAATAAGAAGAACCCTTGGCATTATTGGACAACAAGGAGGTTGAATACTTGTTTCATTTGGAGGGAAGAAGTGGTGAATAAGAAGCTTTTGAACTCAGTATTTTTGGTCTCCCATCACCTATCCCTCAACATGAAGAACCTCTTACCATGGGAATGAACATTCAGGAGAAACCTACCACCCAAAAAACTATTTTGAATCTAAAATGGAGAGATTAGATCATATTCGAAGCTCTTGATGAAGATGTAATCATTGAAGGATTAGGATTTGCTTGCATGTCGGTTGAGGAGCCCAAGCTTGTTGATGAGTCTACAATCATCGAGGAAGTGGGAAAATATAAAGGATGACACCATCACCAAATCAGTCATCAAGGTAGAGGCCCAACTATTTGTGGAGGCACACCAAAGTTAGAATTAGCCCACAAATAGTCATCTTTTCCCGGAGGGCTGAAGAGGACTTCATTTGTGGATTTGAGATTTAGAGTAAAGCACATGGAAAGGATCAGATCATGTCCCATTATATACTTGGATTCATTGGAGCCAACGAAGGAGCCAAAAATAGTCATGTCCACTTTAAGGCATGAGGGGAGATTTAAATCAAGAAAGGTCAACATCAAAGCCTCAGGAGGTTCAATCTGAATCAGCTCAAGAGGTACTTTTCTTGTTTGCTACTTGTACCTTAGGTTTGAAAGTGGAAGGCCAACTATGGGGAAACCTTCCATTCTTATCAATAGCCAAGATCATTGTAAAATCATCTACTTGGCTTCCTATTATGAGAAAGGAAAGCTACTTATCTTATACTCAGTGTCGGGGTTTGTTTGAAGTCTTCTCGATCATTGGTTAGGGTAGAGTACATAGGTTTTCTCCCAAAAAAATAAGTGCTTGTACACACTATGCATGCTCCACTTGGGGTATGTATGATCTTCATTTTTCATACATACATTTAATGTGCTTGTTTCTCTTGCATAGTTTTTCATGTGTCTAGGGTGAAATGTTACATGAAGAAAATCATCGCTAAATGACTTAGTTGTAGTATCGAGAGAATCCAAATGCGAGAGAAACTAAATTTGATTACGAATAGATTTCAAGAGTGTGTTTAATATTCTTCTCCCTTGAGATCAACGGTGGAGTTGCTTGTGTCACTTACAAAAGAATCAAGAAATCAGTATCTAGTGGAAACTTTTCATGCCATATGTGTCACGGCCTCAATGGTGTTCAATGCAACCTTTGTGAGAGGAAAATCCATTCTTAACAACAATCCCAAGTGCTTCCCAAGTCAACACATACGCATCCCCAAGGTTCTGCAATGTTCAACATAAGCCAAGAAATCATTGGAAAATTATGCTACTCTTAGATCCAACATATTAGTTAAGGTTTAAAACTCCCATGCCTTTACCTTTGTCAAAGTTTCAGTTTTTGGGGTAACTACAAGTTTGATCAAAATCTAAAAAATCAGCTTTAAGAGTAGGCTAAGGATGTTTTAGTCCAAATGCTAAATTCACATGAGTTTAAGGGATATATTTCAAAAGAACTAATCAGTTTTGAAAGTTTGGGATTGACTCCATGCTCGATTGATGCTTGAGGATATTGGTCACTTCATCTAGCATGCAAATGTCCCTTGGTGTAGACACCAAATTCGTGTCTTACGACCCCTTGTGACCCGCATCCCATTTCGCAACCTAACCTCATTACCTAAACCTTACACAATTATTTATTAATTACCTTATAATTGATAAATCCACATCACCTTACCCGCCACCTCACTTTGCCACCTCATCATGACCTAGCCCTAACCCTAAACTAACCTAATTAAGACCCATGACTTGGTCTAGACTCACATCCATAACTAATGCCTCCTTACTCACACCCAAAGCCGACCTTCTAGCCACTTGACCAAGCCCGCAACCAGATCTCTCGGAGAAAGCGGGGAAGGTGGGCTATTTTACTAAAAATAGCCTACTTTTTCCTTATCGATGCGGTTCCTACTCCGTCGTAAGTGGTTACATGTACCGCCATCAGCCTGTAAATGGGCTCCCCAAACCAAAACACGGATGGGAATTTCATTTTAGAGATCAAGTCGAATGATTTTGAATCAATAGAGAGCATTGGGAGCGAGAAACAAGAGTCGAGATCTTCACTTGACCAGCGAGACGAGTGGAAATACCGAGAAGTGTTTATGACCCAAGGAGATCAACTTGCATCTTTGCCAAAACCCTTGAGTAAGTCACATCTTGCATGTCCTCTGTTATAACATTTCTTATGCTTCTTGAATCTCAGGTCCTCCTAAATCCATTTAGAATCCACTACCCAACGTGCCATTGCATCTAACTATCATTCTTTTTTATCCCTCATCGTCTCATTTCCTAATATCATCCATAAACCCAATGCATGAACACCATAGCTACCAAGAAGATCCTAGAACCCACCGGGTATCGGTTATCGATGGCAAAAGCGCATCGGTTATTAAATGTCAGCATCGGTTATCGATAAATCGACATCGGTTCCTCCGATCAAAACCAGAAAACCTTGCCTTTCCTCTACCCGGTTCAACGAAAAACAACTTAATTGATATCTTACAGGTCTTTTGTGTTAATTCATATTAGCAGGGAACTGACCACCTTCGAAGGGAAGTTTTATATTTCCTGGCCCAAGAGCGAGTTCCCCATTTATTGTCTAATTAAAATCTTGTGGTCTTGTGTTCTTATTTGCGAGGTAGTCCTTCTAAGACAAAGGGAGTTCTTCGCAGTCGAAGCTTGATCTTTCTCTGAGTACGCGCACACCATCTCGACATTCCACGGTATTCCTCCTAGCCCTAACCTTATCTCATTTTCTAAAAGGAAACAGAAACATTTCCGAGTGAAACATTTTGCTTGCACGCACTGGTGGGACCCATTTTGGGTTTCTTTTCTCTTGCTTATTAACATTTTAGGAAGCATATTTCTTTTTCTTCTGCTTTTGTTAAATATTTACGTAAAGAATTTGTCTTGCTTTCCTAGTTTCGCATTAGTGAAAGTCATCTCTCTTGCTTCATCGAACATAATTTTCGATTTGGGTTTAAAACACATGCATTGCATTCCTGCTGTTGTTCTTCAATTCTAGTGAACATAGATTAAGTAACAGTGCGTACACGTGGGGGTGATATCCACGGTATTGACAGGAAATTAACCTTAGTTTCAGCGCACAACACATACCCTAATCACTTCACAATTAACACAACGGACTCAAACATCCCCCCTTTTCCGCGGTATTCCTCCGCTATTGATTGAGGTAACCTTATAAGCCAAAACAAACTTGACATTTCCCTAGGTCTTGTTGTTTAGGATTCTGACATCATTCTACGTCCGAAGGCATAAGCCCACGATAACTAAAATTAACCTAAGTTAGTCTCTCGGATTTGCGTGTGCATCTTGCTTGTTTTCAAATTCTATTTTCTTGTCATATTTTGTCTTACGTGATCAATAAGTTGATAAATATACTCAACGTTGCTAAAAATAAAATTAGCAGCCTTTTATATCTTCTTATCCTAGACTTTTGACACGGCATCGGTTAAGAGAGTACGACGTCGTTTGCTCTGTGACCGAAGCTGATCGGTTAGTAATGTGCCGATATCGCCATTCTTTTGTCTTCATCACCCACGACAAACCAAAGACTTTACCAAATTCATCATTCGAGGTTGTTTTTGTTCTTGATAGATTGAAACTTTCCGTGTTCTTGTCCATGGTTGTCATCACTCGGAAGCAAGCCGCCATGCCATGGTTTCACATGCTGCTTTCGTGTCTTTGCACAGAATCACCCCCTTCACATTCTATGGGAACCCCATGGACACCGGTGAGATCCCCCAAATTCCCCAGTAGGAGACAAGGACTTTGCCAAATTTTGGATGCTAATCCCGGTAGCCATTGTCTGATACTATTTGTCTCATGCCCCTTTATTAACCAAGTACGCTTGATGGTCAGGCTCCTTATTGGCATGCCTATTAGTATAGCTGCTCATTTAGCTCCCACTCCTCCCGATAACTTTGCCTTACTTCCACCGCATCTCTAGCCCCGTCTCCCAATCGCGGCGAGAGGAGGTTCGTGCGACCCCAATTAGCTTTCCTTTGGTTAATCTTGGACCCCACGTATCGTTACCAACATGCATGCCCTTACCTCATCTCTCTTCTGGACCACTCCATTCATGACTTACTCTCTTGCCACCTATTCACACTGAGCTTTCCTTCTCAAGCTCCGCCTACCTTTTCATTCCCATACACGTATCCAGGTGCCCTCAACACCTTATATGGGACATCCCTATTCTGTTGCTCCAACATACTCATCCTCCATACCTTATCAACACTTAGCCCCACCATTGTCTGGCGGAAGCCCTTGGTCCAACTTGCTCTCATTTGCCACAACCGCACCATCATCTCATTCAACCACGATTTCATTAAACAAATGATGGACAAAATGCACAACTGGAGGCTTCATTTCGGAAGTCGTAGCGCGCCCGACATACGAGCAAGTTTGTCGGGAGCCCATTCACCCTTCTGTCCCCCTTCATTCATATCCTCCTCAATGGGAGTTGCCAAAATTTACTCGTTTTAATAGTAAAGAGGATCCTCAACAACACTTGTGATCATTTAGACATGCTTGTTATTTGATTGCCCATGATGACGCCTTGTTACTCCGCACCTTCCCCATGTCCTTATCAGGACCCGCCTTGGAGTGGTACAGTGCTTTAACCCAGCACTCGATCTTCTCTTTTAACCAACTAGCCCAATCTTTCTTGGATCATTTCTCCATTAACATTGCCAAGAAAGTATCTATCACTTTGACCTCTATGCCATCCAACAATTTGAGGACCAATCTATCGCGATTTCATTGGACGATGGCGGGGCCTTATCAACCAACTTACGTATGCCTTACCTCAAACCAAACTTATCGAACTAATTTACGCGGGCTGCGCTTTAAGCACATCTCCCCACCTCCAAATTCAAACTTTCCGTACATTCGACGAGGCCTTTACTTATGGCCCGAAAATTAGAAATTGAGCCTTAGAAGAGGAGAAATTGCGTTTGTGTAACAAAACCCCAATTTCGAACTCCCGAGTTCTACCCAACAAGCCAAACACCACCACTCCTCATGCGTCCACTTCTTCTAAATCAAAAGGAGCTGTCCACGCAGCATGGTCAAATCTCAAACACCGTCATCCATACTCATGCGAAAACCACTTATAAGTACAAAGCCGAGCCCACAATTACACTCCTTGGGAGAAACTTATGGCGTCATCCCTGGAGAAATTGCTCAAAGTGGGGCTATCACCTTGCCCCTGTTAAACCTCACTGGGTTTGACTCCACCCGTCTGCAATACCTTCCAGTACAAAGAAAATGACTTTTGTAGCTTTCACCGCGTAAAGGACATAGTCATGAAAACTCAGTAAGATGTTGAAAAACATAGTGCGGAAATGGTTGTTGCAGGATATAACCCTCGATAATCCTAATGCCCCTGCTAACCGAAATCTAAAAATTTTCAACAAGCCATTCCCGAATCACTCGTCCAAGAATTTAAACCAAGATATCTTAGCCAATGAGGAGAGTGTTCATGAGATCCATGCAGTCTTCGATTCTCGTTGCCAAAAGCCTCTATTGAATTTTTTTAAATCAAGCCTCTCCACCAACACAAGAGTCTCGAACCTCCTTCACCACCATCAAGCCAAAGTGAAATCATTCCTTTACCCATAGAAGAGTTAACCGCTCTTTGGACTTCTCTTCTCATCGACGAGTCTTCTTACACCACATCCCTACAAGACCTGTGAGCGGATGTTATCTAATTTATCTATTTCCCAAACGTCCCTTCTACCGCTCTTGCTACACACAAGAGGAAGGCTCGCCACTCCTTTTGACATCCTTAGACGAGAAATATCTTACACTAACATCACCACATTCTTTAAGCGTGACATGATCCCTCAAACACGCCCTCCTACCTATTAGTCCCTCATCACCTAAATCTTTTTAGTGACTGTTGACCTCTTAACATCTATTGATACAAAGTGCCTCATCTACCCCTTGTATCACAACCACGGTGGAATGGAATTATAACCCACCTTTCTTCCATACAAAAATTACAAATCACACTCTGAGGACCATGTCATTCCACGAAGTTAGAGCGAGGCCTATGGGAACATTTGAGTATCCCTTTTTCTACTCAAATGCAAATGACCGATCTGATGTCTCCACCATATACCAAGTGTTTTGAAGCTTAAAATGCCCTATGTTCTCACCTTCACCCCCTCACCCTCTACCAAATGCCCCGTCCACTTCTATCAACTTAACCAGATCTTCCCCCTACGCTGGACCTCACCAATGCCCGATCTAACGCACCCGCCTTTAAGCGACTCAATCTATCCAAAAATAAATCCGCCCGCCACCTAGGAGACAAACTCAATCCATGCCCCTATCACAATCAAAACCATCATCGTCATACCTACCTTCCATATTGGGACCCCATCCCTCTACCTTACATCAATATATCATACCTCCCGTTTTCTTCAAAAAAAAACCTACGCCTTCCGCTTTATACAAAAATTCGAGTGGTATAGCAACACTGCGTCACTCTGCGTATCTGTCCACCTATCAACCCTAAACAAATTCCATCATCAAAAGATTTGTTTTTCGGTCACTCCTATTTCCCCGTGGTTGTTTTCTTCGATACCACATCATCTCGTAGCCTCATCATCCAACATAGCTTCTACGCCAAAGAAATCATGTTTAGTGAAAAACCACATATGAACACCTCGGCTAAACCACCGACCATGCGAACCAATCATGCCCAAACATTACCAAAACCCACACAACCAATACCCTCATCCTCTTCCGATTTTGACCCACTCAAGGATCTTACGCCAAATCCTTACAAGCTATGTTGGTGGAGAATGCGATCATTTCCCTACCTCCACTTAGACCTTATGACCCGTCTAAACCCCGAGGCCTATGGGTGATGACGAGTCTAAAATACGTGCTTATCACCGCACACCGAGGACATTATGTGGAGGGATCTGCAAAGCTCTAAAAACCATCCTTCGTGAGTCGCCTCTCCCGGATAGAAAGATTAAGAAAGACAACTTACAAAGGAGAGACCTTTGGTTTCCATTCCCTCTCTATACCATCTTGTCCGCCTCACCAAGATCTATCATTATTACAACCCCACCTCTTGAGAGACCATGAGTTATACCAACCATCTTCCTCATCTCGGGTCTACGAGATTAATATGATTAGTGTCATTACTCGAGGGCAAAAAATAATGGGAAAGCAAAAGAAAACAAACTGCGGCATCTCTTTCTCCTCCGTCAACATCCCGATTGCACCACCACCTAAAGTGGTCATTCGCAGACCCGCCTATCCGTCTCTAATGACATCACCCACCGAAATATGATTAAACGGCCATTCACCAATCGCCCGTAAAAATGACATTGTATGATCTCATTCATAATTCGAATCTCATCGACAAGCTCTCGTTGAGATCCTTGAGGGATAGAGGTTTTACCTAATGAAACCCTACACCTTCGCCTCCATTCTAACACCCAATCATGTTGCCTCTCTCACTAAACAGCCCACTACTCCAATCACTACGTCTCTATACCACAAGTGCTGCTACTTTTGATCGGTTTCTCTGAAGATGAAATTGTTGACTTTGGTACGAAGACCTTGACCTTGCCCTTTTCATTTCCGCTTACATCCGAGACATTACTAAATGCATTACGGGTTATGATTGACGGGGCGCTAGCTAAACATCATCTCTTCAAAAGCCTTCCAACAAATGAATATCCCATATAGTTGCATGTGTGCTAACCCCATCATGTTGCATGGGTCATTCAATGTGGCTTATTACTTCTACCTTAGGCACCGTGATCCCTCAACATTCGGGTAGGACCACGTACTTTACCCGAACTCTTCTATGTCTTGGAGAGGAGAGTTCCAATATAATATATTACTTAGTAGGTCGTCCTTGGATCCGAGCCATGGGATCACGTTCCTCAAGCATTACATAGATGCATAAAATTTGAGTACGAGGGAAGTCCTGCACCGTAAGCTGACCCTCCCCCTTTAAAACCTCTTTGCAATATGTTATACCGCCCTAACGATGTGCTTATACCAATCAAGACACCCATACATTCAACCCAACCATCTTCCTCAAATGTACCTCAACCATCCACCTCAACCAGCACCTTTCGCCTTGGCCCAGATGAAACCACCATCACAAAACCACTTCCCTTCCGCGGTGTAACATTCGAACCTCAGGCCCTTAGTAGATGTTTTTCGATGCCTTACTGCCCGGGGAGTACCGCTATCTGCGTTAGTTCTTTCCCTACCCCGCATGCGAGAGTACGGACAATTACATGCACATCCCACCTACGACCGTCATGTGGGGAGGTAATCTCTTACGGACCACCCCATTGCCAAGCTAACCTAACGTATGGGGCACATGCATCCTCCATTACCCCAACCTCCTCTTGGTGTGGTTCCTTTCCAATCCGATTTTCAATACTTGACAAATCGTCGTTTATCCCTCACCTTCTTGACTCGCTTGTGCATGGAAAGGCTTTGGTTTTGGCCTTCTGAACAAGGCCGACATACACTCATTCCGTGACTACCCGTAAACATAATGATCGCGAGTGGTCTCGGTTTTCCCAAACACCTACACAGGAGACACCTCTTGTCCCGTTTGTATCCTGGAAGAAGAAGACGTCGCCCCTACCAAACCATCATCACCCACTTTGCCATCATCACCCACAGAATCTATAGACCCTGAATCCATCCCTCCTAACTTTTTTTTTTCATAAATGCTATCTTCATAGGTCCTCTCACTTATCAACGCGATAATGAGGACCCATCTTCTCTTCCCCTTCTGTATCCAGACATGATCGAAGAGGATTCACCTTTGATTAATGTTGTTGAATGCCAGGATGATGACTCCATCCTCACTTACCTTGGCGCGATGATTCTTATATTCAAATCGAGCCTTACCATCTCGAAACCCAAACCATGCTGAAGCGAATCTACCATAAAAATCAACATCCACACGGAGGAGGATCTCACATTGTGAAGATTGGACAATCCCTTAACACATCGGAACAAGCCGCCTTTACTACCTTTCTCCGTGCTTGCATGACCAAGCTTTCGCGTGGTCTTACGGCCGACATGCCAGGAATTGATCCTACCATTGCCGTCCATAACATCACCTAAACCCCGATTCCAAACCGATCAAGCGAAATTGAGAAAAATGCATCCATGCATTGCTCTCTTAGTCAAAGAGGAGCTCCAACGACTCCTTTACTGTTTCCTTCATCTTGCCTATGGACTATCCTCAATGGATTTCTAACATCGTACTGGCTACTAAAGCGACAGGGGGACTTGGATATGCATGCATTTTCTAGGATCTTAACTCTCGCTTTCCACTAAGGATGACTTCCCTTACCTAGCATTGACCAACTTGTTGATCTAACTGCAGGTCATGAGATGCTCTCTCTCGGATGGCTTTTCGAGATACAACCAAATTTTGGTTGCCCTAAATCAACATAAAACTTCCTTCATAACTCCTTGGGAACCTTCATTATTGTGTCATGCCATTTGGCCTTAAGAATCTTGGTGTTACCTATCGTAAAGCTATGACCTACATTTTTCATGACATTATGCACACTTATCCTTGAAGATTATGTCGACGATCTTCTCGTAAGTCTAAACATCGTAGTGAACATCTCGATGTTTTAACCATTATTTTTGATCGCTCATTACAATATTCTGTCCGCCTTCAACCATAGAAATGTGTCTTTGGTGTTCTTTCGGGAAAACTTCTTGGCTTTATCGTCTCTTTGCGTGGCATTGAGGTCGATCCATCTAAAGTCAAAGCTATCCTAGAAATGCCCCCACCCAAAAATCTCAAACAATTGCGTAGTTTACAAGGTAAGCTCCAATCTATCCGACGTTTCATCTCCCAACTCTCGGATCGGTGTCAACCTTTCCATCACCTCCTTAAAAAGGATATTGCATTCCAATGGAGTGAAGAATGTCACCAAGCCTTCGAAGCTCTCAAATCCTATCTCTTGCAGCCACCCGTGCTTATCCCACCCCAAGACGACCGCCCTTTCTACCTTTACCTTTCCGCCACCGACCACGCTGTAGGAGCCATGCTTGCACATCGTGACTCTGAGAATCGCGAACAAGCCGTTTATTATATAAGTCGTACTTTGGTGGACTATGAGACTAGGTACACACATATAGAAAAGTTATGCCTAGCCCTATCATTCGTGGCCACCAAACTCCGACACTACCTTCTAAATCACAAGACTTTCGTCATCACCAATACAGACCCCATCCATTACATGTATGCCAAACCTCATCTGAACCAACGCATTGCCAGATGGCTCATGCTTCTCACCGACCTCGACCTTGAGTTTTCCACTAGAAATCAATCAAAGGACAAACCATCGCAGACCAACTTGCGGAAGCTCCTTTACCTGGGGAACAATTTACCAATTTCACATTTCCCGACGAACTCATCGCTACTCTTTCCCTCACAGAGGAGTCGTACCCAATGACCCTCTTCTTCGATGGCTCCAAATGCCATCGTGGCGGAGGAGCTGGCGTTGTTCTTATTCCTCTCGACGCTGAGCCTATGCCTCTTTCATTCCGACTCGATTTCCCTTGCACTAATAATACAGCGGAATACGAGGCCCTTGTTCTGGTCTCCAGGTTGTCATACCGCACTTAGTATCAAATCTATCAACATTTTTGGCGACTTCAATTGGTAGTCAATCAAGTTATGGGTGTCTACCAATGCAAAAACGAGGAACTTCAAAATACAAACACTACGTGATTCACTTCTAGCCTTATTTACTCACTATTCTATACAAACCATTCCACGCTCCACTAACAAATTTATGCGGACACTATGGCTTGCCTAGCCTCGCAAATTCCCGCCGCACCAACTGACTCTGAATTATTCATTGTGGTCCAGCAACTTTTTGCCCCATCTTACTCAGCCCCGGTTGTTTGTATGATAAATAATGTGTCTGCTAGTTCGCAGGATACTTGGTATCACCAATTTCACGATTATCTTACAATCTCTGTCCTCCCACCTGACCTTACTAGTAACGGCAAACGTGCTTTTCTTAAAAGTGTTTCGCGTTATGTTGTCATGGGGGACTCCTCTATAAACGTGGCTTTGATGGCATCCTCCTTCACTGCCTAATCAAGGCGCGAGGCCACTCATACCATCCAACAGTCCATGACGGTATTTGTGGTGGACATTTTAGCGCTTTGCATGGCTAAACCTTCGCCTTGGTTATTATTGGCCTACTTCAATAACGATCGCTACTAATATGTTAAGCGTTGTGTTATGTGTCAACAACATGCCAACCTTCAACATACTCCTAGCCACCCGCCTCCAGTCGCCGAGATCTTTGCCCTTCTCACAATGGGGTTTAGACCTTATTGGTGAGATTCACCCGACCTCTTCACAACGCCACCGTTGGATAATCACAAAATGACCGAATATTACACAAAATGGGTGGAGGCTATTCCACTCATTTCAATCAAAAAGAAAAAATTGTCGAATTCATTAACCATCACATTATCTGCGCTTTTGGTATTCCTCATCGCCCGATAATGTATAATGGAAAATCTTTCAAAAACAAGTTGTTGCAAGACCTTTCGACAACTTTGGTATCAAACTTAGCTTCTCATCACCCTACTATCCACAAGCCAATGGGCAAGCCAAGTCCTCTAATAAAACACTAACCAAAATCCTCATGAAAGTTGTTAAATGACTCCGCAAAAATTGGCACGATCACATTCCCTTTGCCCTTTGGGCTTATCGTACTAAGCATTCGTACTCTACTAATGCCACACCTTTTTCTTTTCGTATATGGTACCGAGGTTATTTTGCCTCTCGAAATACAAATACCTCCCTTAGAATATCTCTTCAGGATATTCTCACCAACGATGATTTCCGCACAAGAGCGGTTAGCCCAATTGGAGCTTAACGACGAACGCCGTCTTACAAATCTTGATCACCTTCAAATCTATCAAAACGCATTAAACGTGCTTATGATAAGTGACTTCATGAGCGTACTCTTTAAGGTTGGTGATCTTGTCCTCAAAGAGAATCAACATGTAACCAAACTAGAAAAGAGCAAACGTGGAAAATTTGCTCCCAATTGGATTGGGCCTTATATAATCACTCACACCTATGGATCTGCACTTATCGTTTAGCTTCGCTTAATGGTAAACCTGAGCCTGAACCCCTTAATGCCTTGCATCTTCGACCATTCTACTGTTGAAATTAGTGTTATATCACTTCTTATCTACCTGCCGCTCGTCCCTTGAGCTCACTTACCACTACATACACTCTGTTTCCTACACCTCATAATAACAATCAAGCTCACATAGTTTGATTCTCACCTCCCCTTGATGATGCCTTCCCCTTTTTAGTCTAGTCCATGACTTCAAAGTATTAAAATAAGCCGTATTCTTATGGGATTTTCTTGAGTCAAACTTCCTACTAAACTAGATGCTTCACGCTAAAAGAACATCTAGTCATCTAAATTAAATATAGACTTGCTCCTCGAAGGACGGCTATATGCCAACTATTACTGCTATTATATATAGATCGCTCCCAAGGACAAAGCTATGCACTTAAATCATATTCGCTACTATAAATAGACATCGCTTCCTCAAGGACAGCTATACACACGATCGGCCAGCTTTATCGAAGCTTCTCGCATTGATCAGCCTTCTTGAAGACCTCAAGAATAATACAATCAATATCCCTTGTAGACTTCCCACATCGATCGCTCTACATTCAATAAAATAAAATCCTCATTCAAAAGGACTTTTGAGTCATGGACTTGTCTATTTAGGGTAGGTTCTCTTCATTAACACTCACTTTGTAATAAGTTCTCCGCACCTCAGCTATACCATCCACCTCACCTCACCATTTGTTTCAACTCAAGGACGTAATGTACGCTCGATATATTGTGATCACACAACTCTTTTCACCTATTGACTTCTCGTCTATGCACGCACGTACCTAGGGCTCCAAGCTCGCTTCTACGTGTGTGTGGTTTGTTTAGCTCTTTTCACCTACGGAGCACTCTTTCTCGCTTTGCCTCGCATCTAGGATTGTGTGTTGACCTTAATCGTGACATGGTTCCTTCTACTTGGGTAGGCTAACTTTCGCTTCACCTTATACCTTTACAACATCACCAATTCATTACCAACACCATCAACCTTACCTTTACTAATCTTAATATTTTTACCAACCAACCAATTGCCTAAACCACCACCAAATTGCCTAAACTCACCTCTCCCCGATCCTAAGGGAGAACTACATCGGTCTCGAGGCCCTCCTTGCTTTGTGCAATGGGCTATGTAGGCAGCACTTCTGAGACATGGGGTCTCCCAAGGTTAGCTCGACCATCCCCTACCATAACCTATCATGTGTGGTAAATATAAAAATATTTTTGTGTATTTCTATTTAATCACATTCCTCTTTATCCTTTTTCAAAACACCGAAAATCAAAACAAAAACATTCTTATTATTATAAACTCAAATCAACATACATATTCTCTTTTTTATTTAGATGTTAAACAAATACATCTTCTCTATCATCGACACGCAGGTCGGACATCCTTATTTATTCTTATACCTTGCTAACATTTACTGCACCCTCACGCCTCATCCCGAACTAGGTGATGATCGTGATCGCCGACCCTCTCGCCGGGCCTCTCTGTCCTCAAAGGTACCACGGCTATTGGTACCGCCACCGATCTGCCAATCTCTCTGTAACATATGAATACGCCCTCTCGCATGGAGGACTCCACCTCTAGTCTCTCCCCGCCCGTGACTCCGCAACCACTAACAATCCTCTTGTCCTCATTCACTGCGTTTGAGCGCCAACCAAACGCCGCAGATGATCCTCTCTCGCTGTAATCACCGCTATGTCGTGGCGCACGTACACCTCGCAGCTTCTGCTACCCACCATAATCTATAGGCCTCTGCTTCTCTCGCATCCATTACCCTCCCGCGATCGGCCGCTACCTCTTCGGCCCTTCTCGAGGTGTTGGCCGGGGAGGTGAGAATGCTTTGCCTCGCCGATCCTCATATATGGT
This sequence comes from Taxus wallichiana var. yunnanensis, assembly GCA_018340775.1. NCBI lineage: Eukaryota > Viridiplantae > Streptophyta > Pinopsida > Cupressales > Taxaceae > Taxus > Taxus wallichiana. Next base: position 1,852,927 of record CM031239.1, read on the forward strand.
CTATAAGCCAGGGGTATATCTCGCACAAATCCAAATTGTCACCGCACGCGATCTATAGGAATCCTCTCATATTCACCTGGCCTGTGCCCCGCGATCCACCTCATTCGCTCTACACCCCTTAACTCCTCAGCTATGCTCTCTGTTACCATATAGTTCCCGTAAGGCCTCCAACAGATATCCGCAACCGTCACTCTCTCCCATACCTGCCTGTAATACTCAATGTCACCATCACGGCCTGAGATCTTGCCTCTTGTTCTGTCTGGACCCATCGTCTGAATCCCAACCTCTGTACTCCGGTCTCTCCTGCCTGGAGGGATTGGCCTATTGGTCGCACACAAACAATGTGCTCATAGGCCCAACAGTGTAATAAGTATGAACAATCCAGCGTCGTCCTGTGATTTCACCTACAAGCCCATAAACCCCTGTATAGCTCCGCCAAATATGCAGGTGCCCATGCAAACGTAACGTTCCTTTCTACCATCTCCCAGATAACACACATCAATGCCTTTGGAAATCTTCCTCCTTCTGCCCTCGGTAATGCATAATACCCTACCGCTATCATTAATATCACTGCTAACCTTGTCTCCTCAGGGTGTGCTGCATACATTACCCCATACGTAAAGGATAAACCTCGCTGTGTCAAATCTCGTGCGTATGGACCAAATACTGCTGTTATCGCTCCCCGTGCCGCGCTAGGTAGTGCCTGATATACTGGTTCTCCTGTAATAGGGAGTCTCAAAATCTGAAACACATCTTCCAATGTTACTGTCATCTCCCCTGTTGGCAGATAAAAGGTATTTGTCTCGGGATTCCATCTCTCAATCAACGCTCGTAACATACCATGGTTCGTGCATTCATGAATAATAACGGATTCCACTTAACCCCAAACGATTTATCAATGTCCATTCACGCTGGTGTTACATCCGCCGATTCGTGATAACAAAGGCTGCACACTATCATTCATCCTCAACCCCGCCTACTCGCATACACCAAAACAACAAACAACCATTCAATCCATCAAATCCCCATGAGTTTTTTCTCAAACATTCTCGAAATTCCTCCAAGAACCGGTATCGGTTATACATAACCGGATCGGTTCAAGAACCGATACCGTTACCTCCTAACCGCCACCGGTCATCACCTTTTACATACATCTTGCCTAAACAACCACCTACGACAATAAATTGAGCTCGTTTATTCCTCTCTATACATACATACGTACCAAACCCTTGATTACCTACCACGTAACACTTACCTCACCTATAACCCTTGCTATCATCTTTTCTTTCTCATATCTACCCACTTAATCTCTTATTCATAACACATGCAAAAATCAAATCACAACAAAACGTTTACCTCTTGGGTTGCAGTAGCTTGAGGTGGCCTTGTCTTCCTCTCTCGTCCCCACTCGCTGGATGCTTCTCCTCGTCCTGCCATTATCACCACTCTTTTCAAATTCACCTTTCTACTTTCTGAATCTCCGATCGCATTCACCTTCCCAGTCTCTTTTCTTATCACCCAAATCTCTCATACAAATTCCTGTCTCTCTTCTCCTTATCACTCAAATCTCTCATGCAAATACCTGTCTCAGTCGTCAAAAAGCGTCGCGTTCGCGTATTTAACCTCTTGCATGGCTCTAAAATTAAAACTTAAGTTGCCACCCTAGCTTTTCTATTTTTAGAAAAGCTCATACCTAAATAACCGGTATCGTTACTTAACCGATATCGGTCTATCATACCACCGACATCGGTTCCTTAACCGATATCGGTTACACACCTATCTTTTCTCAACAACGTTCTTTTCTTCATTTCTCACCTAAATTTTTGTCGCGCCCGCCTCTTTTCCTGCATAAACAACACAATTTACCACATTTGTTCATCCACCACACATAGCATTACAATTTCATTAACATCATTTATTTTATACAAATACACAAACCATCAACTACGGATATCAAGAAACTATCAATCTATACATCATTTGGATCCAACTCATCAGTTACATATATCACAATGTCACAAAACCACCAATTCATCACATAACCTGACATTCATATATACGTAAAAAAACAAAAACATCAACATCATCCATCTATCAACATGTCAATTAAACTCATCACACATTCTATATATTACCAACCATTAACAAAATATTTAAACACATTTTGAACACTACATGTGGATCAAAACATCGTCTCTATATATATATATACAAGTTTTCAAAAATACAATGTGCCCTACATCGGGCCTCTCGTGATCTCATAATACACAAAGCCGCACGCAGCCGCAATAATGCAAAAATCTCGACTCGGCTCGCAGGCCGGTCCCTCGTATCAAAAATAGCTATATACTCGGCTCGCAGACCGGTATCCACTATACAACCCCTACTCGGCTCGCAGGCCGGTATACAATAAATGAATGAATGAATACATGAATAATACATAGGCACGCAGGCCTCTATCAATACACCCGGTTCGCAGACCGGTGCCCATCTCTAAAATACAACAACCATGTCTGGGATCTCTCAGCTCTCCCCACCGCCCTCGGCACCTCTCCCCGCTGGTCCCTGTGGTGCCTCTCGCCTCCTGCCCGTCACGGACACGCCAGCTGTGGCTGCACCTCCCTGAGATCTCTGGCTGTGAGAGGTCTCTGCCCTATGCGCTGCATAAGCCTGATACTCGACTCCGGTACCATCAAGAATATCCTGATAATATCGGGCCTCTGCTCTAACCTCCATATAGCGCTCTCGAGCCACTGACGGAGCTGGGGCTGGTCCCCTGGCACCTACAACCAATGCCCCGAGCTTCGTGTCACCGGTGCTGCTGGCGTGGTGCTCGTGGCCGCGGTGGTGCTTGGTACTGCATGGTGCCGGTACTGCTGCACTGCACTTTGTGCTGTGGTGCCGGTGGTGGTGCCGCCCGTGCTCGTGCTCGAGCTCAGCTAGCTGCCCTCGTAAGACACCCTATTCGTGCTTGCAAGTGCCGCAGCCTAGCTTCCCCGTAAGAGCTACACTCCGACCCCGAGCTGATCTCTCTCCTATCATCAGCTACTGCTAGTCTCGTCCGGCAAAGTGTACTATCTCGCTGCTCTCTGCCTGCCCACCACACACACCGTATGCTCCCGTGCACCCAAAGATCATCTACACCTCACCGCTCGCCCTCTCGCTAACCCAACTGATCCAAAGGCAGTGGTGCAGCAGTGGGGCCTCTACATCATCCCTCCCGTATCGAGGAAAGGGAGGTGGCTCATCCTGCCGCAGCCCCATCTCGCCGCGTGCACCCTCTCTGAGGGGTATCCTCTCGTACTCTCCGGCCTCCGTCCCGCTATCCGTAATGTGTACTGGATTAGCGCACTGTAAGCGGCTCCTTCGCCAGATGGTGACCCCTGTAGGGTCTCCATACAATGTCTACTTTCTGTAAGGCCCTCTAGCAAATGTCTATAGTATGCCACATCCCGACTCGCAATAATCGCCGTGGCTGGCCCACGACCCCAACCACCTCTCAAAGCCATATCGGTATATGACCTGGCCCTAGCCGCTAGGGGTAACCCCTACCGCCTCGATGCATACGATGTGCTCGTATGCCCAACAATGCAACAAAATGTAGAGCAAATACCGAATCGCTCCTCCTCGGCGATAGCCCCATAGCTCCTCGTACAATTGCACTGTATATACCGGTGCCTGTGCGTAATGTGTGCTCCTCCACCATCTCAAGCAAGACACCCCATCAATGCTCGTGGGAAGCGGCCTCCTCTCGAGTCCGGGAGGGCGGCAGTGATCCTGCAACCATCATCAACACAACCCACCGTGTCTCGTGTCGATGCGCACGCACGGTACATGTCACCGCACCGATACTCGCGCTATGGTAGGTCCGTTAGAGGCGCGCCTGCATCCCCAAAACCTGCAGATGCTGTCCATGGCGCTCGAATCTACCCGAAGATCGCTCTCCTCGATAGGTAACCAAAGGATGCGATACACATCCTCCAATGTGACGGTCATCTCCCAAGTCGGGAGATGGAACACATTGGTCGCCGGATCCCATCTCTCGATGAGGGCGACCATCGCCGTGATCTCTCTATCGCTTCTCGTACTCTCGACTCCACCGAGTCCCACCTCGCGCATGATGGCCCAATGAGCCGCAGATACGTGTGGCCTCATCCGCACCAACAGCGGGGGCATCCTATCCCGCATCGTCAACTGCTGACGTGCCTGCAAAACCAACCCACATCCTTAGACCTACTCTTTATTACAACATCTACTTTATCATCTAAACACCCTTTTTATCCCCGACCATACCCCGACTCTCTACCACCCCCTCTAGCAACCTACCACCCTAAAAACCCAAAACCATCCCACCCAAAACCAACAAAAACAAAACCCAAACAAAACACATGCAACCTAACCCTACACCAAACCCTTCTCCACCCCCCCAACCCAACCCCCACACAAACCCTTCTCCACCCCCAATCCCACCCACCCACAACCCAACCCAACCCTAACACAAAACCAACTCCCACAAAAAACCCCGACAACCCAACACCCACACCGACCCACCCAACCCAACCCAAAAACCAAACCCAACCCTACACCAAACCCTTCTCCCACCTCCACCTCAAACCCAACCCAAAACCCAAAACCCAACCCTACACCAAACCCTTCTCCACCCCTAAACCCAACCCTACACCAAACCCTTCTCCACCCCTAACCCAACCCCACACAAACCCTTCTCCACCACCAACCCACACCCACCCACCCCAACCCAACCCAACCCCCCACACAAACCCACTCCCACACCCACCACCCAACCCAAAACCCAAAACAACCCCACCCACCCACACAACCCACAAACCAAAACACACAAGCCACCGACGCCGGCCTGACATGACCGACGCGCCGGTCACCAACAACACTCCCTTTCCTAAAATTTTGCGACTGATCGATGCGGTCGCTTAGTGACCGACATCGGTCACTGTCTTCTCCCGGAGCCAAACCCCGCGCGGCCCCCAAAACCCATTTTTACCTATTTCTACCCATCTACCCACCCAAATACCCTAAAAACTTACCCACCTACCCACCTTAGCCTATCTAGCCTATCTACCCTCTCCCTTTTTCAAATCATTTCCATTTTCTCATTATTTCCTAAAAAAGGTTAATTCCTACCCAAACCCCCAATTTAGCATAATACAACCAAATCACCAAATTAAAGAGTTTCGACTCTACCCGAACGACGACACGTCGTGCCAGGGATGGGTGGTGGCGGTCCAGCTGGTCCAGCCCCTCCAGCTCCTCCTGCCTGTGCCATGGCTCCAATCCTGATCTGCTGGGTCCCCAGCCAATCAACTGCTGCCTCCTCCTTAATCGGGCCCACTATCAACTCTCTCCGCCAATACAATAGCTCCACCTCACTCAATCAAGCCTCTAATCTCAACTCTCCACGTCAGACAAGTCGATTTGGTTTGCAAATAACAAAAGTGACAATGACAAGCCGTATTTTTCTTTTTATAGGTTTTTCGCCTTTCACCGATATCGGTTTCATTTTGCCCTAAGGAACCGGTATCGGTCCCTTAACCGATATCGGTCATGCAGAATCGACATCGGTTCTCTACCCAACTTTCACCCCATTCTTTGCCCTTATTTACTCCTTGCCTCTTTTTCACCAATATCGCCTCTATCCACCTTTGCTGCACACCATTTGTTCACTTGTCCACTTCGACCTAAGGCCTCAACCTACCTATTCGTCCCGACCCAAGGCCTCAACCTAACCATTAGGCCCGACCTAAGGCCTCAACCTACCTATTCGCCCGACCCAAGGCCTCAACCTACCTCATCCGACCCGACCAAGGCCTCGCCTACCATTTTGGCCCGACCCAAGGCCTCAACCTACCCATTCGGCCCGACCCAAGGCCTCGCCCCTACCATTCGGCCCGACCCAAGGCCTCAACCTACCTATCCGGCCCGACCCAAGGCCTCAACCCTACCCTTACCCGCCTGCCCGACCCAAGGCCTCGCCCTAACCATTTGGCCCGACCCAAGGCCTCAACCTACCCATTCGGCCCGACCCAAGGCCTCGCCCTAACCATTAGGCCCGACCCAAGGCCTCAACCTACCTATCCGGCCCGACCCAAGGCCTCAACCTACCCATCCGGCCCGACCCAAGGCCTCGCCCTAACCATTTGGCCCGACCCAAGGCCTCAACCTACCTATCCAGCCCCACCCAAGGCCTCGCCCTAACAATTTGGCCTGACCCAAGGCCTCACTCTACCCTTATGACCTGACCCAGGGCCACAACCCAACCACTTGGCCCGACCCAAGGCCGCACCACTTCCATCCCATACCCAAAATCAACACCATACACTTTTATCCATCCATCATGTACCTTTTGTTCAATCGAGCTCACCTGCTTCGTGTTTTAGCATGATTAGGGTCCTCGACTTGACTGTCGACCAACTTTGCCTAGACTTCCAGACCGTGACGCTTATCTCAACCAAACCAACCATTTGTACCGCCGAACATGCCTAAACGCTTCTCGATATACCTGGAGCTACTTCCTATGCCTTGGATACCAGGATTATATCACCCTTTGTTTGATAAACTATCGACTAAACTTTACCTACACATTGCTGGTTTGCTTGTCAAATCATGTACCCTCGTCGTACTATTGCATTTCAACATGCGTCTGCTTCCTTGGACCTACCCCACCACCTTACCATCCTCTCTACAACATGTACCCTTTATCAACCCTATCCCTGATTTCCCGTTCACTCAATCTGCGATAGATTTGAGGGGGATTACCTATATCCTTAACATGAGAAACCACTTCATATTATTGTCCGCGCAGCTTTACAGAACAAGCTACACGACAATAAGGGGCTAATGTAGACACCAAATTCATGTCTTACGACCCCTTGTGACCCGCATCCCATTTCGCAACCTAACCTCATTACCTAAACCTTACACAATTATTTATTAATTACCTTATAATTGATAAATCCACATCACCTTACCCGCCACCTCACTTTGCCACCTCATCATGACCTAGCCCTAACCCTAAACTAACCTAATTAAGACCCATGACTTGGTCTAGACTCACATCCATAACTAATGCCTCCTTACTCGCACCCAAAGCCGACCTTCTAGCCACTTGACCAAGCCCGCAACTGATCTCTCGGGAGAAAAGTAGGGAAGGTGGGCTATTTTACTAAAAATAGCCTACTTTTTCCTTACCGATGCCGGTTCCTACTGACCGCCGCATGTCTACGTTCACGTAACCGCCATCGGTTCCTCAGAAATGGGCTCTCCAAACCAAAACAACGGATCGGAATTTCATTTTGGAGATCACTCAAAGGATTTCTAGATCAACAGAGAGCATTGCGAGCGAGGAACAGAGTCCAGATCTTCACTTGACAGAGCAGAGACGAGTGGAAATACCAGAAGTGTTTACAACCAAGGAGATCAACTTGCATCTTTATCAAAACCAAGAAGTCACATCTTGCATGTCCTCTGTTATAACATTTCTTATGCTCTTTGAATTTCAGTCCTCCTAAATCCATCTCTGAATCTACTACCCAACGTGTCATTGCATCTAACTGTTATTCTTTTGCTTCTAATCATCCCATTTCCTAATATCATCCATAAACCAGCCTTACAAAACACCATAGCTACTAAGAAGATCCTAGAACCCACCGGTATCGGTTATCAGTAACCGGCATCGGCTATCAGTAACCGCCATCGGTTCCTCGATCAAAAAAAACAGCCTTTCCCTACCCGGTTCAACCTCGATCACGGCAACCGTGGAAACGATTACCAAAACCAGCCTTCTCCTACTAGTTTCAACCAAGTAATCTAATTGATATTTTGCAGTCTTTTGTGTTAATTCATATTAGCAGGGGAACTGACCACCTTCGAAAGGAAGTTTTATATTTCCTGGGCCCAAGGCAGTTTCCTCATTTATTGTTTAATCAAATCTTGTGGTCTTGTGTTCTTATTTGCAGGTAGTCCTTCCAAGACAAAAAGGAGTTCTTCGCAATCACCCGATCTTTCTCTTACGGCACGCGCGCACACCATCTCGACATTCTACAGTATTCCTCCTAACCCTAACCTCATCTCTTTCTATAGGAACGAGTCATTCGAGCGAAGCAGGGTGGGGTTTGAAGAGGTTTAATAGGTATGTGGAGGGGTGAGTATGAGAGGTCAATGGGTGGCTAAGGAAACAAAGAATGACAATATAATGATGAAACCAATGAACCAAAGAAATAAAGCTGTTCCACTTACTTGAAATCTGGTCATGGGTATTTGTGAGTGATGAATGAAGGCATCTTGGTAAGAGGTTGAAGGGTGTAGATGATCACCAAACATAGGAAAGCTTTTGTATGGGCTGCATGTACATTCCTTTTTGCTTGGTTGGAGAAAATCCTTGCTAGGGTGAGTCTTGGATGGCTGTGCGAAGATAAAATGTTGATCTCCTTCTTTGCATGCATGTTCTCGCTGAAATTCATTCTTAGAAGATGTGATATATCTCAGGAATGTGCCAATGTTTTCCAACCTCCAAAATAAGGTTGTTTTGGGGATTAAAAGGTGATCGACGGTGGTTCCGGCTTAACCGGTGATGGTTATGGGTAACTTGCATTGGTCAAGTGGGAGTTCTAGGTTTACTAAACTAGGAAAATCCTCTTGATTTTATGGGATCTCGTGTCATTCACCCACCTGGATTAGATTGGAAGCTTCTTTGTAAGCATGTGGGAATGTGGTTAGATGGAATGTAGGCATTGATTTTTAGGGGTTTGGGTAAGTCTCGGTTGGTTATGGCAAATTACTAAGAATAGGTCTTAGGGTGAGTTGGCTTGATGAGGTGTCTAGATGAGATGTATGTGGACATTATCCCTAATTAAGATATTTAAATAATAAATATGGTGAGGATAATGAATTAATTTAATTAAATTAATTAAATTAATATTGGTGGAGTGAAGGGGGCCATGCCTAGGTTAATGTGATGAAGGGTGTTTATTTTTTGAGGGACTAAAGGGAGTGTGACCTAATTTTAGTGTCTACATTTTGCCCATTTTTATTGCGTAGCTTGTATTGGTAAGCGACGCCGATAAAAATAAGATGTGGTTGCCCCATGTGTGGGTGAAGGTGATTCCCCTCAAACCGAGGGCGACAAGGAAGAAGGAAGAATCGGTGGGTGGTTTGATAAAAGGTGAATGTGAGAAAAGGAAAGGTGGGGAATGGGGAAAAGGGGTTAAATATCTACTTGGGCAATCTAGGTAATGGGTCGGGTCAAAGGTAATGCTTGTCGAAATGCATGCACACGTGACAAACTACCGCATGCTACTGGGTTGAAGAGTAGGAAAAATCTACATCATCTAAGGTCGATAGGTTTATCAAAACAAGTTTGAAGTGATTAGATATCGAAGGTATAGGATATGGTCAGGGAACCACAATGTAGTTTAGGTGCCGGGAATGTTTAGGTATGTTTCGGTACACCAAGGTAGGGTCGAGAATAAATGGTCACGACAAATAGGCTAGGTAAGGTCATTAGGTCAACAACACGGTAACAATGCCGCAAAAAGTATAGTGAACACATGAGGTCAAAGGTCACTAGCGATGGTCCAGGTCCAAATATCTAGGTCACGGCGTGGGTAAGGCTAAGGTATGGGTAAAATAAGGAGTCCCCAAAGGAGGACGAGATTAGGTCAGGAAATGATGAGGGTAGGAGGGTGAGGTAAATGGTTTGGGTAGAGGTTGGGTGGGGAAAATGATCAGGGTAAGGGTTAGGTGTGGAAATAAAAAGAGTGATGGGTAGGGTAATAGGGTAAAATGTTGGGTTGGTGCAAGAGAGGGTGACTGATGCCGGTCAAGGGTAACCGATGCCGGTATAAGGAAACCCACGGTAAGGTAGGGCATGTGACCGATGCCGGTGAAGGTGAACCGGCTTGGTTAGGTCGAGGTTTTTATAAAAATAAAAAATCCATGTGTTTTGTGTTATTCATTTGTCATATTGCGATTTGAGAAAATGAAAAAAGAGAGAGAAAAGAGGGAAAAGTGTCCGGACGGAACGGAGTGTTGAGTTGGCGGTGTGAACGGCGGGTGATTGGTTGGTGAGAGGTGGGTCCACAGGATCGGTGCATGTGATTCGATTGGTTGGAGATGCGGGTGGAGATTTAGTGATGGCAGAGGCCAGAGAGGGATCGGGTGGGCCGTCGACACTAAAATTTTCCTCCGTAATTTCTATTTCATTAATGTATGTATTAGGAATAGGATGTTGTTAAGTGCGAATTAGTAGTAGTGTCCGATAGAAGATAATGGCACCAATGACAGTGCCACCAATAATGTAGAGTATGGTAATACAAAGTACAATAGGAATGTTGTAAAAAGTAAATATTTGTCGTAAGTGGTCCGGTAATGTTAAAATGTCAAAGTTGGGATAAGTAGAGAAGTAGGGTCTACATGATTAGGAATTAGAAATATTATATTTGTAATAAGGACAAAGAGTGATGTCATAAATATTTTGTGTATTTTATTTGTGGAAAAGTCTAAAAGGTGGAACCCATGTGAGATGATAAGGTTTATCTTATCTTAGAAGATAAGCCTACATGTAAAGGCAAGAGTTTAGGCATGAAATATGATTGGCCGAAGAGATTTCCTATCCTATCTTAGAGATAAGATGGATAAGCCTAAATTCCTATAAATAAAGAGGCCACCCCCCTCATTTAGCATAGAAGGAAGTAGTGAGAAATATTGTAAGTGTGTAAAGGAAGCCATCATTTTGAAGGTGTGTTAAAGAAGCCATTAAGAAGTGTAATTGTGAAGTTTCTCCCATAGTTATTGTTGGAAGGCAAGTGAAGTCAGTAACACTTGAAGTACCTCATGGGTGAGATTGTAACAATTTCATGTTGATATTATAATTTACACTTATATTTCAGATTTATCGTCATTCCTTCTTATCATAGTCTATGGTATTCTTGTGTTATGTTTGTTGTTGTGTTTCCAGATTCCATCCACCAAACTAAAAGCTATGCATTAGTAAATAATCATAGCACGAGGAGTTCCCGGTGAAGAATTATCATAGTGCCGGATTGGTGATGACATTTTGGTTCCATTCTTCGGGACCATTCCTCGTTGGTGGATTTTCTGGAGAGATATTCCCACTTAGTCAAAAATCATTTGGAGGGTAACCTTGTTTTTACTGTGCATAGTAGTTACCATGGTAAATTCACTTTTTACCATGAATAGTATTTACCACAGTAACTTCACTTTTTACCGTGAATAGTGTTTACCACAAGAAACTTTTACCGTGAATAGTGTTTACCACAAGAAAGTCCGCTTTTACCAGTAAGTCAAGTTTTACCATAGTTTACCGTGGTCATTTCTATTTTACTGTAGAAAGGTGTAAAGTCACTTTCTATTATAGTGATTCCAATTATTTGTGCACATAAGTCTTGTTGATTGTACTTGTGGGTTGGTATTTCACTGTGGTTACTTTTGAAAATGGGGAAGATTCCTATTTTTTCAGCTCAATCTAATGAAGATGCTTCCTCTTTCATTCAAGAGTTTAAACGATCTTGTATTTGTAATGGCCTTATAAGAAGGGAACAATGGACTGAATTTTTTCCTACCTTTTTGGATGGTTCAACACTTAGGTGGTTTGAAACACTAGGTGAAAATGTAAAAAACTCATGGGATTTATTAACTGAAAGTTTTCTTGAAGAATTTGGTGAACAACAGAAATATGCAGATCTCATGATCGAGATCACAAAGCTAGCCCAAGGAGAGAAGGAGAAGATAAGAGATTATCATGCTCGTGTTCTAGAGCTAAGGAGGAAGCTCGATGCCCAGATCCGGAAGGAAGGATTAGCGGATGGGTTGATGAATGGCATGGATAATCTCCTCTGTAAGCACTTCATTCTTGGGATGAAGCCGAGATCGACAACGAGTGAAGTATGACCGCCTGTACTACCATTGAACAAGCAAAGGAGATTGCAAGAAGGCAAGAAGAAAGCATGGAAGAGGAGCCCAAAGAAATTGTTGCTAAAGTAGAGCCTACACCAACACCTTTGGTTCAGAATCCACAACCACTCTCGGTGAGCACAAATATTTCTCCTAGTACATCTACTGAGTATGAAGATCTGCTCAAGAAGATGGGACAGTTTAACTATTAATCTTCTTCAAGGAAAAGAATTTAGTTCTCAGGGAGGAGATAGAGGTCCAAAAAGAAATATTTCTGAAGTTGTTTGTTATGGTTGTTATAAAAAGGGTCATTATAAGTATAATTGTCCAGATAGAGCTTCTACATCTGGTACAAGAGATAATGATAAAGGAAAAGCACCTGTGAATTCTTTTGATGTAGTAGATAAGAGCATAAATAATGAAGTAGATGTGTTTGTAACAAAAAGAAAGAAAGAAAAAGATAACCAAGATGGAAATGATCCTAAGAAGATGAAAGGAGAAACTAGTAAGAAACATAGGAGAAGAAAGTTGGGTGTGCAGGATTTTCTGATTTCACAGGGACAAGGACCATACTCCATCTTAGAAGATCTGTCCAAAAGGCTCTAAATATTACATATGGTCAACTCTTGGCTATGTCTTCTGAGAAGAGGCGGAGCTGCGAAGTGGACTCAATGCTCGACGAAGGAAGGAGGTTGAGGTCCCTATTTTGGAGGCAGAGGCGGATCCCTATGCTCCACAAGCTGAGGTACTATGTAATGGTATTTCAATTCATGATGTCTTAGTTGATGGAGGTGCTGTAGTTAATGTAATGACCGAGTCTGTAATGAATATGTTGGGTTTAAAAATTGATCGCCCCTCAACACTTATGTTAAGGTCATTAAATAAGGGAAAAACTAAACCAGAGGTGTAGTTTCAAATGTGGCAATATCTCATTATGGGTGTTGTATGTGTGGTAGACTTTCAGTGATGAAAATGGTACTCATTGTGTATCCAATGTTGTTGGGAAGACCATGGCTAAGGAGAGTTCATGCAAGAAACTACTGGAATGAAGGCTTCATGACACTTGGACGTGGTAGAGAGAGGGTGAAAATAAATGTGATCCCTCGGCATCATAAGGCAAAACTCGTCGATTCAAGTGATGAAACCGATGATTGACATCCTCTCGATTACTCTAGTACCAAAGAAGTGGACACAAGATGAAGAAAGTGAGGTTGATGTTTCGGTCATGGATATCCTTCCACCACACCGACTCATGACCCCATAAAATTATCTCAAGAAGAAATTGATGATCGTCTCCAACAAAATAAAGATTGGTGATGCTTGTGATGGAGAGTGAGAAGGAATCCTACCTCCACTCTTTCAAGGTACATACACATATTCACTTTTGATTACAAGGAACTCCATCAAGTAAGTTGGGTAGAACATTCTATTGAGCTGGTAGATGGTGCTAAGCCCATAAAGCAAATGCCATATAGAATGAATCCTAATTTTTCCAAGACTGTAAAAGAAGAAATAGATAAGTTGCTTGATGCAGGATTCATATTTGCTGTGGAGAATTCAGAATGGGTTTCTCCCATTGTGATCTCAATAAAAAAGAATGGGAAGCTACGCATTTGTGTTGACTACAGGAAGCTCAATAAGGCAACAAAGAAGGATCATTACCCTCTTCCATTCTCAGATCAGATCTTGGACGAAGTAGCTGGCCAGGAGTGTTATAGTTTTGCTGATGGATATAGTGGCTACAACCAAGTTCGTATAGCAGAGAAAGATCAGTTGAAGACCACGTTCACCACTCCTTGGGGAATGTTTGCTTATAGAGTTATGCCTTTTGGGTTGTGTAATGCTCCAACAACATTCCAACGTTTGATGAATAGGGTGTTCGAACCCTACATTGGGAACTTCATCAGAGTATTTCTGGATGATTTTTGCATCTATGGGAGCAAGATGGACCACCTGCACTAGATGGAGACAACATTTCAAAGGTTAGATGAAGCACAAGCCTCACTAAACCCTACAAAGTGTGTCTTTGGATGTTCTAAAGGCGTTTTGTTAGGGCATGTTATATCCAGAGATGGTATTGGTACTGATCCTGATAAAGTTTCAAAAATCAAAGAGTTACCATTTCCTATGAATAGAAGTAAGTTGAGATCATTTTTAGGCCATGTGGGTTACTATAGAAGGTTCATCAAGAATTTCTCAAAGATTACACAGCCACTAACCCAGTTCTTGAAGAAGGATGTTACTTATGAACCAGGAAATAAGGCGCATGAAGCTTTTGAACAATCAAGGAAGCCCCGTGTCTTCACCTGCTTTTAAAGAATCCAGATTGAGCAAGCCATTCATTGTGTATACCGATGCCTCTCGATGCAACACTAGGAAGTACTCGAGCCAAAAGGATGAAAATGGGAATGATCATCCAGCTTTACTTTGGGAGCAGATAAATGAGTAGTGCTTGAGGTAAATTATACAGAATCGAAAAGAGGCTCTGCTATCATTTTTGTTGTAAAGAAGTTTAGGAATTACTTGCTAGGGAAAAATTCCTAGTTGTAACAGATCATCGCTCTAAAATATATTGTAAATAAGCCTAACCCATCGTGAGGATAGCAAGATGGATAATTTTGCTACAAGAATTTGAATTTGATATTATAGATAGGCTAGAAAGAAGCATGTCAATGCAGATGCACTCTCTCGAGCCTATGATGGTTTAGGTTCATCTTGTGATGATGATGATTTCCCGATGCAAGCATTGTTATCCTCGACACAATCCCTAGTGAATACATAGATATTTGGAATTATCCGAATGAATTCAAGTTTCCTAATGGTGCCAATGCAAAGACTAAGAGGAAGATTACTCAAGCCAATCGTCCATCCATATTCTATTCTCATGGAGTATTATTTCGAATAGACTCGATGGATAAGACAAGAGGGCAGTTGGACGTGATCAAGGGAAGGAGCTGATAGAAGAATTCCACAATGGTACATGTGGAGGACACTTCTCTGACAACTTACAACAAGAAGGATCTTGGATGCAAGTTATCACTGGCCCACTCTTTTTAGAGATTGTTATAATTATTGTAAGACATGTGATATTTGTCAAACACATGGTAACCGTAAGACTTCATCAGCTCCATTATGCCCTATTCTTCCACTTGGTCCCTTTGAAAAGTGGGGAATAGATATTGTAGGTCCACTTCCAACTACCCCACGCCAAAATAAGTATATTGTAGTTGCCACAGATTATTTAACTAAGTGGGTTGAAGCTAGGCCATTGAAAACAACTTCTATGGATGAAGTGGCAAGGTTCATATATGAACGCATTGTCACCAGATTTGGTTGCCCATTAGAAATTGTAATAGATCAAGGAAGCCACTTCATTAATGAGGTAGTAGAAGCCCTAGTCAATAAATTTTCTATTAAGCACAGGAAGGCAACAACATACAAGCCAAGCACAAATGGACAGGTGGAACGAACAAATTTTGTGTTGTGTCAAATTCTAGCAAAAGATGCAGCCTTGCAGGTACATAAGTGGGATAAAAGGATTCATGCAGCATTGTGGGCATATAGGGCAACATCAAAGTCAACAACAAGATACTCCCCATTTCAGTTGGCCTATGGCATTGATCCAGTTCTTCCTATTGAGTTTGATATTCCCACTGTGAGAGTTATGAAAAATGAAAGGATGGATGAAAGTGATTCAATAAAAGAAAGGTTGGTACATCTTCATTTGCTAGAGGAAATGAGGGAAATAGCAAAGGATACAAGCTATAAGAAGAAAATGAAGCAGAAGGAATACTTTGATCAAAAGATCCGTTGGTCTCCATTTCATGTGAATGACTTGGTTCTAGTATATGATTCCAGATACAAAAAAAAAAGAAGACAGAGAAAATTTCTTCCAAAATGGATGGGGCCCTACAAAATAGCAGCTGTGCATGAAAATGGTATGTACCGACTGGAGGAATTGATGGCACTCCCATTACGAAATGGGTCAACCACGACAAGTTGAAGATTTTCCAAGCACTATAATAGTCTACTCCGAGGACGGAGTAGAAGCTAGGAAGGGGGAAGATGTCGACACTAAAATTTTCCTCCGTAATTTCTATTTCATTAATGTATGTATTAGGAATAGGATGTTGTTAAGTGTAATTAGTAGTAGCATCCGATAGAAGATAACGGCACCATCAGTACAGTGCCACCAATAATGTAGAGTACGGTAATAGTCAAAGTACAATAGGAATGTTGTAAAAAGTAAATATTTGTCGTAAGTGGTCCGGTAATGTTAAAATGTCAAAGTTGGGATAAGTAGAGAAGTAGGGTCTACATGATTAGGAATTAGAAATATTATATTTGTAATAAGGACAAAGAGTGATGTCATAAATATTTTGTGTATTTTATTTGTGGAAAAGTCTAAAAAGGTGGAACCCATGTGAGATGATAAGGTTTATCTTATCTTAGAAGATAAGCCTACATGTAAAGGCAAGAGTTTAGGCATGAAATATGATTGGCCGAAGAGATTTCCTATCCTATCTTAGAGATAAGATGGATAAGCCTAAATTCCTATAAATAAAGAGGCCACCCCCCTCATTTAGCATAGAAGGAAGTAGTGAGAAATATTGTAAGTGTGTAAAGGAAGCCATCATTTTGAAGGTGTGTTAAAGAAGCCATTAAGAAGTGTAATTGTGAAGTTTCTCCCATAGTTATTGTTGGAAGGCAAGTGAAGTCAGTAACACTTGAAGTACCTCATGGGTGAGATTGTAACAATTTCATGTTGATATTATAATTTACACTTATATTTCAGATTTATCGTCATTCCTTCTTATCATAGTCTATGGTATTCTTGTGTTATGTTTTTGTTGTGTTTCCGATTCCATCCACCAAACTCACTAGTTAGGATGTGGAGAGAAAGGGGTCAAAAGTTCCATTAGTTGGGGGATCAAGATAGGTAGGGGTAAAATAGGGTGTTGGGAAATGATAGGGGTAAGTATGGGTATAAAAATGTAGATTTATGTGTTGTTCATATTGGATGTAGGGAGAGATCAGCTATGTATGCGGGGCGGTTCCACCCCTTCTCGTGATAGTGTGTGGTGCGGCGACCCTTGAGGAGCCTGCAGGCATGTGGAGCGGTGGGCTTGAGTGGAGTTTGATGGTATCGGCATGTAGTCCAAGAGTAGCCTGGTTTGATGGTCACGCTCATCGATAGATGGGATTCTGTGACCAACACATTCCACCTACTTGACAGTGAGATCACTATCACCATGGAGGATGTGTTCAGATTCTACGGCTACCCATATTGGTTACGCGGTATACTCTATCTCCTCCGAGGCCTCGGAGGAGCGTCTTGCCGATGGTGTTTGGTGAGGGAATGGCCAAGCTGACATTCCATAGTGCCAACATTCGATATGGAGAGATGTACCTAGCCCATTTAGAGGAGACGAGGCTAGTGGTTCTTTTGATGGAGGTAGTGTGCTACTTCACACCGCCGTCTGCGAGAGGGGACGTTTTCCCGATCGTTGATGGGGTACTCCATGACATAATGATAGATGAGACCTGTTTTCCTAGGTGCCAACATTCCTGGTGTAGGCTGTACAGAGAGTTATGGGCATATGGGTGGCTGCGTAGGTTCAGCCTATGTTGTACCTTCTTACTACACTACTGGGATTATGAGCACATATCTTGTGTGCGGCCAGTAGGGATGCCCCGAGTGGATGCATTCCCATCGAGATTTGTATGGGTGGGGTACAGATGATGGGTGCTAGCTATTATAGAGTAAAGATCGATAGGCCCACACATGATGTGGCTTATTTCCTGGGAGTAGTGGTTATTGGAGGGGTTATCTAGAGTGGAAAGTATATGGAGGCCGTGCGTGGGATTCCCCTCCTATAGGCATATGCATGAGGAGCTAGCTGAGCTCTAACTATTGAGATGGATATAGGGTTGTCATGCCGTGGGGACATGAGATGATCCCGGTGGATAGAGTCCGGCGGTTCGGGCTATTATAGGACATACCTCCTCCCTTCCCACATCTAGGAGAGATGATGTGGAGAGGACTTTACCTCTACAACAACCAACATTGCCCATAGGGCGAGGAGGAGTAGGCAAATGGACTGGAGGATAGATGATGCCGAGGTCACAAATAGGTATGACAACGTGATGGGTGGTGCATTTATGAAGTATACCACCCAGGCAGGGTAATCGAGATCTAGCCAGGATCACGATGTAGAGAGACGCCCTACAAGGGCAAGTGGCTACTTTGATTACCTAGTTAGGTATAGTGCGAACCACAGTGGAGAGCGCAGAGGCAAAGGTAGCCAAGCTACATGTATGCAGTGGCAGGTTGCAGCCCGGATAGGCAGTGGTGGGGATGGAGATGGAGAGGGGGATGATGGTAAGGTAACGAACTTACGAGCACGGTGGAAGGTTTGCGGGGCTAGCTATCCATAGCCTAGAGGCATAGATTGGGGCCCGAGAGGCCCAAATACGAGCACAAGGACAGGGGCACCACCACGAGCACCGGGATTGGGTCCCGATTCTCGAGTAAGAGTAGGACAGGGTCCCGCAGGATAGGTATAGGGGCTAAGGCCTATGGGGCCACCACAAACTATGCCTATATCCAAGTTACAGGATGCCCTAGGTGAGGCCAGATACTACCAGGACCAGCTGATGGCGGTCGGGATATACTTTCTATGCTATGGAGAGTACCGGGCATAGTAGGCATCAAGTGAGAGGACTAGATCCCGTACTCACAATGTAGAGAGCACGGGGAACCTCAATCTCGAGGCTAGATCGGGGAGAGGCTACCAAGTACATAGAGACCAGCTCTAGGTGAGGCACCGGTAGGGACTCAATCACCACCTATCTTTGGGTGGGGAGATGCTAGCGAGTCACTGAGGACAAGGGTGGAGGAGGTATAGGTACAAGTCTGGTGATAAAGAGATGGAGCATATCTACCGAGATGCCCGATATGTGGCTTTTGATTTTGATGTATTATAGTCATTTTTGATATATACCGGCCTACGTCTTTGAGGATAGTGAGGATGTATGAGATTTTTTGTTGTATATTTTGAGCATATACCGGCCTACGTGCCGAAGAGATTTTGTATTAGTTCATTTATTTATTATATATGAGATCGCTTTGCATGCCGATTACATTTTATATAGAGTATCGGTTTGCATGCTTGATGATTTCGAGATGATGGACATGATGGGGATATCCATGTATGTTGTAAATATATACACATTTTTATATGATGAGATACATTATATTCTTGATGTGTTGATGTTTTGATGAGACTTTTGATCTGTTGTTTTGATATGGACGGAAATTAGGTGAGTTAGGCATGATGAAGTCAAGTTTGGTTTAGGCATGGATCAAGTCAGTTGGTTTAGGCATGGTTGAGTTAGGTCTTAGGCATGGATTGAGTTAGGTCATAGGCATGGATTGAGTCAGGTTGGTTTAGGCATGGTTGAGTTAGGTCATAGGCATGGATTGAGTCAAGTCTGTTTAGGCACGGTTGTGTTTAAAGTAGTTGAAGTTTTGATTCATTAATTTGTATAATGAATGATAATATGGGCTATTATGAAGATGCTTTATAATATATGTATGATGATGGTAAAGAAATAGTAGTCATAAGAAATGTATGTTGTGATGATGATAAAAATGTTAAGCAACATGTTGTCTATTTGGTTTGATGTTTAATTGTTAGGGTAGAGAGTGGCCGAGCTAACCTCCAAGGGTCCCATGCCCTCGAGTGCTTTGTCTACATAGTCCCGGTGAAAATGGACCTCGGGGTGATGTAGTTCTCCCATGAGCTAGGGAAGAATAGGATGAGGTATGAAAATGAGTTAGTAGGTTTTAGGTATGTTGTGGGTTTAGGTCTGTTAGGTGTGGGTGGGTTATAGGAAAATTGGTATAGGTGATGTCGATTATGGCAAAAGAAGAAGAATACCCCAAAGGTAAGTGTTAAGGACCAAATCTGTATAAGGTAATCAAAATGTAAATAAATATGGTCAAAAGATAAAAGGGGAAATAAAGCCACTTGATTGGTTAGGATCATATCGAGTAGATCATACCTTGGAGGAGGTGATGAACGTAAGACCCTAAAGACATTGCATGATTGATTGTTCTAAGGTGAAAAGTAGTCACATGATCACCAAATGTCTTGGTTTCCAAGAGGTCCCTTGAGGCGGTAGAAAATAGGAGTGGGAATGGTGAAAGGTGGTTAATTTTTTTGTGGCATGAGGTAGCATGCTCTTCGGGCAAGAGATCCAAGGTCACAATGGGCAAGTCCATGACTAAAAAGTTTTTTGTTTTGACTTTTATTTGAGATAGACTGATCGATGTGGGAAGTCTATATGGGATGAGGAATTTAACTCCTTGAGGTCTTTGTGAAGCTGATTGATGCAGAAGCTTCAAATTCTCTCACTTTTTTTTTCAGGGATTTACATAGCTGTCCTTGAAGGAGCAAGTCTATTTATAACAACATTTGTCGAGAGGAAGATTTCCTTTTGAGGGATTCATATTTTATATTAGAAGTTTGACTCAAGGAGTTAGGTCCCATGTGAGGGATTTGAAGTCATTGACAAGACAAAGGTGAAGAATAAGATTCTTGTTTGAAAAGTAGGATGAAACAACCATGGGATCTCATCTAAAGGTAGATGAAAAGGATCCATGAGAATCATGCTATGTGCAGCACCGTGGTACACATTTTCAAGAGAAGATAACAAGTGACGGTACTCACATGATTCTTGTTTAATCATTGGTGAGGTGTATGAAGTGGATAGCACTCAAGGGACGAGCATGGAAAGAGACAAAAAGTGATGTAGGACTAAAAGTGATGTGTTGTTCATCGCGATGAGTGAGCATGGCTCTAAGAAGTGATTGGTAGGCGAGATGTATAGGTAGAAAGGTTGATCATCCTTAGGTGGAATGAGTATGGGTGGTTGGAGGAGGTATTGTTTTAGGGCCTCAAAAGCTTTGTGGATCATCATCCCATGTAAAGGAGACATCCTTCTTGAGTGGATGATGAAATGGTTGACACTTGATAAGATAATTGTGAAATGAAAAAACAAACATACTGCAACTTACCTTCAGGCTACAAAGTTGTTTAAGGGTAGTGGGTGGAGGCATTTCTAGAATGGCCTTGAATTTAACAGAGTCAACTTCTATACCACACAGGGAAATGATAAAGCCCGAGAGTTATCTTGAGAGGACCGCAAAGACGCACTTCTTAGGGTAAAGACGGATGCAATATTTAATGAGGTGGTAAAAAAGGTTTTGAGGATGGTAAGGTGTTTAGAGCGGCATTTAGATTTGGCCAAGAGATCATCCACGTAATATTCCAATATGTGATGCATGATGTCATGGAAGATGTAAGTCATAGCTCACGATATGTGGCACCAAGATGTTTTAAAGGCCAAAAGGCATGAGTCAATAGTAGGTGGTCCCCAAGGGATGATGAATGAGGTCTTGTGTTGATCTTATGGGGCAAGAAAGATTTGGTTATAACCCGAGAAGCCATCTATGAGTGATAGCATCTCATGACCAGCGGTAAGCTCAACCAGTTGATCAATACCGGTAAGGGAAAGTTATCTTTTGGGCGAAGCTAGGTTAAGGTCACGAAGTCTATGCAAATGAGAGGGTGCATTTTCCTCGGCTTTTGTTTGATGGGTTTGGCATCAGGAATAGTGATGATATTGTGGACCACTATGGTGGGGTCAATACTGGGCATGTCTACGTAAGACCAAAAAAATGTATGGTTATGATCTTTGAGAAAAGAAGTGATGGCTTCGGTTAACAACATCTAAATAATGACCGATCTTTAGGATGTGCGGGTCATCCTGAGTATGAATGTTGATCTCGATAGTCGATTCATTCAACATGGTTTGCATCTCAGAGGGTAATGACCAATGAATATATGAGTCTTTTACACCAAGGTAGGTGAGTATGGATTCATCATCATGACATTAAACAATGTTAATTAAAGGTGTATCGTCATCGATCATTTTAGGATACAGGAAGGGAAGAGAGGAAGGGCCCTTGCCCTTGCATTCATAAGTCAAAGGCCCCAATGAAATGGTCTTTATGAAAAAAAAAAGTTAGGAGGGGTAGATTCTGATCCATCGACTTCGTTGGTGATAAAGGCGGAGCGGGTGAAGAAAGAGAGAAGGACCGATGTCCTCAATGGGTTCAATGCGGCTTGTTTGGTAGGTGGTTTAGAAATCCAATACCACTACATTCGTTATGTTTGCGGGTGGTACAATGGATAATGGTATGGTGGCATTGCTTGTAAAATCCAAAACCAAAACCCTTCCATGCACATCGGTGCAAGAAGGTGTGGGAAAAATGGTGATTGGTGAGAGACCGGAAGTCGCAGAAAACGGGTGGGTTTGTGATGGTGGTTCAAGTGTGTAAGTGGTAGTATCAAGTCCCCCATAGGTGAGACTGGTATGAAGGTGAGGAGGACCATAAAGGAGGCATTCTCCTATGCGGTGATCATAGGGGGGGTGTTGGTGAAGACTTCCGTAATCTTGTGGAGTAAGAAATGTGTTGAAACTATATAGGCGATACTCCCCCGCAGTGAGGCGTTAAAAAATGCCTTCTAAGGGATCGAGTGGTTGTTATGTGGGTAGCTAGAATGGATGTGTCGAGAGGTCAATGTGGAGGTGGAGTGAATAGATTGGGAGGCTCATGGGTCAGCCATGGAGGTTGTGGCAGCGGTAGGAAAGGAGGAGGTATGTGTGGTTGAGGTAGCGACTGCACTGGTAAACGAAGGTGTGTAGACAAAGCCACAATGGCCGCAGAGGTAGATGCTTTAATGGGTATGAGCACATCATTGGGTCGATAGAGCATGTTGCATGTTTTGAAAGGTGATGGATCAGTTGGGATAGTGTAGGTGTGCCCTTCATGCTCAAAATTTTTAGAATGATGCAAAGTGGAAGGAACACAACCCATGACACGAAACTAGGGTCTCGCTAAGCAATAAGTTATATTGGAGTTCCCCCTCCAAGATGTAGAAGAATTCTAGGACAAGACGGGGGCCATATACGAATGTGGAGGATGACAAAGGCCTAATGTGGAGGTGATAGTGTCATTAAATGAATGTAACATGACATGATGTTTATGCATGAAATTGTCAGGTATGCACATTTGAGCGAATACATGGGATGAAATGATGTTAATGATAGTGCCCCCATTAATCATCACATGTCGTACCTGTATGTCATCGATGTGGATAGAGATGAAGAGGGCTGGGTCTGGGTCATCATTTTGGTGTGGTGCGATCTCTTCCTCTGAAAAGCTAAGGGAGGCTACTTGGTGAATAGGGTGGGGTGAAGATGAAGGTGGTAATTTGGTGAGAGAGGCTACATGATGGGGTGTGATAATGGAGGCTACGGGTGTAGGGTCATTGGGAAAACCTCAATAGATTGAAGAACCTCCATGAGAGCTTGACGATGAGATTCTGATGTTTGGATGAGGTCATATAAGAACATTTTGAGGGGAGTTTGTTGTAATTGTTTGAGCATGGTATGATGTGTGACTCCATTAGAAATAGGGTATGTGGGGCCGCAAATAGTGATTTTAGGTATGGGTGTAAGTGGTATGTTGGGTATAGGATTGGTTGGTTGGTAAACCACCGTTCTTTACCTTTATCCTTCTCAAAGCACGTGTAGTGATGTGTATCATGTTGATTTGATGGGAGTTAGAAAATGGAGAAGGTGTAGGATGAGTGGTATAATGACATGATGGGAAAAAACCTACCAGAGGAGAAAAACCCTGTGAGGTGAACTGGGCGCAACGACATTTGGGTGATGGTGTGACAAGTTCTCGATGCGAACCATGTTAACTTCAAATATTGGGGTGGTTCTAGGAGCTGTTGGGGTGGAGATTGTTGTTGTTGAGTGGATAGTGTGGGAATGGGTGTCAATGAGGCGGGGTCCTCATCGAGAAGGTCATCATCATCAAAGTTGGCTTTCGGAGGACATAACTAGATAAGGACAATTTTCAAGGCCTTACAGCTTCTCCACATCGTGCCCCGACACACAATGGTAGGAAAATTTTTAGTGTCATCAAACCCTTTTGGCTTGGGTTTGAGGGGTCTTAAGGTCCGAGTGTGGTAATGTAATGATAAAAGTCTTAAGGAGGTTGGTTAAAATTTTGGCATAGGACCCCGCTAGTGGTTTGCAATGAGAGGTGAAAGTGGGTTTGGGTGTAGGTATAACTGATTGTTGATGAACAATCCTTGTAGGAGGGGGAATAGGTCGAGCTATGGTTTTGGGTGCTTTGGTGTGGTCTTGGGTGTCATTCGTGTTTGTTTGGTTAGGAGTATGGTAGACGAAACGGGTAGGAGGGTGTATGGTTGCTTTGACTACCCTATTGGAGGGTTGTGGATTTTGTTTCATTGTTACACCTTCTTGGGTAAATGTGATATGGTATGTACGAGATTTGGAAGGAAAATCAGATGGGGAGGAGGGCAAGTTACCCGGGGGATAACGAAGGTGTCATGAAGGTAGATGATGTGGGTTGTGTAGGGGGTGTGAAGGATAGAGACTAAAGTTTAGTGGGTAGTGAAGAAGTTATGGAGAGTATTGGAGGTATGTGTGGTAAAGATGCTACAGGTGCGGGTTTAGGTCATGTCGGGTGCTTAGGTAGGTTAGAGGTTTGCGAGGAAGGAGTGGGAGGTTGTGTTTTTGTTTTTTGATGGGTGGAAGTTTCTTAACAAAGTGTTGGGAAGCCGAGGTCCTAAGATAGATGAGACATGTGCAGTGTGATTAACATAGCAAGGGTATGAGTTATATGGGTTTGGTTCTTTTGTTTGGGTGCCGGAGTAGGTGTGGTGTTGACTTTGGAGGATGTAGCTAAATCCAGTTTGATAGGTGGATGAGTAAGGCTAGTGGTTGGGGTGACCCCTAAAGTGGTAATAGGTTTATTCGAGGAAGATGTTTGTAGGTGTGGGTTTGGGTTTAGATGTAGTTTGAGTTATGGGTAAGGGTGTATGTTGAGCTATGATGGGTGTCATGGAAGAAGTTGTGATAGAGGTAGTTGTGTTCGTTTGGATTGGTCAAAATATTTTTGGATAGATAGTGGAAGTATCAGCAAGTGACATCTGCTTCGCGTTGAAATAAGAAGTAAAAGGCACCCCCAAAGTAAGGCCCTATCCACATAATCTAAGCGATCGAGAAAAACATGAGAATGACATGTATGTAGGTGGAATTGATGAGGACCTAATGGAAATTCCCGTAAAATGTGTCTTAGAGATGGGGAATTGGCTAGCTTCAGCTTCCGTGGGTAAGAGAGCCGAAAGTAGGTCTGTAGGATCTTGGGTAGCTGATGGAGAATGCTCACCAAGAGGAAAAGGTATCTCAACTGGGTCTATGATAGGTGGAGGAGATGATGGGAGCTCCTCTGTGGGTGGAGGAGGAAAATAAGTATCCTTCGTGAACTGAAGAAGCACTGTGGGTATCGGTTCTCTAGGTGGAGAAGCCAAAGGTGAAATGGTCTCGATGTTAGTGGAAGACTCCTCCATAGGTGAGGAAGGAGGTGAAAGGTGTTCCTCTATGGGTGAAGGAACATGGGAGGTTGGTTCCAATGTGGAAGGAGGATTGCGGGATAGAATCTCCTCTATGGATGGAATATGGGAAGTAATAGGTGCGTCACTAAAAATAGCGTGGACCTCGCGGGTATGGGTATCATGAGTTGAGGTCTCACCGGTTTGATTAGATGAAGGGGCATGATTAGGAAATGGTTTCTTGAAGATTTGTAGGTCTTAGTTGGTAGGTGCATTAGGATTATCCATGGTACACTCACCTTTCTCGAGCATTTATAGGAAAATGTTTTTGAAAGTGATGTAATTACCGTCCACTATGACCCTTTACTTGATGATAATTATAGAAGTCATGTTCTTTATACCATGCAAGCATGGGGTGAGCGAGGTTGAAACAAGTGTGTGGTATTATGGGTGGAAGGGTGATGGCCCCGGCTTTGATAAGTTTTTCTAAGACAAAAGAGTAAGGCTCCCCAATTGGGGTGTATTTCCATTGTTCTCATCCGAGCGAAAAGTCTAGAATTGCAGTAAGAGATTAGAGGAGGGGTTAGCTGATTTGATGGATGATATGGATCGGCTTTGAGTACCACTACATTAGCGGTGTCCTTAGCTTTTGAATAATTATTTTGTAGTTTGGAAGAAGAAGTATCATTTGACTTGAATGCCAAATTTTTACTTTGTAATTGGATTTTCTTCTCTTCGATGGCGTGAATCTCTAACTTTCGTGTCATGGTGAATGCTTTGTCAAATATTTAGAAGGTATGGACCTACGGGGTTGGCGAGATATGTGTCTAGAACAAGCCTGTGTGAAGAGCTCAATGAATTCTATTTGTTGTATTTGGAAAGTGAGTTGATTGATTAGGATACGCCAACAAGAGACAAAATCATGATAGATTCATCCTCATATTGACCCATGAAGTATAGGTCGGTCATGGTAACCTTCTTGACGATATTGATTCCGGTGGGACCCATTTGGGGTTCCTTGCATTTTATTCATTCCTAGGAAAATTTGTGTTTGTTTCCCTTTTGAAAATCATAGACATTAATTTTCTTCCTTGGTAACCCTCTTTTCTTTCCATTTTCTCTAAAAGAAACCTTTCTTTTGGTGTACTTAAAAATATCATTTCTTCTTGTTTTCTACATTTTAGTGAAAGAGCATCCCTCTTCCTATTCATCCATTTGTGTCATCGAACTTCACATTTCGATTTGGGCTTAAAATAAGTGCATTGCATTCTAATTTATCACATTAGCTCACATTAATTGAGGGCAACCTATACACTGGAAGTCATTCTCAGCTGATGGTTGACAAACAAATCGTAGAAAGCACATCTCTCTCTCTCTCGAGTCTTGCCACATTGCAAAAATTCAAAACAAATACATATTCTTAAACAACATATTTCCTGGGAATGCCTATCAATGATCGCACTGATATGAGGATTTATAGGTACTCCCCAACTCGTTGCTCACGTCCGAGTCATACTTTAGAGTGAAGCCCGCCCCACCATAACATACCCAAACCTCACTTTTAGATATCCTTCTTTGTAGGAATTTATCCTCACCAAAAATTCTATTTTACAGTTCATGAGTCAGTCCTTAAATAATATAAGCTAAACAAAAATAATAGAAAATGCACTCTTAGGTCGCATTTTTAGTGTTTTTGCTTGGCTTATGTTTTAAGGTGAGAGGTCATGCTCTTCATTTATTTTTTATTTTTCCTCACACGCTCCTCATCATAGTTGGTGTATTTTGACACTTCCGAGTGTACTGACCATATTCTCATCATTCTCGAAATTCTAGGTTTGATTCCTCATCAAATTTTAATTCACAACCCCTTTTCTTTCATCATTGTTTCAATTCCACGTTGGCCGGTGTCGGTCCAGCGACCATCATCGCTTACCCTCCCGACCGGCCGTCGCTTATACCCAACCGCGTCGAGCTTCTATGTCCTTTTTTAACCTACCCAAAAATGCATCTATTCACTTTGTTCCACTTTTCACGCTCCTGTCGCCGCTTTATCATTCCCATTGACGTTATAAAACTCATCAAATTTGACATGCTGTCAAAATTTCACCTTATAGCCTTTTTTGACTCACTATCCATTTTCTATAGTGACCGAAAATGGTTACCAATGGATCAGCGTTAGTTTACCCTAAATGACATCAGTTATCCTGTGTCATTTTCCAACTAACATTTAGTACCTAATCCACTTTTTACCACCTATTTCACCTGTCCCTACTATTTTTCTATGTCATTTATAGAGAAGCAGCCCAACCTGATCAGTACTGGTTCACATGGTGCTAACCCAAAGACAAGCAAGCGCACTCATATTCCATGCCAGCTGTTAAACACTCCCACCTAGTCCTTCACCACCTTCCATTTTATCACCTACCATGGATCCTATCCAACCTATCACTATCGCTACGGAGATGAGGAGTTCACATGACTCCTTGACCAAAACCATCTTTGCGCCTTGTAGTTTTATCTTTCCCACTCGTCCCACTCAAGATGCCTCGGGTTAGTTGATATACGAAATGACCATAGCTATCCCCCAACTCTCACTCCCACTCCTGCGCCAACCCCGTCTCCTGGTTCCCGCTACACCGCCTCCACCTTACCCCCTGGTCATTTCACAGCTAGGTCCTATACCCGCTATGACTGCCACATCTGTTACCTCCATTGCACCCGCCACATCCACCATACCTTCAACAACTACCCAAAACACAACCTCATCTGCCCCTAATGTCTCACATATACCCATAGCTACATTACCACCTCCTGGTGTTGGTGACCCCTACCCCTTTTTAGAACGTGGTCCTTTCCATTCCACAGCTCATTAGCCCCCATTGCCACTATGGTTACGATGACCCTTGGTAAGAGGTACCTATTTTTGGGATGGTTGAAGGTTGTATGCGCGCGTATTTGAATCTTGAATCAAAGTGATTGTGAGACCTTCCTTTTGGCTAGGAGGAACTACCTGTATAAGAATCAAAACAAGACCACCAAAGAGAGTTAAACAATATATGCAGTGGACTACCTAGCATGTGCTAGATCCTAGAAGTGCGATACTTCCTAGATGGCTATCAGTCCACTATTTAAAACAATTCAATGCTGAAATAAAGTAAATATTGTCCTACTTATAGTTTAATATGATTTAGGCATCTCATACAAATGCAATAGGCTAGATCTAATCTAACAGGCTAGGCTAGAAGGAGATCCAGAGGTCAAGTAGGTTGGTTATAGGTGAATTTGAGCTAACAAGCTAGGTTAGATATAGATCTGAAGGTCAAATAGGTGTTCAAGTAGGTATATGAGGTTAGGTTGAATGTGAGTCACAAATAGGTTGTTATTTTGGTAGAGATCAGGGAAACAGAGACCGACCATGGTTCTATAAAACCGATGATGGTTTAATGTAAATCGGCGATGGTTAGAGAGAACCGATGATGTTAGGTTGAGGTCAGGGAACTGGAAAATCACACAGTCCAGTTTTGGGTTTTTAGGCAAAAATGGAGTTAGTAGAAGGTGTTGGGTTGATCACGAGGGGGTATAGATATGTTGCGAAGGTCTTGAGATTACCGGGAGGTCAAAATAGAAATTGGGCAAGGTATTAAGATGATTGGGTATAGAAGGTGGCTGAAATTGGAGAGAGGGAATGGACAGAAATGGTAAAAGATAAGTCCTTTACCATTAAGTAATACACATTTGATGATAAGAAAATGAAATAGATGAGAGGAGGATACTTACTTTTCTAGTGAGGTACTAGTCTCAAAGAATGATGAAGAGTTGGTGTTGGAGAATGTTGGGTAGAAAGTTTCACTGTTGTGCAAGTGTATTTGGTTGCTTTGGATGATCACAAATCAATCTTTGCTTGCTTGCATGCTCTAAAAAGATCAAATTCAGATAAGAAGTTTTCAATCAATGAAAAACCAACAATAACAAATATTACAAAGTTTAGATGGGTCTAAATAGGCTATTTGGTCCATTCCGTATAACCGGCATCGTTTTAGGGTGAACCGACATCGGTTTAGGTAAACCGACATTGGTTTGGGCGAGATATCTCGGGTTGTTCAAAAGTTTCCTAGGAAGTTGTTCCGCCATTTGATAAGGGTCTCTTCTTTTTCTCGGGGAAAAAACTGACCTTAGGAGGCTTTTAATGTGAGGTGAGGGAAGGGTGTAATGTTAGGTTTTATTTAGGACATTGGTTTAGGGTTTAGGTTAATGGGTCAAATGATGGGGGTGGTTAGGTGAGGTGTATTTAATAAAGGTCAATTATATTAAATAGATGTGTGAGGGTAGTGAATTAATTTAATGTGAATAATTAAATTAATGTGTGTGTGGGTAAAAGGTCATTAACTTAATTAAAATAATTAAATTAATATATATGGAGATAAATGGCATTAATTTAATTAAAGTAATTAAATTAAAATGTGTGGGGTGCAGGAGGTAGGTGCTAAGGTGTTGAGGATGAGGAAGTGATTATAGGGCTGCGGTAGGGGACCAAGGTGATTACGACACAATTTCGGTGTCTACATTTTGCCCCTTCTTATTGCGTAGCTTGTATTGGTAAGTGATGTGAACAAGAATAGAGTGTGGTTGCCCCAAGTGGGAATGAGGGTGATCCCCCTCAAACCAGGAACTGATGAGGTGGCAGGCAATCGGCGAGTGGTTTGATAAAAGTGGATGTGAAGAAGAAAGAGATGAAAAATGAGGAATGGGGTAAAGGGAAAATCGGGCATATAGGTAAATGGGTAAATGGGCCAAGGTCAAAGGTAGTGGCAGTTGAACACACACACGTATAAACTACGACACGATACCAGGTTGAAGAGCTTGCAAAACTCTACATCATCTAAGGTCGATAGGTTTATCCAAACAAGGTTGAAGTGATTCCGTATCCAAGGTATAGGATAAGGTCAGGAAACACAACGTAGGTTAGGTGCAAGAATGTTTAGGTATGTTTCGGTACACCAAAGGTAGGGTCAGGATAAATGGTCACAATAATAGGCAAGGTAAGGTCATTAGGTCAATCAACATAGGTAACAATGTGTCGCAAGGTATAGCGAACACATGGGTTCAAAGGTCACAAACAAATTTCCGGTCCAGTAGATAGGTCACAAAGACGGGTAAGGCCGAGGTAGGGGGGTAAAATAAGGAGATGCCAATCAATGAGGTAATGAGGTGAGGTTAAAGAAGGTGGAGGGTAGAGGGGAAGGTAAAGTGGTCCAGGTAGGTGTAGGGGAGGCAAAAAAAGAGGAGAGGTAAGGAAAATGAGGTCAATGTGAGGGAAATGAGTATGCAGGGTAACCGAAAGTGGTCAGTATGAACCGATGATGGTGGAGAGGAACCAACGGCGGTTGAGCTAGGGCATCAGACCGCATAATCGGTCAAGGGTTAACCGATGTCGGTTGAGTCGGGTAGGTATAAAAAGTGAAAAACCCATGTTTTAAAAAATTCATTTGTGCATTTGGAAAAGGAGAAAAGGACAAGAAGAGAGAAAAGAGGAAGAGGAAAAAGAGTATGGTAGAGAGCTTGGTTGGCAAGAGCCATGTAGGTGAGATTGGTTGAGTGAGAGGTGGGGTCATGAGATCGGATCAAGCGAGGTGATTGGTGGAGAGAGTTGGAGGTCATTTGAGGATGGCAGAGGCTAGAGAGGGATCGGGAGGAGTAGGTGGAGGGCCGAGGTTCCACCACGATGGTGGCAATGGATCAAGGGATGGTAGGATTTGAACCTTTTGATTCATTGTTTGGTGAATTTGATGTAAAATGTAGAAAATATTAAAAAAATAGGGGTTTGGGGGAAAGAATTTAAAAATGGGAAAAAGAGAGGGAAAAGGTAATAATGAAGGGTAGGGTGTAGGGCAAAAGGGTAATGTAGGAACAATTAGGGGTGGGTGTAAGGAGGGATTTGGTGGGTAGAAGGACTAGGAAGGAAAAAGTAGGGTTGGGGAAAGTCGAGGTAGGGTGTGACACAGCGACAAAGTGAGTAATGAGTGGGTCGAGCCTCAGTCCAGTGGCCGATGTGGTGGGTAGTGGTAGTTAGTCCGTAGGTCAGTAGAATAGTGACCTGTATGGTCAAAGGAGACCATGGTCCAGGTTGGGATAACGAAAGTGTGGCTCACCTAAGGGTAAGTGTAAGTTAGGAAAAAAAGGGAAGGTTAGGGTGGGGGAAGGGTTAGGTGAGAGGGGAAGGGTTAAGGGGTGAGTTTGGGTGAGGGTGGGGATAGTAGGGGGTAGAGGTTAGATAGGTAGGTTTGTGGATGGGTTTGGGTAGGTTTGGGTGAGGTTAGGGTAGGTGGTAGGGATAGGGTAGATGGCTAGGGGTGGGGTGGGTTGGTAGGTAGGTAGGGTAGAAAGGTAGTCCCAGTAGTTTGATACAGGGGTTGGCTAGGAGGGCCTATAGGATAGGTACGGGTAAGAGGGTTTTGTTAGTCCTAAGATATATGATTAGTAAACGAGTGTGAGAGACCCTACGTGAGAGGATAGTCTTGAGTCACAGTTTGGAGAGTAGAGTCTAGAGTGAGATGGGGACTGGGTGTGGTGAGAGGGCCCAGTGGAGCTAGCCCAAAGGGAGAGAGTAGAAGAGGAGGCATCTATCGGTGATGATATCGAGCAGAACATGGGATAGATTCCAAGCCATCTATTTTCAGATGGGATAGTGATTGATTAGAGACTATAGGCCATGTGCCACAGTCATTTTTGTGATTTTTTATTGTATTATATATGAGACCATGCCTACGAGTAGAGATTTTTGTATTTATTATTATTTTATATATGATACCGATGACATGTATTTTTATTGATTTCATTTTGAGATGATGTATTGATGAGATTTTTTGTATTTGATACATAGGATTGATTTATGAGATGATGAGATGTCATGATTTTGAGATACATGATTTTTTGAGATGATACATTTTAGATTTGGATGATTGTTATGTATTGATGATTATGGGTTTTGGTTTGATGTGGATGAATACACATTTATGTGATATGATGTGTATTGTATTGATGATACACATGTATATATGAGGATAGATGATGTTCATATGTTGGCATGGTATGAAGTATGATGGATGTGATTATGGTTTTATTTTATGTTTTTAG
This sequence comes from Taxus wallichiana var. yunnanensis, assembly GCA_018340775.1. Lineage (NCBI taxonomy): Eukaryota > Viridiplantae > Streptophyta > Pinopsida > Cupressales > Taxaceae > Taxus > Taxus wallichiana. The sequence goes on from CM031239.1 coordinate 1,885,506, forward strand.
GCATGGGATGGAGTTTGGTTTAGGCATGGATGAGTCAGGTTAGTCATTAGGCATGGATGAGTCAGGTTGTTTTAGGCATGGATCGAGTCAGTCATGGCATGATTTCAGTTAGGCATGGATTGATCAGTAGCATAGGCATGGATCGAGTCAGTTGGTTTAGGCATGGATCGAGTCAGGTTGGTTTAGGCATGGATCGAGTCAAGTCAGGTTTAGGCATGGATTGAGTCAGGTTGGTTTAGGCATGGATCGAGTCAGTTGGTTTAGGCATGGATGGAGTCAGGTTGGTTTAGGCATGGATGAGTTAGGTTTTTTAGGCATGGATGTTCATTTCAGTATTTTGATAACAAATGGTAATATAAATGCATGAGATGGTGTAAAATGTGGAAAATGTTGGTTATGTATGAAAATGTGAAATAATATAAGTGGTAAAAGTTATGTGGTATATGGTTTAGATGTCGAGGTTTTTGATATGAACAAGAAATTAGGTAAAAGTGGGGAAAATGGTTAGGGTAAAGAGTGGTCGAGCTAACCTTCCAGGGCCCCATGCCCTGAAGTGCTGCCTACATAGTCCCAGTGAAAAGGGACCTCGACGATGTAGTTCTCCCATAAGCTAGGAAAGAATATGAGAAGATAGAAGAATAGAGTGAGTGAGGTGGATAGTTAGGTTGATTCGAGGTCATAGGTATGATTAGGTCAAGGTCATTAGGTTAGGAATAGAATATAGGTAGATAGGTATGGTGATTTTAGGTCGATAGGTAGTGTTGATTCCAGGTCATAGGTATAATTAGGTAATGGTTTAGTTTGAGAATAGGTAGATAGGTAAAGGTGATTTTAGGTCTGATTGAGGTGAGAAGAAAATCCCAAAAGACAGGTGTCGAGGGTCTAGTCCTATATAGGAAGATCAAAAGGTAATGAAGAAGAGAAAAGATAAGAGGGGGCAAGAAAGCCACCCGATTGGCAAGGATCAAAACGTATGAAACACATCTACAGATAGGCTAGTGAATGTAAGACCCTAAAGACATTGCATGATTGATTACTCTAAAGGTGAAGAATAGTCACATAATCACCAAATGTCATAGGTTCAACAGGTCCCTTGAGGTAGTATGAGGTGAAAAGACAATGGGTAAGGAGGTGAAGGTAATTGGGTCATAAAATGGGAAGTAAAATGCCTTGGGCAATAGAGCCAAGATCACAATAGGCAAGTCCATGACGAAAAAGGTTACTTTTTTTTTTTTTTCTTTTCCTTTTTTGACTTTTTAGATAGACTGATCGATGCGGGAAGTCTATATGGGATGAGTATATGTCTCCTTGAGGTCTTCGCAAGCTGATCGATGCGGAAGCTTCTAATTTTGATTTTTGAGAAAATAGTCCTCTTTTTGGAAAGACTATGTAGAGAGTTGTGAGATTTTTATAGCTATCCTTCGAGGGAGTAGTCTACTTATAGCGATAATTGAAGGTGGAAGATGTCCTTTTGAGGGATTCATCTTTTATATTGGAAGTTTGACTCAAGGAGTTAATCCCTTATTTTGGAAGATGTCCTTTTGAGGGATTTTTTTTTTTTTTTTTTTAAGTCATGGACTGAGACTATAACGAAGCATTTGGTTCTTGTTGAGAAGGAAAGGGTGAATGACCATGGGATCTCATCTAAAAGAAGATGAAAAAGTATCCATGAGAATCATGCCATGTGCAGAGCCATGGTGCACATATTTAAGATAAGGCAAAAGGGTGACGGGTAATCACATGATTCTTGTTTAGTCATTGGAGATGAGGTGTGGAAAAAAAGGTAAATGGTGCTCAAGGGATGAGCATGAACTAGATAAATAGTGATGTAGGACTAGAAGTCAATAGTAGAATGGTCAAGATGCAAGGCATTGAGGGGCTCAGGTTCGGGCTTACCATCAAGTGAAGACAAGTGATAAGCACCTGATCCATAGTCATGGGTCACGATGTATGGTCCAAGCCAATTAGGAGCAAATTTTCCCCATTTGCTTTTTTCTACTTTGGTTACGTGTTGATTTTCCTTGAGGATGAGATCACCGACCTTGAAGGTGCATTCATGGACACGTTTTTCATAGGCATGCTTGATGCATTTTTGGTAGACTTGGAGATGGTCGAGGGCATGAAGATGACGTTCATCTAATAACTCAAGTTGTGCTAAACGGTCTTGGCGAAAGTCATCATCAGTAAGCATATCTTGAAGAGAGATACAGAGAGATGGATCTAGACTTCGAGAGGAAAAATAGCCTCGGTACCATAGACCAGAGAAAAGGGAGTGGCAGCGGTGGAAGTGTGAATACTAGTACAGTATGCCCAAAGAGTGAAAGGAATGTGCGTATGCCAATCCTTCCCAGTATCGTTAACCACTTTCATGAGAATTTTGTTTAGGGTTTTGTTGGTGGATTCAGCTTGGCCATTGGTTTGTGGGTAATATGGTGAGGAGAAGCTAAGCTGGATATCGAAGGTGTCACAAAGCTTTCTGTAGAGTTTTGTTTTTGAATTGTTTTCCATTATCAATGATAAGGCGATGTGGAACACCAAAGTGACAAATAATGTGATGATTGATGAACTCACATATTTTCTCAGCTTTAGTGGAGATGAGGGGTATGGCTTCAACCCATTTGGTGTAATATTCGGTAGCGTGATGATCCATTGATGTCTTAGGGAAGAGTGAGGATTGATCTCTCCGACAAGATCCAAACCCCATTGAGAGAAGGGCCAAAGGTCACGAGCGACCTGTAAGGCATGACTAGGTGTGATGATGAAGATTGGCATGTTGTTGGCATTTTACACAATGCTTAACGTAGTCACAACAATCATGATTGAGGGTCACCAATAATAGCCTAGGTGAAGAATGCATTTAGCAACAGCAAGGCCACTAAAGTGACCTCCACATATGCCATCGTGAACTTCTTTAATGGTATAGGGGATTTCAGAGCTGGTAAGGCATCGTAAGAGAATACCATCAAAGCCACGTTTATAGAGAAGGCCACCCATGATGACATAACGAGAGGCCTTTTTGAGAAAGGCATTGTCCATTACATGTGAGATCAAGAGGTAATATAGAAAGGGAAAGGTAGTCCACAAGCTACTTATACCAAAGGTCTTGTGTGTTTAGTGAGGTAGTTCGATGAGGTTAACACAACAAGATTTATAAGAAGGTCTCGATATGCATTTTATGGTAACAAAGATGTCTGAATCGGCAAGTGAAGTGGTATTTGGGAAGCGAGGTAGGCCATGGTATCCGTGAATTTATTGGTGGATCACGGAACAGTTTGAATTTTATAGTGGTCAAAGGTAGTCAACATGATGCCGACGTAACATTTGTATTCTTGAAGTATTTCATTATGACACTAATAAACACCATTGACTTGGTTTACTACCAGTTGAGAATCACCAAAGATATTAATGGATCTAACATCTAAGGCATAGGTAGTCATGAGACCCAATACGAGTGCTTCGTATTCAATGATATTGTTAGTGCATTCAAGTCGAGTTTAAATGATAAGGGCATGGGTTCACCATCAAGAGGAATGAGGATAATGCCTGCACCACCCCCATGCTGACATTTGGAACCATCAAGAATAAGGTCATTTGGTAAGGGTCATCATCCAAAGAGAGGTTAGCAATGGATTCATTCAAGGAAATCAAAGTTCAAGATTGATTCCCGAAAGAGGTGCATCAATGAGTGGTCAAGCAATGGCCTTGCCCGATAGATTTTTGGTGGATGAATTCAAGGTCTAGGTCAGCAAGAAGCATGAGCCAACATGTGGCACATTGATTTTGGTAAGGTTTAGCATACATGAAGTGTAAGGGGTCAGTGTTGGTCACAACATAGGTTTTGTGGTTGAGTAGGTAATGGAGAAGTTTGGTGGCAACAAAAACTAAGGCTAAGAAAGTTTTTCAGGGTGAGTGTATCGGGTTTCATAGTCCAAAAGGGTACGACTTATGTAATAAACCACCTGCTCCCTATGTTGTTCATCATGATGAGCGAGCATAGCCCCTAAAGAGTGATCGGTAGTAGAGATGTATAGGTAGAAGGGTTGGTCATCTTTAGGTGGAATAAGTATGGTGGTTGGAGAAGGTATTGTTTTAAGGCCTCAAAAGCTTTGTGGTAGTCATCATCCCATTTGAAAGAGACATCCTTTTTGAGAAGGTGATGAAATGGTTGACAATGGTCGGAGAGTTGGGAAATAAATCGATGAATAGATTATAATTTACCTTGTAGGCTACAGAGTTGTTTAAGGTTAGTGGGTGGAGGCATTTCTAGAATGGCCTTGACTTTAGTAGGGTCAACTTCTATACCACATAAGGAAATGATAAATCCCAGGAGCTTTCCTGAGAGAACCACGAAGACACACTTTTTAGGTGAAGGTGGACACAATATTTAATGAGGTGGTCAAAGATGGTTTCAGGATACGAGGTGCTCGATGCGACGTTTAGATTTGGCCAAGAGATCATCCACATAATCTTCCAATATGTGATGCATGATATCATGGAAGATGTAAGTCATAGCCCACTGATAGGTGGCACCAACATTTTTAAGGCCAAAAGGCATGACTCGATAGTAGAAGGTCCCCCAAGGGGTAATGAATGTGGTTTTGTGTTGATCCTCTGGAGCGAGAAGATTTGGTTATAACCCGAGAAACCATCCATAAGTGATAGCATCTCATGGCCAGTGGTAAGGTCAACCAACTGGTCAATACCAGCAGAGGAAAATCATCTTTTGGGCAGGCAAGGTTGAGATCATGGAAATTGGTGCAAATGTGAAGTCCCCCTATCACCTTAGTGATAGGGATGATGTTAGAAATCCATTGGGGGTAATCGATGGGTAAGATGAAGGAAACTGAGAGAAGGCGTTGAAGTTCTTCTTTGACAAGAAGAGCAATGCGAGGGTGCATTTTCCTCAACTTTTGTTTTACGGGTTTGGCATCGGAATGGTTACAATATTGTGGACCATGATAGTGGGATCAATGCCGGCATGTCAACATAGACCAAGTGAAAGCATGGCTATGATTTTTAAGAAAAGAAGTGAGGGCTTCTTGTTCAACAATATCCAGAGATTGGCCAATCTTGAGAATGTGGGGGTCATCCTGAGTGTGGATGTTGACTTCGATAGTCGATTCATTCAACATTGTTTACATCTCAGAAGGTAATGACCGGTGAATATAAGAGTCTTCAACACCAAGGTAGGTGAGTATGGATTCATCATCCTGACATTGAATGACATTAATAGGAGTATCGTCCCCTATCATGTCAGGATACAAGAAAGGAAGAGAGGAAGGAGCCTCGCCATCATGGTGATAGGTCAGAGGCCCCAAGGAAATGGTATTTATGAAAAAAAAGGTAGGAGGGATAGATTCAGATCCATCGACTCCATTGGTGAAGGTGGTGAAGGTGGGGTAGGTGAAGAAGGTGGAGAGGGGTCAATGTCTTTAATGAGTTCAATACGGGGCTTTTTGGCAGGTAGTTCGGTAAAACCGATTCCACTACGATCATTGTGTTTACGCATGGTACATGAAATAATGGTGTGATGACCTTGCTCATAAAGGCCAAAGCCAAAACCCTTCCAGGCACAATGGTGTAGGAAAGTGTGAGCAAAGTGGCGGTTGGTAAGTGACTGAAGGTCAGCCGAAAAGGTTGGGTTTGTGATGGTGGTTCGGGTGTAAGTGGAAATGTCAAGTCCCCCATAGGTAAGATGGGTACGGAGGTGGGGAGGACCATAAAGGAGACACTTACCTATGCGGTGATCATAGTGAGGATGTTGGTGAAGGTTTCCATACTCTTGTGGAGTAAGGAATGTATTGACATTATACAGTGATACTCCCCCATAGTGAGGCATTGAAAAACACCTTCCAAGGGATCAATGGTTGATATATTGGTGGCTGGAATGGAGGAAGCATTAGAAGTTAGATCGACAGAGGTGTTCGATTAGTTGGGAAGTTGATGTGTGACTGGTAGAAGTGACAACAGTGGTGGGAATAGAAGATTTAGGTGAAGGTGAGGTTGCAACGGCACTAGTGGATGGGGTCATGTGTGAAGAAGATGTAGGTAGGGAGGTAGATGCCTTAATAGGTACAAGGACATCATTGGGATGGTAAAGCATGTTACAGTAGGTTTTGAAAGGTGATGGGTCAACTTGGAATGGTATAGAACGTCCTTCATGTTCAAACTTTACACATCGGTGCAAAGTAGAAGGAACACAACCCATGACATGAATCCAGTGGTCTGAGCAACAAATTGTATTAAACTCCCTTCCAAAACATAGAACAACTCGAGAATAGTACGGGGACCCACACAAATGTGGAGGATGATAGTGCCGAGTGTAGAGGTGATAACATCATTGAATGAATGCAACATGACTGGATGTTTATGCATGTAGTTGTTGGGTATGCACATTTGTTCGAATGCATGAGAGGAGATGATGTTAATGCTTAGCACCCCATCGATCATAACACATCGACGCGTATATTATCGATATGGATGGAGATGAAAAGTGTAGGATCTGGGTCATCGGTTTGGTGGGGGACAATTTCGTCATCCGAGAAACTAAGGATAACAACTTGGTGAATAGGTGGAGGTGATGAGGTAGATGGCAATTTGGTGAGAGAAGTGACATGATGAGGTGTGATAATAGATGCTACAGGTGTGGGGTCATTAGGTAAAACCTCAATAGATTGAAGGACCTCCATGAGGGCTTGACGATGTGACTCTGAGGTTTGGATGAGGTCGTATAAGGAATTTTGAGGGGAGATTGGTGTAGTTGTTTGAGCATGGTGCGATGTGTGACGCCATTAGAAATGGGGTATGGGGGCCATGGATAGTTATTTTAGGTATGGGTGCAGATGGTATGTTGGGTATAGGATTGGTTGGTGGGTCAATTGCTTTTTCTTTTCCTTTTCTTACGCACATGTGTAGTGATGTACCATGTTGATTTGAGGGAAGTTGGCAAAATGGAGAAGGTGTAGGGTAAGTGGTATAACGACATGAAGGGAAAAAACCTACTGGAGGAGAAAAGCCTTGTGAGGTGAGTTGGGTGCAATGACATTTAGGTGGAGGCGTGGCAAGTTCTCTGATGCGAAACCATGTTAATTTCAAATTTTGGGATGGAGAGAAAGGTCATGAGTTGTGGTGAAGATGGAGGTTGTGGTATAGGTGTAGGAGGAAGATGTGAAGAAGGTGGTGAGGGTGAAATAGGTTCATCATCAGAGGTCATCATCATCAAAATTGGGGTCAGAAGGACATAATTGAATGAGGGCAGCCTTTAGACCCTTACAGTTCTCAACATCATGTCCTGGCACATGATGGTAAGCACAAATTTTAGTATCATCAAACCCTTCTCGGTTTAGGTTTAAGAGGGTCATAAGGTCTAAGAGGAGGGAGAGTGATAGTAGAGAGCTTTCAGGAGGTTAGCCAAGATGGTGGCGTATGATCCCACCAGTGGATCACAATGTGAAGTAAAAGTAGGTTTGGTTGGAAGATTGGGTAGTTGTGGTGGTAGTTGAGGTGATGTAGTCTTGATTTGGGTTGTACTTTCTTTGGTGTAGGTGCAACAAATAGAAAGAGGGGTAGGTTTAACCACCTCTTTGGAAATTAACGGTTTTTTTCGATTTTTGGTGCTTTTTCTTAGGTAGAGGTGTAGGGGAGCACGTGATGTAGATGGCAAGGTAGATGGTGGGAGAGGATGAGTGACCCAAGGGGACAACTGAGGTGCAGCGGTAGGTGTTGGTCGAGGTTGAGAGGGAGGTACAGGTGAGGTGGAAGAAAATGTCATAGGTAGTGAAGGAGGTATAGAAGGTAATGGTGGTATAGAGGCAAAGAAGTTATAGATGGTGATGAAGGACGCAAGGTTCACCTAGGTAGAGCTACAGGCTGTGGTAAAGGGGTCAAGGGAATTTTAGGTTTACCCCCTGAGAGCGTAGATTTTTTAAGGTAGAGGGGTGAGGTCCCAAGATGGATGGTAGGGTGAAGGTGATAAAGGTGTAGTTGTGAGGTCGGTGCATGTGGATTAGAAGGTTGGGTTTTTCATTTAGGTTGAGGGATTGGTTCAATAGGTATATGGGAAGATGTGGTCAAGTGTATCCTGACAGGAGGATGTGCAAGGTTTGATGTGGGTGTGACCCCTAGAACACTAGTGGGTTTAGATACAAGAGATGATGTTGGAACACGTCATCGGCTAGTAGTAGAGTAGAGGGGTATAGATGAGGATGATGTCAATAGAAGATGTATCGAGAGTTATGTTCATGTGTGGTTTGGGTTGTTGAAACATCTTCGGATAAATGGTAGAGTATCAATGGAAGATGATTGAATTTGGGTCGAGACCGGAGTAAGAGATGCCCCCAAAGTAAAGACCTATCAACATAGTCCAAAGTGGTCGGAAAAATGTGAGAATGACACTATGGTAGATGAGGTAGATGTGGAGTGAGTGGGGATTCCCATAAATGTGTCTCGAGAAATAGGGAATTCACTAGCTTTAGCCTCTATAGGTAAGAGAGCTCCAAAGTAGGTCCATAAGATCTTGGGTAGCTGACATGAGAATGGTCACCGATGGTAACATGAAAATCTATTGGATCCTGAATAGGTGGAGAAGATGATGGGTACTCCTCTCATGGGTGGAGGAGGTACAATTGGTAGTGCTCACTGGGTAGGGAAGATAAAGGGGAAATGATATCGGTGCTAATGAGAGACTCCTCCACAGGTGTATGGGAGGTGAAGGGCTTTCCTCTATGGGTAGAGGAACGGATAAAGTAGGTTCCTGTGTGGGTAGAGGATTTCGGGCTAGGATTTCCTCGATGGAGGGGATAGGAGATATTTGGGAATCAAGTGGTAAGTCGTAAAGATAACATGTACCTCATGTGTATTACTTTCATGTGTGAGGCATTACACCAGTTTGATCATTAGATGGGGAATGGTTAGGGAATGGTTTCTTGAATATATGAAGGTCTTGATTGGCAGGTGCATTAGGGTTATCTAGGACTAACTCACCACTCTTGAGCATTCCCTGAACAATGTTTTTAAAGGTGATACAATTGCTATCACTATGACCATTTACACGGTGATAGTTACAGTAGTCATTTTCCTTATACCAACCTAGGTATGGGGTGAGAGGGGTCAAAACTAGTATGTGGTTTGATAGGAGGAAGGGTGATGACATTAGCTTTAATAAGCTTTTCTAAAATAGATGAATATGGTTCCCAATCGAGGTGTTGTGTTTCTTTTGTTCTCATTTGAATTGGAAGGCTTGGACCGGTGATAGATTGGATGAAGGTTTAGCATGATTGGATGGATGAGCAGGGCCAGCCTTAAGTACCACTGCATTGGCAGTTCCCTTGGCTTTGGAATAACTCATCATCTAAGGTTTCGAGGAAGAGGAAGTATCATGTGGTTTAAACGAGGAGTTCTTGTTTCAGTAATTGTATCTTCTTCTCTTTGATGGCATGAATTTTGAGCTTACGTGCCATGGTGAAAGCCTCATCGAATGTTTGAAAGGTTTACACTTGTAAGGTAGGTGAGATATGTCTAGCATAGGCTCATGTGAAGAGCTCTATGAGTTCAATTTGTGGTAATTGGAAAGTGAGTTAGTTGATTAGGCTACGCCAACAAGTGAAAAAATCTGCAATAGATTCATCATCATATTGACACGTGGAATAAAGATCGGTCATGGTAACCTTCTTGATGATGTTAATCGAAAAATGATCCAAGAAGGCTTGGGCTATTTGGTTGAATGAGAAGATGGAATGTCTAGGTAATCCACTATACCAATCTAATGCTGTTGACCAGTTAGGGACATGGGAAAGGTTCGCAAAAGTAGAGCATCATCATGGGGCGGTTAAGTAACACCCATGTTTGAAAGATCACAAATGTTGTTGTGGGTCTTCATTACTATTAAAGCGGTTAAACTTAGGCATCTCCCAAAGTGTACGGGATATGGGAAAATGGGAATGGATGGGTGAATAGGCTCATTACAAATCTCATCATAGGTGAGAGAATTGTGGAGCTGAGCAAATGCATGCTTCTAATGTCTCGCATCTTATCCATCATTAACTTGATAAAGTCATTGTTAGGTTGTGAAGATTGGGTACCCCAAGCGAAAGGAGGTTGTTGTGGGACATATGAAGAATAGAAATTCCGAATATGGTGGTGTCAAATAAGGAGGTGGGAATTGAGAGACAGACAGACATAGAGGGTATATATCTAGAGTGAATGACCGATGAAACAAGAGAGTGGCTAGTAGTAGGTATGTGAGGGTGGGACACTGTAGTGACCCCGGTAGAGATGGGGGTAAGATTAGGGAATAGAAAGGAAAACGTTTTGAAATGGGGTAGAGGTTATTGACACCAAGGGTGGTAGCATTGTGGTAGTATATATGAGACAATAGGTGTGGATGATGCTATGTTTTGGGTGGTGGATGAAGGTATGGTGGAGCTTACGGCATGTGTGAGAGGTGGCGGATGTGGTAGTCAAAGCTAACATAAACCTAAATATGACACAAATGGGGATAAAATGGGTGAGATTCACCATGGTAGGAGGTGGAGCCGAGGTGGAAGCGATCATTAGGGATGGAGAGAAGGATACGGGGGCATGCCATAGATCAATTGACCCGAGGCATCTCAAGTGGAGGCATGGTGAGGTAGTGGTCAAAAGTAATTGGGATTCGATCCAAGAGTCGTGCAAACTCCGTGTCACTTGTAGGAATGGTGATGGGTTGATTGGGATCCATGGATGATGAGATGGAAGGTGGTGAAGGACTAGGTGATGAAGGGCATAGGTGGGAGTGGTAGTCGACTAGTGTGAAATACGAGGGCACTCGCCTTGACTACGGGTTAACACCATACCATGTGGGTAGGAATTGATTTGGCGAGAGACTGTATTATGTCTTGAATGGCACAAAACACAATCAAACTAGGAAAATAGTCAATGGTAAGTGAATTAGGTCAAGGTTGGTGAGCTAGAAAATAGCACAGGGACCGACACCGGTTTAGGGTAAACGATGCGATTAGGCTTAATCGATGTCGAAAACCAACATTACTGTTAAATGATGGTCCTATTAGGACAATTTTCCACAGTGATGAGATGTAAGGTGACCGTGATTAAGTAATAACAATATGAAAGGTGATAGGAGCCTTTTATAGCTCAGAAAGTGAAATAGGTGTCTTTTGGATAGGTATCCAAGAAGACTTGAGACCGACGCCGATTAGGTTAAATGATGTTGGGTAGAATATTAAAGATAACATTAGCCAGATTCTATGAAATTAAAACAGAGAATAAGAAAAGTGGTTATAATTTAAAAATATGGTGTTGAATCAAACCCAAAAGTCTAAGGAATGATGTAGATGTGGTCCAGAACACTCGGATGAAGTCATAATACACCAACTATGATTATGGAGTGTGCAAGGAAAGAAAAAATGATGATCGAAAGATCTCACCTCAAAACAAATCAAGCAGAACACTAAGAAAGAATGTTCCTAGAGTGCCTATTCTATTACATTTGCTCAGCTTATGCTTATTTGTATGGATGATGCCATTATGATGACAGAAAAATATAATTTCTTGGTGAGGAAGGCTTCCTATAAAGAAAGAATTCTAAAGGGTGAGGTTTCAAAATGTTATGGTGGGGGTAGGATTCACTCGAGGTATGACTCGATGAGCAATGAGGAGGGTGCCCACTATACCATGATCGTGTGATCACCTACAACTTCTTCTAGGTAGGATGTTGTTTAAGAATGTATGTATTTTGAATTTTTGTGTGATTTGGTAAGACTCGAGAGAAAGAAAAGGATAGAAATTCTTTTCTGTCGATTTGTTCATCAACCATCACCGGTCATGACCTCTAGTGTATAGGTTGCCCTCAATTAATGTGAGATAATGAGCTAAATCAGAATGCGAATGCACTTTTTTAAACCCAAATCGAAAGTATGATATTCGATGACAACAATAGATGAACAAGAAGAGGGATATCAAATTTGGCCTTATAGTCTTGTTTTTTACTCATTTGTCCATTTTCTACGATTGAAAATGAAACCTATGAAGACATCGGTTTACCCTAAGAAAAGTGAAATCTGTGTCTTTGGATTTAGTACCTAATCCACTTTTTACCACCTATTTCACTGTCCTAGACATGAAGTTTTTCTCAATTTACAGAGAGAAGTGGCCCAAGATAACCATGTCTTGGTGGTTCACATGGTGCTTGACCGAAACAAGAAAGCGCACTCGTAAGGTAAAGGTGTATTCCACACCGATTGTTAACCACTCCCATCTAGTCCTTCACCACCATCCATTTTATCACCGCCAAGATGGATCCTATCCAACCTATCACTATCACTACCAAAGATGAGGAGTTCACGTGACTCCTAATGACCAAAACCCTCACCTACCTTGCAAATCTTTCCCAACACTCAAGATGGACTCAGTCACTATTCTAAATGGCATGCTCATATCTATCCCCCGACTCTCACTCCCACTCCTACAACAATAGAATTTTTTTGTCCTCGCTACCTTCCTACCTTACCCCCAATCATTTCTAAAGGGTGAGGTTTCGATACATTATAATATTTCTACGATCTTGCTCTAAATACCCACCACATCCACCATACCTTGCCCACACTACCCAATCATCAACCTCATACACCCCTTCCGTCTCACATATACCAAGAATGTACATTTACCAATTTTGTGTGGTTTGGTAAGACCCCTACCCCTTTTTTTCTGATTCATAATGTGGTCATTTCATTCCATAATCGTTAGCCCCATTGCCACTAGGGTTACATCAATTAACCTCCATATACGTATGAGCAAAAAACCTCTTGTTTCATCTGTTACTCATTTATGTACCCAAATTTCAAAGTATGATATTCAATCTACCTAATAGATGAGTGGAATAGGATGCTCCCCCATTATATAAAAACAAACCCTCTCACATAAGAAGGTTCTTTTTAAATACACCAAAAGAAATGTGTCTCGCAACCTACCAGTAGAAAATCAAAGATGTTAGACAAGATGAAAGTTTACATGTGAATGCATCGAAGGGAAACAAACACATAACAATTTTCACCTAGAATTTAAGAAAGATCAAAACCCAATCCACCTGTTTGCTTTTTTCACCCGATTTCTTAGTTTTTTAAAAGTACTTGACAAAATAGATAAGGTAAAGGTGGTAAGAGGAATACCTGGTTTGGGATGGTTGAAGGTTGTATACGCGCAGTATTTGAATCTTGAATCAAAGTGATTGTGAGACCTTCCTTTTGGCTAGGAGGAACTACCTGTATAAGAACCAAAACAAGACCACCAAAGAGAGTTAAACAATATATGCAGTGGACTACCTAGCATGTGCTAGATCTTGGAAGTGCGATACTTCCTAGATGGCTGTTAGTCCACTGTTTAAAACAATTCAATGCTGAAATAAAGTAAATATTGTCCTACTATAGTTTAATATGATTTAGGCATCTCATACAAATGCAATAGGCCAGATCTAATCTAACAGGATAGGCTAGAAGGAGATCTAGAGGTCAAGTAGGTTGGTTATAGGTGAATTTGAGCTAACAGGCTAGGTTAGATACAGATCTGAAGGTCAAATAGGTGTTCAAGTAGGTATAGGCTAGTCAGAAGTTAGTTGTAATTCGAACAGAGATCAGGTGGAAATAGAGACCGACCATGGTTTTATAAAATCGATGACAATTTGGAATGTAACCGGCAACGGTTAGGAGAACCGATGGTGGTTAGGTCGGGGGCTGGTGGACTCACACAGCCTAGTTTGAAAGTTTTTAGGAAAGAATGGAGTTAGTAGAAGGTGTTGGGTGATCACAGAGGAGGTATAGGTATGTTGCGAAGGTCTGGGGTTGGTGAGGTAGTCAAGTAGGTGGTTGGGCAAGGTATTACAATGGTTGGGTAAGGAGGGTGGCTGAAACTGGATAGGAGGAATGAAGAAATGGTAAAAGGGATAAGATCCTTTGTCAGGAGTAATACCGACGTTAATAAAAAACTGAAATAGATGAGAGGGAAACACTTACTTTCTAGTGAGCTACTGATCTAAAGCCCAGTGGAAGAGTGGCGGTGTTGGAAGGTGTTGGGAAGAGGCTTCACTGTTGTCCCAGTGAACCTGGTTGTCTTGGCTGATCACAAATTAATCCTTGCTTTGTTGCTGCATCTGAAAAGATCAAATTCACGATAAGGAAATCCAATGCCAAAGGTTCAACCTCATTACAAAGGTTTAGATGGGTCTATATAGGTTGTTTGGTTAATTTTGGTATAACCGCATGTTAGGTTTAAGGAACCGACATCGGTTTAGGTGAACCGACGTCGGTTTGGGTGAGATATCTCAGGTTGTTCAAAAGTTTCCTGGGAAGTTGTTCCACCATTTGATAAGGGTCTCTTCTTTTTCTCGGGGTGAAAACCGACCTTAGGAGGCTTTTAATGTGAGGTGAGGGGATGGGTCTAATGTTAGGTTTTTTTGGGCATTGGTTTAGTGTTTAGGTTAATGGGTCAAATGATGGGGGTGGTTAGGTGAGGTGTATTTAATAAAGGTAATTATATTAAATAGGTGTGTGAAAGTGAATTAATTTAATGTGAATAATTAAATTAATGTGTGTGGGAAAAAGGTTATTAACTTAATTAAAATAATTAAATTAATATATATGGAGATAAATGGAATTAATTTAATTAAAGTAATTAAATTAAAATGTGTGGGGTGTAGGGGGGTAGGTGCTAAGGTGTTGAGGATACCAAGGTGATTATGACACGATTTTGGTGTCTACACACCCATACATTTCTATTCGTCCATACCCCATGCATTGGGAGATGCCTAAATTCAATCGTTTTATAGCAAAGAAGACCCACAACAACATTTGCGGTCATTCAAACCCATATGCTACCCGATCACTCACGATGATGTTTTTCTCTGAGAACCTTTCCCATGTCTCTCGATCGCTGCATTAGATTGGTATAGTTGGCTACCTAGACACTCTATATTCTCATTGAATCAGTAGCCCAAGCCTTCTTAGGATCACTTCTCCATCAATATCATCAAGAAGGTTACCATGACTGACCTATACTCCATGCGTCAGTATGAGGATGAATCTATCACAGATTTTGTCACTCGCTAGCATAGCCTAATCAATCAACTCACCTTCCAACTACCACAAATAGAACTCATCAAACTCTTTACACGATCTTGTGCTAGACATATCTCACCAACCCTGCAGGTCCAAACCTTCTGAACATTCGATGAAGCATTCACCATGGCATGAAAGTTAGAGATTCGGGCCATCGAAGAGAAGAAAATCCAATTACACAATAATAATTCATAATTCAATTCAAATGATACCTCTTCTTCTTCAAAACCACAAAAAAATTATTCAAAAGCTAAGGGCACGCTAACTCGGTGGTACTCAAGGCTGACCCAGCTGATCCATCAAATCAGGATACCCCATCATCTAATCTCTCACCCATCCAAAATTTTCAATTCAGACGAGAATAATGGAAATACACCCCAATTGGGGAGCCTTACTCTTCTATCTTAGAAAATATTTTCAAATCTAGTGCCATCACCCTTCAGCCCATAAAACCACACATTGGTTTTGACCTGCTCACCCCATGCTCACATGGTATAAAGAACATGAATTCTATAATTATCATCGAGTAAAGGGTTATAGTGATGGTAATTGCATCACTTTCAAAAAATTGTCCAGAAAATGCTCGAGAAAGGTGAGTTAACCGTGGATAATCCTAGCACACTGCCAACCAAAACCTACACATCTTCAAGAAACCATTTCCTAATCATGCCCCTTCATCTCGATCAAACCGGTGAGACCTCAAATCATGATACCCATACCCACGAGGTCCACACTAGTTTTAGTGACACACTGTTGCTTCTTCCCATATTCCATCCATAGAGGAGATTCTAGCCCACAATCTCCTTCCACATTGGAACCAACCTTCCTGTTCCTTCACCAACAAAGGAACACCTTTCACATCCTTCCTCACCTATGGAGGAGTCTTCCACTAACATCAAGACCATTTCACCTTTGGCTTCTCCATCTAGAGAACCGATACCCATAGCGCTTCTTCGTTCACACGAGGATAATTGTTTGCCTCCTCCACTCATAGAGGAGATCCTATCATCTCCTCCATCTATAGAGGAGCACCTATCATCTCCTCCACCTACCATAGACCCAGTTGAGATACCTTTTCCTCTTGGTGAGCATTCTCATCAGCTACCTAAGATCCTGTAGACCTACTTTCGGCTCTCTTACGCACAAAAGCTGAAGCTATCCAATTCCCCATCTCTAAGACACATTGTATGGGAATTTCCATTAGGTCCTCATCAATTCCACCTACAGACATGCCATTCTCATGTTTGGCTGATCACTTAGATTATGTGGATAGGGCCTTACTTTGGGGCACCTTTTGCTTCCCGTTCAACACGTATGTAGATGTCACTTGTTGATACTTCCACTATCTATCCAAAAATATTTCGACCAATCCAAATGAACAAAACCACCTCTATCACAACTTCTTCCATGACACCCATCATAGCTCAACATACACCTTTACCCATAACCCAAACTACATCTAAATTCAAACCCGCACATACATCATCTTCCTTGACTAAACCTATTACCACCTTAGGGGTCACCCTAACCACCAGCCTTACTCATCCACCTATCAAAATGGATTTAGCTACATCCTCCAAAGTCAACACCACACCTACTTCAAAACCCAAACAAGAACCAAACCCATAGACCTCGTAGCCCGCTACTTCGATCACACTGCACATGTCCCATCTTTCTTAGGACCTCAACCCCCAACACGGTTAAGAAACCTCTACCCATCATTAAACCAAAAACACAACAGCCCATCCCTTCCTCACAAACCTCTAACCTACCCAGGTGCCCAACATGACTTACACCCACACTGCAACATATTTACCACCCATACCTCCAATACTCTCCGTAACTTCTTCACTACCCACTACACTTCGTCTCTCGTCCTCACACCACCTACTCAACCCATCCCCTCATTAACTCATCCTCTTCCCCCATCTCACCCTCTTCCCCATTTTCCTTCTAGACCTCGTACACTCATATCACCTTTACCCAAGAAGGTGCTACCCTAAAAACAAAACTCCACTACCCTCCAATAAGATAGTCAAAACAACCACACACCCTCCTACCCGCTCATCTACCATACCCCTAACAAACAAAAATGACCGAAACCCAAGACCACGCCAAAGCACTCCAAAACCATAGCTTGACCTATTCCCCTCCCGTAAGGACTATTCATCAATAATCCGTCATACCTACAACCAAACCCACTTTCACCTCTCATTGCGACCCACTAGCGGGGTCCTATGCCAAAATTTTAACCAACCTCCTTGAGACTTGTCATTACATTACCGCCACTTAGACCTTATGAACCCCTCAAACCCAAGCCAAAATGGTTTAATGACACTAAAATTTGTGCCTACCATCATGTGCCAGGCATGATGTGGAGAACTGCAAGGCCTTGAAAACCATCCTTATCCAGTTATGTCCTCTGAAATCCAACTTTGATGATGATGACCTTCTCGATGAGGACCCTACCTCACCGAAACCCATTCCCACACTGTCCACTCAACAACCCCAACCTCAACAACTCCTAGAACCACCTCTAAGATTTGAAATTAACATGGTTTGCATCAGATAACTTGCCACACCACCACCCAAATGTCGTTGCACCTAGCTCACCTCACAGGGTTTTCTCCTCCCAGTAGGTTTTTTCTCGTCATGTCGTTATACCACTCACCCTACACCTTCTCCATTTGCCAACTCCTCAAATAAACATGTTCCATGTTACTACCTATGCTTAGAAGGATAAAGGTAAAGAAAAGGTGACTGACCCACCAACTAATCCTATACCCAACATACCATCTGCACCCATACCTAAAATCACTATTCACGGCCCCACATACCCTATTTCTAATGGAGTCACACATCGCACCATGTTCAAACAATTACACCAATCTCCCCTCAAAATGTCCTTATATGACCTCATCCAAACATTAGAATCTCATCATCAAGCTCTCATGGAGGTTCTTTAATCTATTGAGGTTTTACCCAATGACCCTACACTCGTAGCCTCCATTATCACACCCCATCATGTAGCCTCTCTCACCAAATTACCACCTTCATCTTCACCCCACCCTATTCACCAAGTAGCCTCCCTTAGCTTTTCGAGTAAGAGATCGCATCACACAAAAATGATGACCTGGACTCCACCCTCTTCATCTCTCGTCCACATCGATGACATACGGTGCAGGATGTGTGATGATTGATGGGGGTGCTTAGCATTAACATCATTTCATCCTATGCATTTTCTCAAATGCGCATACCTGAAAATTACATGCATAAACATCTGTCATGTCATGTGTTCATTCAAAACGCTATCACCTCCACATTATACTTTGTCATCCTCCACATTCACGTGGGCCCCACACTGCTTGTCCCAGAATTATTCTATGTCTTGGAGGGGGAATTCCAATATAACTTGTTGCTTGGTAGACCTTGGATTCATGTCATGGGTTGCGTTCCTTCCACTTTGCATCGTTGTGTAAAGTTTGAGCACGAAGGGCACACCTACACTATCCCAACTGATCCATCACCTTTCAAAACATGCAACATGCTCTACCAACCCAATGATGTGCTCATACCCATTAAAGCTACCTCCGTGACCATCACCGCTTCACCTACACTTCTCTTGCTTACCAGATACGATCTTACCTCAACCACACATACCTCCTCCATTCCTACCACTGCCACAACCTCCACGGCTGACCCATCAGCCTCCCAATCCATTAACTCCACCTTCATATCGACCTCCGACACATCATCCATTCCAGCTACCCACATACCAACCACCGATCCCTTAGAAGGCATTTTTCAATGCCTCACTCTTGGGGAGTATCACCTATATAGTGTCAACACATTTATTACTCCACAAGAGTACGGAAGTCTTCACCAACACCCCAACTATGATCACCACATAGGTTAAATTCATCCTTTATGGTCCTCCTCACCTTCATACCAATCTCACCTATGGGGACTTGATACTACCACTTACACACCCGAACCACCATCACAAACCCACCCATTTTCCGCCGACTTCCAGGTCTCTCACCAATCACATTTTTCCCACACCTTCCTGCACCGATGTGCATGGAAGGGTTTTTGTTTTGGATTTTATGATCAAGGTTGCCATACCATTATTCCATGTACCACCTATAAACATAATGACCATAGTGGTATCGATTTCTTGAACCACCTACCAAACAAGCTGCATTGAACCATCGAGGACATCACCCTTCTCTACTTTCTTCACCCACTCTTCGCCTTCATCACCACCTTCACCTACGTGAGTCGATGGATCCAAAATCTATCCCTCCTAACTTTTTTTTCATAAAAAAATTTCATTAGGCCTTTGACTTATCAACATGAGGGAGAGGCCCTTCCTTCTCTCTTCCTTCATGTATCCGAAATGATCGATGACAATACACCTTGATTAATGTCGTTTAATGTCAAGATGATGAATCCATACTCACCTACCTTGGTGTAGAAGACTCATATATTCATCGGTTGTTACCCTCTGAGATGTAAACCATGTTGAATGAATCGACTATCGAGATCAACATTCATACTCAGGATGACCCACACATCCTAAAGATCGGTCAATCTTTAGATGTTGCTGAACATAGAAGCCATCACTTCTTTTCTCAAAGATCATAACCATGCTTTTCTTGGTATTATGTAGACATGCCCGGTATTGACCCCACCATAGTGGTCCACAATATCGTAACCATTCCAATGCCAAACCCATCAAACAAAAGCTGAGGAAAATGCACCTCGCATTGCTCTTCTTATCAAGAAGAGCTTCAACATTCTTTTTTTTCCTTCATATTACCCATTGATTATCCTCATTGGATTTCTAACATTTTCCCTATCACTAAAGTGATAGGGGGACTCCATTTTGCATGGACTTCTGTGACCTCAACCTAGCCTTCCTAAAAGATGACTTTCCCTTACCCGGTATTGATCAACTGGTTGACCTTACCACTAGTCACGAGATGCTATCACTCATGGATGGATTCTCGGGTTATAACCAAATCTTGCTTTCCCCAGAAGATCAACACAAAACCACGTTCATCACCCCTTAGGGACCTTTCTGCTACGAGTCATGCCTTTTGGCCTTAAAAACACTGGTGCCACATATCAGCGGGATATGACTTACATCTTCCATGACATCATGCATCGCATATTAGAAGATTACGTGGATGACCTTCTCACCAAATCTAAATGCCGCTCTGAACACCTTGCCATCCTCAAAACCATTTTTGACCACCTCATTAAATATTGCATTCACCTTCAGCCAAAGAAGTGTGTCTTCGCGGTTCTCTCAAGAAAGATCCTGGGATTTATTGTTTCCTTACGTGGTATAGAAGTTTACCCTGCTAAAGTCAAGGCCATTCTAGAAATTCCTCCACCCACTAACCTTAGACAACTCTCATAGCCTGCAAGGTAAGTTACGTCTATTCACCATTTCATTTCACAATTATCTAATCGATGTCAACCATTTCATCATCTCGCTCAAGAAGGATGTCTCCTTTAAATGGGATGATGACTATCACAAAGATTTTGAGGCCCTAAAACAATACCTCCTCCAACCACCCGTACTCATTCCACCTAAGGATGATCAACCTTTCTACCTATACATCTCAGCTACCGATCACTCCTTGGGAGCCATGCTCACTCATCGTGATGAAAAACATAGGGAACAGGTGGTTTATTACATAATCCATACTCTTTTGGATTACAAACCCAATACACCCATCTTGAAAAACTTTTCTTAGCCTTAGTTTTCGTTGCCACCAAACTCCGCCATTACCTACTCAACCACAAAACCTATGTTGTGACCAACACCGACCCCTTACACTTCATGTATGCCAAACCTTATCAAAATCAACGTGCCACACATCTGGCTTATGCTTTTAGCTAACCTTGACCTCAAATTCATTCATCAAAAGTCCATCAAGGGCCAAGCAATCACTGACCAATTGGCCGATGCACCTATTTCCAGGGATCAACCCTCTAATTTTGACTTTCCAGATGAGTCAATTACTACCCTCTCCCTGGATGAGCCCGCTTACTAGATGACACTCTTCTTTGATGGTTCCAAGTGTCAGCGTGGGGGTGGGGCTGGTGTTATCCTCATTCCTCTTGATGGTGAACCCATGCCTTTGTCTTTCAAACTAGATTTTGATTGTACAAATAATATCACTGAATACGAAGCACTCGTATTAGGTCTCCAAGCTGCCTATGCCCTAGATGTCAAATCAATCAACATCTTTGGTGATTCTCAATTGGTTGTAAACCAAGTCAATGGTATATACCAATTTTGTAATGAGATGCTTCAAAAGTATAAACATCATGTAGACATACTTTTGACCACCTTTGACCATTACACCCTTCAAACCATCCCACATTCAACCAAAAATTTGCAGATACCATGGCCTACTTGGCTTCCCAAATACCTACTTCACCCACCGATTCTAAAATCTTTGTCACCATACAATGACTCCAATCACCTTCTTATTTACCATGTGAAGTTTACTCTATCGGAACCACTACCCCTAGACCCGAGTGACCTTTGGTACAAACAATACTCTGACTATCTTTCTCTCTCCATCTTACCTCTTGATCTCACCCATAATGGACAATGCGCCTTCCTTAAAAAGGTCTCTCATTACGTCATCTTGGGGGCTCCTCTATAAGCATGGATTTGATGGTATTATCTTACGATGCCTCACGAGTTTTGAAACTCCTTATACCATTAAGGAAGTTCATGATGGCATATGTGGAGGTCACTTCAGTGGCCTTGTTGTTGCTAAGCGTATTCTTCGCCTAGGCTATTACTAGCCGACCCTTAACTATGATTATTGCGACTACATTAAACATTGTGTAAAATGCCAACAACATGCCAATCTTCATCATACACCTAGTCACACCTTACAAGTCACCCGTGACCTTTGGCCCTTCTCTCAATGGGGTTTGGATCTTGTCAGAGAGATCAACCCCCATTCTTCCCATGACATCAATGGATCATCACCGCTACCGAATACTATACAAAATGGGTTGAATCCATACCACTCATCTCCATGAAAGCCGAGAAAATATGTGAGTTCATCAATCATCACATCATTTATTTCTTTGGTGTTCCTCATCGCCTCATCACTGATAATGGAAAACAATTCAAAAACAAAACATTGCAAAAAATTTGCTACGCCTTCATTGCGTTCAGCTAAGTTTCTCATCACCTTATTACCCATGGGCCAATGGCCAAGTCCGAATCCACTAACAAAACCTTAAACAAAATTCTCATGAAAGTGGTTAATGATACTGGGAAGGATTGGCATACGCACATTCCTTTTTCCCTATGGGCATACCACACTAGTATTTGCACTTCCACTACCGCCACACCATTTTCTCTGGTCTACGGTATGAGGTTGTTCTACCTCTCGAAGTCCAGATTCCCTCACTCCGCATTTCTCTCCATGACATGCTTAATGATGATGACTTTTGTCAGACCATTTAGCACAATTGGATTTATTAGATGAACGCCGTGTTAACGCTCTTGACCACCTTCAAGTTTACAAAAACTTATCAAACATGCCTATGAAAAACGTGTCCATGAACGAACCTTCCAAGTTGGTGACCTTGTCTTGAAAGAAAATCAACATGTAACCAAAGTAGAAAAAAGTAAACGGGGTAAAATTTTCTCCTAATTGGCTTGGACCATACATCGTGACTCATACTTATGGATCAGGTGCTTATCATTTATCTTCACTTGATGGTAAACCCAACTCCGAGCCATTAATGCCTTGCATCTTTGACCATTCTATTGTTGACTTTTAGTCCTACCTCACCTTTTTGTCTCTTTCCATGCTCATCCCTTGAGCACTATCCACTTCATACACCTCACCAATGATTAAAAAGAATCATGTGAGTACCCATCACTTGTTATCTTCTCTTGAATATGTGTACCATGGCACTGCACATAACATGATTCTCATGGATACTTTTCATCTACCTTTAGATGAGATCCCATGGTCGTTTCACCCTGCTTTTGAACAAGAATCTTATTCTTCACCTTGGTCTTGTCCATGACTTCAAAGCCCTCACATGGGACCCAAATCCTTGAGTCAAACTTCTAATATAAAATATGACTCCCTCAAAAGGACATCTTCCTCTCGACAATCACTGCTATAAATAGACTGCTCCCTCGAAGGACAACTATGTAAAGTAAAAAAAAAGAGAGAGAGAAAAGTGAAGCTTCCCACATCGATCAGCTTCATGAAGACCTCAAGGAGTTAAATTCTCATCCCATATAGACTTCCCACATCGATCAGTCTATCTCAAATACAAGTCAAAATAGAAAAAAATTTAGTCATGGACTTGCCCATTGTGACCTTGGATCTCTTTGCCCGAAGAGCATGCTACCTCATGCCACATAAAAAATTAACCACCTTTCACCCTTCTCACCATTCCCACTCCCATTTTCTACCGCCTCAAGGGACCTCTTGGAAACCAAGACATTTGGTGATCATGTGACTACTTTTCACCTTAGAACAATCGATCATGCAATGTCTTTAGGGTCTTATGTTCATCACCTCCTCCAAGGTATGATCTACTTCAGTATGATCCTAACCAATCAGGTGGCTTTATTTCCCCCTCTTATCTTTTGACCATATTTATTTATGTTTTGATTACCTTATATAGGATTTGGTCCTCGACACTTACCTTTGGGGTATTCTTCTTCTTTTTCCACAATCGACATCACCTATACCAATTTTCCTATAACCCACCCACACCTAACAGACCTAAACCCACAACATACCTAAAACCTACTAACTCATTTTCATACCTCATCCTATTCTTCCCTAGCTCATGGGAGAACTACATCGGCTTTGAGATCCCTTTTTCCAGGACTATGTAGGAAACACTGAGGGCATGGTGCCCTTAGAGGTTAGCTCACCACTCTCTACCCTAACTCTCTTTCATCCCTAAAATACATTCACCCCATTGATATCATCAAACCAAACAGACAACAAGTTGCTTAACATTTTTATCATCATCACAACATAGATTTATTATGACTACTATTTCTTACCATCATCATACATATATTATAAAGAATCTTCAAAATATCCCATATTATCATTCATTATACAAATTAATGAATAAAAATTCAACTACTTTAAACACAACCATGCCTAAACAGACTTGACTCAATACATGCCTATGACTTAAAACTCAACCATGCCTAAACCAACTTGAATTCATCATGCCTAAGCCTTCGACCATGCAAACCCGACTCATCCATGCCTAACTCACCTAATTTCCATCCAACTAACAATTTCCATCCATATCAAAACAACAAATCAAAAGTCTCATCAAAACATCAACACATCAAGAATCTCATGTATCTCATCATATAAATAAATGTGTATCTCAATACAACATACATGGATATCCCATCATGTCCATCATCTCAAAATCATTGGCACACAGGCCGATACTCAATACAAAATGTCATTAGCACGACAGGCCGGTCTCATATATAATAAAATAATGAACTAATACAAAATCTCTTTGGTGCACAGGCTGGTATATGCTCAAAATATACAACAAAAACTCTCGTACATCCTCACTATCTTCAGCACATAGGCCGGTATATATCAAAAAATGACTATAATACATCAAAATCAAAAGCCACATATTAGTCGTATCTCGGATATCCTCCATCTCTGTATCACTTTTACCCTCTACCTCCTCCGCCTCCTGTCTGGCAACTCTTGCAGCATCTCCCCACCCATCATAGGTGGTGGATGAGTCCTACGCCGTGAACCTCACCTAGAGATGGTCTCTATGTGCTTTGGTAGCCTCTCCCGATCTCGGCTCGAGCTCGAGGGCCCCTGTGCTCTCCACACTGTGAGTGTGGGATCTAGTCCTCTCACTCGACACTGTTGTTCCGGTACTCTCCATAGGATAGAAAGTCTATCCCGACCACCATCAGCTAGTCCTGGTAGTATCTGGCCTCACCTAGGGCATCCTGTAACCTAGATATAGGCATGGTTTGTGGTGGCCCCATAGGCCTCGGCCCTTTTACCATCTGGGGACCCTGTCCCACTCTCGCATGTGAACTGGGACCCGGTCCTAGTGCTTGTGGTGGTGCCCCTATCCCTATGCCTATATCTAGGGCAGCTCGTAAGGCCCCAATCTATGCTTGGGATGTGGCCAACCGCCCAGTAAACCTACCACCTATGCTGTAAGGCTCCCACCGACTATCATCATCCCCTCCTCTCCATCCCCACCACCGCCATCTGGGCATGGCGTCTATGCAGATTGGCCACCTGTACATGTAGGTCAGCTACCTCTACCTCTCGAGCTCTCCGTGTGTATCGCACCATACCCAATTGGGTAATCAGGTAGCCACCTACCCCTGTAGAGCATCTCTCTACACCGTGATGGTGGCTAAATCGGCTTCCTGGTCTGGTGGTATAGCTCATAAATGCACCCCACCGCTATTTGTACCTATCTCTGTGACCCTAGTATCATCTATCCATCCGGCCCCACTTGCCTCCTCCTCCTGCCCTGTGGGCACTGTTGGCTATGGTAGAGGTAAATGCCTCTCCATGTTGTCTCTCCTATACTACGGGAGGGGCGGAGGTACGTCTGTAATAGCCCAAACTACCACCTGACTCTATCCACCAGGATCATCTCATGCTCCCTAGCATGACAACCCTGTATCCATCTCAATAGCTAGAGCTCAGCTAGCTCCTCATGCATATGCCTATATGAGGGAATCCCACATACGGCCTCCATATAATGTCCACTCCAAACAACCCCTCCAATAACCACTAGAAATAGGCCACATCATGTGTGGGCCTATCAGATCTTCACTCTCTTATAGCTAGAACCCATTGCATGTACCCTACCCACACAAATCTTAGTGGGAATGAATCCACTCAGGGAATCCCTACTAGCCACACACAAGCTATGTGCTCATAAGCCTATCGAGTGTAGGAAGAAGGTACAACATAGGTTGAACTTACACAGACCACCCATATGCCCATAACTCTCTGTGTAAACACACCACGAATGTTGCACTGGGCAAAGCAGGTCTTATCTATCATCATGTCATGGAGTACCCCATCAATGATTGGGAAAATGTCTACCCTCGCATCGAGTAGTGTGAAGAAGCAAACACTCCTCCATCAAAGAACCACTAGCCTCGTCTCCTCCCGATGGGCTAGGTACATCTCTCTCCATATCCTATGCCGGCACTATGGAATGTCAGCCTTAGCCATCCCCTCGCCAAACACCGTTAGATCAGCTACTCCAAGGCCTCGGGAGGAGATAGAGTAGACCTATGTACCCAATATGGGTAGTCAGGAATCCTAAACACATCCTCCAGGGTGACAAAGTGATCTCACCGGTTAGCATGTGGAACGTGTTGGTCACAGAGAATCCCATCTATCGATGAGCGCACCATCAAACTAGGATGCCGGACTACATGCCGATAGTGTCAAATTCCACTCAAGCCCACCACCTCCAATGCTACAGCTCCTCGAAGGGTCACTGTGCACACACATCACGAGTAGGGGCGGAACCCTATCCCGCATACATAGCTGATCTCTCCCCTATATCTAATATGAACAACACATCAATCTACATTTTTATACCCATAATTTCCCCTATAATTTCCCAACACCCTAGTTTACCCCTACCTATCTTGATCCCCAACTTATGGAACTTTTGACCCATTTCTCTCCACATCATCCTTACCGGTTTGCATTATCTCTAACCGACCCCGATCACCCCTTAACCGGCATCGGTCACTTGTTTAGTGACCGATACCGGTTACACACTATCGACACCAACCACACTTGACCGATGTTGGTCACTTTGTCGTGTGAAAACCCGTGATCCCCAAAACCCCCTTTCTCAAAAAACTTCCCCCTTGCCCTGTTTACCCACCTAAAATTACCTAAACCTCCCTTGCACCTCATCCCATCCCCTCCTCTCCCATTTATTTCCCTCCCCATTCCTATTTTACCCACTTTTCCCCATTCCCAAATTTAATTTTTTTCCCCACCCAAAACAACAACTACAACAACACTCTACCAATCATCTAATCTATCTAACCAAATACAACTAAAGTTGGATGCTTACCTCATCATGCTACTATCATCTTGGTGGCACATCAGCCGCTACACCGGTGGCCCGTCCGATCCCTCTCTAGCCTCTACCATCACTAAATCTCCCCCGCGTCTCCAACCAATTGAATCACACGCACCGATCCTATGGACCCACCTCTCACCAACCAATCACCCACCGTTCACACCACTAACTCAATGCTCTGTTTTGTCTAGACACTATTTCTCTCTTTTCTCTCTCTTTTGTCATTTTCTCAATTTGCTAAATGACAAATGAATAACAAAAAACACATATTTTTGTTTTTATAACAAACTTGACCTAACCGATGATGATGGTTCACCTTCACCGACATCGTCTCATGCCCTACCTTATCATGGACCAGTTTCCTATACTCGGCGTCCGGTTACCCTTGACTAGCATCGGTCACCCTATCTTGTACAAAACCCAACATTTTACCCTATTACCCTGCCTATCCCTCCTTTACCCTGACCATTTACCTCACCTACCCTTTACCCTGACTATTTACCTCACCCTCCTAACCTCATCATTTACTACCTACCTTTTTCCTCCTTTGGGGACTCCTTATTCTACCCCTCCCTTGGCCTTACCCATTCCATGACATAGATTTTTGTCCCTGGACCATCACTAGTGACCTCGACCTCATGTGTTCACTATACCTTGTGGCACTTTATTACTGTGTTTTTGACCTAATGACCTTACCTAGCCTATTGCCATGACCGTTTATCCCGACCCTACCTTTGGTGAACCGGGACATACCTAAACGTTCCCGCACCTAACCTACGTTTGTTTCCTGACCATATCCTATACCTTGGAAACAGGAATCACTTCAACCTTGTTTGGATGAACCTATCGACCTTAGATGATGTAGAGTTTGACTGCTCTTCAACCAGTAGTGTGCTACATTTTATACGTGTGTGTGCATTTGATTGTTACTACCTTTGACCCTAGACCCATAACCTAGATTACCCAAGTAGACCTTTAACCCTTTTCCCCCATTCCCAACCTTCCCCTTTCTCCATTTACCTTTTATCAAACCACTCACCGATTCTACCTTCTGCTCCGTCAGCTTCTGGTTTGAGGAGGATCACCTTCACCCACACATGGGCAACCACATCTTATTTTTGTTAGCATCGCTTACCAATACAAGCTATGTAAAAAAAGTGAAAAAATGTAGACACTAAAATTAGGTCACACTCCCCTTTAGTCCTCGACAAATAAACACCCTTCATCACATTAACCTAGCCATGGCCCCTTCACTCCACTAATATCAATTTAATTAATTTAATTAAATCAATTCATTATCCTCACCATATTTATTATTTAAATATCTTAATTAGGGATAATGTCCACATACATCTCACCTAGACACCTCATCAAGCCAACTCACCCTAAGACCTATTCTTAGTAAGTTGCCATAACTAACTAAGACTTACCCAAACCCTAAAAATCAATGCCTACATTCTCTCTAACCACATTCTCACATGCTTACAAGATGCTTCTAGTCTAATCCACAGGTTAACGACACGAGATCCCATAAAATCAAGAGGATCTCCTAGTTTAGTAAACCTAGGAAATCCCACCTTGACCGATGCCGGTTACCCCTAACCGTCACTAGTTAAGCTAGAACTACCGTCGGTCACCTTTTAATCCCCAAAAAAACCTTATTTTTGAGGTTGGCAAACATTGGCACATTCTTGAGAGATATCACATCTTCTGAGAACAAATTTCAGTGAGAACATGCATGCAAGGAAGGAGATCAAGCATTTTCTCTTACATAGCCATCCAATACTCAATCTTAATTGTGTCGAGATAATGCGAACAAGGTAACACATCAAAGGGAGATAAAATGATGACTCAATATGAACTATGATGATGATCTTGAAATCAAGATCAAGTGGCCATCAAAGATATAAGGACACATCCACACACTTTAGACGTTTAACAACTCAGCCGCAAACATGGATGAGCGTAAACGGACAAAAAAGTGGTGAACACTATCTATGACAACACTCTGAAAAATGCCTTCTGTTGCCTCAAATGGGCAACAAGAATGCAAAGGTGTAGATCAAAAATATGAAAAATAAACTAAGCGCCACTTGGTCGAGCTTCACCTCGTCCGAAGGTGAGAAAGAAGCTAAGCTAAGTGAAACATCGTCTAATTTCCGTGATGAAAGGCACTTAGATCTAACTTAAGTGGATTATTTTCCTTGTTCGAAAAACAAGGTTCTGAATCAAAATAAGTTATCACTTTGTGATGGCCAAGACACGATAAAGGACTAGTAAAGTGGGCCTCAAGACAAAATGGCCTCCCTAATAAGATCTCTCAACTAGGTGTTACAAAGTTGTCTTAAGCGAGCGTGATTTACCCAAAAAGTTACAATGACTAATTTGGGAGTATCTCACTTTACTTTACCCCCTTCAAGCACAATGGGCAATAAATGCACCTACGTGTACTCTCTTCCGGGTTGCCATACTGGACAACCGGTAACTCTAACTCACAAAGCGTACTAATCAAGTCGATAAGTGAGGCGCTTCTTGTATTTCATCCACAAGGTTACACATCACTGGACTACTTTAGTGTTCCTGAACCACCCCCATTGTTATAGCTTAAAGTGCTATGCCAAAGGGGTTATGTTCGATTAAGTGAATAGGGATGTACCCTTTTTGAAACCTACAATACAATGTTTTGAATATGGTGTGTTTTTATCTTGCTTAACTTAATGTAGTTTTAAGTAGCACACCATTTGGCAACTTGTATGAAAACGTATTAGAAGGTTTGTGTCCTGTTTCATTTTGACATGTTTCTTTGACATGAAATTTTGGTCCTACAAAACAAGGTTAGTAATTTTCTAAAATGTCATATAAAGGAGATAAGATGTTGTTTTTGATTTCCCATATCATCCTAAGATACAAGGAAAGAGCATACACAACAAGGCATCTCACTCAAATTTGCAATAAATGGAAAATTCCTAAGTACAATGTGAAAATAAGTTCCTTTTAACCAACTTTTTAAAAGCTAATTAAACCATTTTTGCAAGTATGAAGAAAATGGTGAAACGTTTATGTTTCCCAAGATCACCTAGAAAGGCGTAAGGGAAGAGCATACGCATTTCAAATTTTCATGAATAAAGATGCAAACGTTTTTAAAAAAGTTAGTATAAAATAAATTAATGCAAAGGAAACCTGTAAACCACTTTATTAGAACCCTGCAAGAGTTAGAAAACCAAGAAAATCGAAAAATTCTAGAAATCCAATTTTTGCACTTTTAAACAATTTTTAGTAATTTGCATTTTTGGAGGTCTCCGAGCACTTTGGGAGTTTTGTGATAGAAGTTGGTATACTAAAGGTATCTAAATTTTAGAAGTTCCCTCACAAAGTACACTTCGTTATCTTTCTGACACCTGTTCAAACTCTGAAAACGGGTTAACGAGTCAAAAGATATGGTCAAAACAAGGAGCACTAAAAATAAAATGGATAAATCCAAACTACATAGAGACACCTGCGCACCCAGAATGACACATACACGCCCCAACCAATGGATACATGCACAAGTAGACAAGTACATGGGAAAGGTAAAAATTCAAAGTCAACAGAGTGAAACAAGACACTGTGTAGCCGAATGACGCATACATGCCCTAGCGAACGGATACACATCCTAGTAAAAATAGACAATCTCAAATTTTTACACAAGAAACCCATTTACGCATAAGCGGCCGAGAGAGGCGGATACATGTCCTACATGACAGAGATGTGTGCACATCCTGTAGAGACAAAATTTGCAAATTATGAAGTCTACTGCATGTGCACGTGCCTCAATCCGACGGTATGTTGGGGTTTCAACATGTACACGCCCCTTGTTTTACACCTACGTGCACCCTATGAAAAACTCCGCAAAAATATGGATTTTCAAATTTCCAAGAATAGACAAAAGTTATTTATTAGTCAAAGAGTCCTATTTCTATATCAAACCCACAAAATGCATGTAAATTAAGGTCATTTATCTAGGGTTAAAAATGAAATGAGGAAATAACAAGTGATTTGACCTAAAAACTTGAAAATAAACTTTGAAAAACCTAAAAGACCTCCATTAATGGAGGATGGACATAAGTGTCCCACTGGGCATGCCAAATGTATGCAATGGAAAGTTACAAAAGCTATGGAATGAGGCTAAAGAACCTCAAAGCTTTGCTAACTCATCCATGCACCATGAGATAAGAGCTAAACAAGAAATAACATATGCATGTATAAATTTGAAACTAACATTCAAATCCTAGCATATATACTACTCTCTACTCCATGAAAGCTTAATAAAAATGAACCTAGTTAGATTCTAAGCAATCAAATTAGATGTGTTGTTTGCTTCAATGGAGGTGAAAAGGTCTCTCTAAAATGGCTACAAGACCAAGTTAGATACCCTCCTACTAACCTACTATGAAGTTATGGATGTGAGATGGAAGAGCTTCAACAATGGAGGATAGCCAAGATCAAATGCCTATTAGCTTGGCTAATGCAAATGAGGTCTAATGCCAATATCTCCAAATGTGAGAGAAGGACTTGTGAGTAAAGTTGTGTTATGTAAAGTTGTGTCTTTGAATGGGTAGGCTTAGCCTTGTATTTATAGTTTTTGGTTTGGAAGAATTTGGAATTTAGGTGCATTTGGGACTAAAGCTCAAAAGCACTTTTATATTAGATTAGGATAAACATTCTTTAGGCTTAGTTAAGCTTGGTTTAGGCTAGTTAAAATTTCATTAGCAAGTGATTAGAGGCTCATTGAGAGTTGGGAGGGTCTGGATAACCAATTGTGGACTGATAGATAGCCTATGAAGCCTAAAGAAGTGGTTTAGAGAGAACTAGAGAGGTTATGAATGGTCAAAAGGAGGAATGTTTAGATAATAAGAGAGATATTAGCCAAATTAAGCTGATTATAGGAGGAATATGACCAAGAAGGTGTTGTGAATGGGCATCCAAGAATGGAGCGAAGAAGGGGAATTAACGAAGTGTCATCAATCGACTGGATTGGATGAAATGCTAAGTGTAAGCATGTTTTAGGTGTCTACAATGTGCGAAAGGGCTATGATTCTTGCTTGCATGCAAATCTCCTTCTTTACAAAACTTGAGAATGTGGCCAAACCTGTAAACAAGGTTACCAAAATGAATATAAGGTAACTGATGACGGTTTAGGGTGACCGGCACTTTGGTTTTGTGTTGACCGACGTCGGGTAAGGTGGGAAATCCTAGGTTTACTAAAATTTATAGATCTTGGCAATATTTTGGGCCAACTCTATCTAATATCACGAACTAAAATGGAATTTTATGTTTTAATGAATGGGAATGTGGTTATAGGGAGAATAGACATTTCATTTAGGGTTGTATTAAGTATTAGTTCATTACGGTAGGTAGGACTAAGTCTTAGTTAGTTATGGTGAGTGAATGCTGATTCCTAGTAAAGGGAAATATGCTAAAATTAGGTTTGTGAAGAGGTGTCTAGGTGAGGTGGAAATTAGTTTTAATTAAGGTAATTAAATAATGAATGAAGTGAGGATGATTATTAATTTAATTGTTAATTAAATTAATAGTAATGTGGGGTAAAGGGTCATGGCTAAATATGTTTAAGTTAGCTATTCAGGGACCAAGAGGAGTGTGACTCAATTTTGCTATATACATTTTTACCCTTTTTTGTTGCATAAGCTTGTATTGGTATGTGACACTGACAAAAATATGGAAGTGATTTCCCCATGTGTGGGTGAAGGTGATCCCCCTCAAACTAGGCATTGATGAGGTGTAATACGGAATCGGTGAGTGGTTTGATAAATGTGTAGTTGGTGAAGATAGGTGGGGAAGGGTATGAGTACTATGGGATAGGGTGATGGTCAACTCGGGTAATAGGTAATAGGTTGGGGTCAAAATTAGGTCATGGGTAATGGCAATCAAATGCACGCACACATATAGATTGTAATACAATACCAGGTTGAAGAGCTTACAAACTCTACATCATCTAAGGTCGATAGGTTTATATAAACAAGGGTGAAGTGGTTTAGGTATCCAAGGTATAGGATATGGTCTAGAAACACAATGTAGGTTAGGTGTAGGAATATTTAGGTATGTTCTAGTACACCAAAGGTTTGGTCGGGATAAACGACACGACAATAGGCAAGGTATGGTTGTTAGGATAAAACAACATAAATAAACAACATCAAGGTATAGCGAGTACATAAGGTCAATGGTCACACCAAGTAGGTCAAGTTTAGGAAAATAGGTCATGGCACAAGTAAGGCCAAGGTATAGGTAAAATAACAAATCCCCAAGAAACAAAGGAAATGTAGGGGTAGTGTGGGCTCATAGGTAGGGTTCAGGTGTGTCTAAATGATAAAGGTTTGACATCACTAATGGTTGTAAAAAGGAAGCTTAACAAGGCCAAATAGTGATAAGGGTTGACCGATGCCTGGTTATAGGGTGACTAATGTCGGTTGGCTAGGGCACAAATATGACCGACGTATCGGTCAGGTCGGGTTGGGTTTATAAAGAAAAATTCCATATTTTATGGAATCATTATTGTGTTGTGAATTTGGAGAAAATGACAAGATCCGTTTGACTTTTTGTACCATTCTGAGAGAGAAGGACAAGGCATCATACCGAGATGAGGTGGAGATTACGAGTTGGTGACAGGAGCTAGTAGATGGGTCCACGAGAGTGGTGGTGATTGTGATTGGTTGGAGGTGAGGGGTGGATTAGGACATGGATAGAGGTAGGAGAGGGCTTGGGTGGCCACCGGTATAATGGATGGATGTACCACCACGCCGACAAAGAACCGATGAGGTAAGATTCAATCCCAATTTGTCATTTGTTGTTAAAATAGGTTGGTAAAATTGGTGTTGGGTAAAACCATGTTGGGTGGGGGGTATAATTTTGAATTTTTGGTTAAAATGTTGCAATGAGGGAGGGGGGAGGTCCTAGGTAGGGTAAATAGGGGTGGGGAGGGGTTTAGGTTAGGTTTGGGTAAGGTAGGATAGGGTTCTAGGTTAGATTTGAGAATTTTGGAGAAATAGGGGGGGTTTTTGGATTTGGTCACACGACAAGTGACGGTGACCTAGGGTAGCCACATTGGTATGCTTATAACCAACATCACTCAAAATAATAGGTGAGTGACCGATGCTCGGTCATGATGGACCAATGTCGGTCACCAATGACCAATGTCGGTTGGATTTTGAGGAAAAATAGGTCGAGAAAGGGTTATGGTGGGAGTTAAAGAGAAACCGAGGTAGTGAGGTATAAATTTAAGTGTGTTGAGAATAGGTAGGGTAAAAGGTATATATGATATGAGTTGAGGGGTGGGAAAGTGGGATGGGGAAAAGGGGTAGGTCGTTAGGGTTGTGGGAAATAAATAATAAGCATTTCAGGAATAGGTTAGTTGGGTAAGTGATATGTTAGGTATGGTCAAGATTTAATAATGGTGTGGTTTGTTGGGTGCAGGCTAGGGACTCAATTGCGGATGAGAGATAGAGTACCACCTCTATTACTAGTGGTATGAGGGAGCATGATGGAAAAGGAGGAGTGGCATCACATTACAATGTTGACCTTATTGGGGTTAGATGGTATAGGCACATAGTTTGGGAGCCAAGCTTGATGGTCACACTCATCGACAGATGGGATTCAACACAAACACATTTCATCTGCCGATGGGTGAGATCACAGTCACCCTAGAGGATGTGTATAGGATCTTGGTTATCGATAGTGGGGATGCAGGTGTATTCTATTTCTTCGAGGCATCAGAGGAGCTGATGTTGATGTGTTTGGAGAGGGGATGGTAGAGATGAGGTTCCATAACATGAGCCTAAGCTATGGAGAGATGTACATGGCCCATCCTGAGGAGATGAGGCTAGTGGTCCTGATTATGGAGGTAGTGTGTTGTTTTGCTTCCAGATGTGGAGGGTGGGAGATTCCCATGGGAACTGATGGGGGTTCTCCATGACATGATGGAGGATAGGACCCATTTTTCTTGGGCACCAACATACTTGGTGCAATTATATAGGGAGTTATGGGCCTACGAGTGGTGGTTACGAGGTTCAACCTATGTTGTACCTTTCTTCTTCACTACTGGGCATATGAGCACATCGTATGTGTGTGTCCAGTTGGTATGCCCCACGAGATGCATTCGAGGTGGATTTGGTTTGAGTTGGGCTACAGTGTTGGGTGCTTGTTGTTGAGAGTGCAAGGGATTCCAGGGCTACTCACAATGATGTGGCATATTATAGGTAGGTGTTGGAGGGATTATCTGGGTTGACATTATTTGGAGGCCATATGTTGGCTTCCCTTCATATGGAGATGGCAATAGAGTTGGACAGTTAGTTGACTACTTAGGATGGATAGAGGGGCATCGTCTTGTCGAGAGAGCACAGATGATACCCATTGATAGGGTCCGATGGCAGTTTGGGCTACCCCAGATGTGCCACCACCATTCCCTTAGTATAGGAGAGATGATGATGGAGAGGCCTATGCCTCTACCACAATAAAAAATGTTGACAGGTAGGAGGAGGAGAAGGTAGTGGACCGGTGGATTGATGATGGGGTTATAGATATAGATATAGGTAGTGGTGGGTAGTCCAGCCACTATGAGCACCACCACCTGAGGCCAAGGAAGCCAGATTGGCTACCCTTACATAGTTTAGAGGGATGCTTACAGGGGTAGGTTACCACCTTACAGCCCAGATTATAGGTTTACAGGGGTAGTTGGTAGGGTCACGAGGCATAGAGGTGGCCACATTATAGGCATAGTGTGGTAGGTTTGGTTTAGGGCCATTTGGCCAGGGATAACCCTTGCACAGGGCGGAGATGGAGATTGTGACCTTACAGGCCAGTGTACAACACAGTATGTAGCACAGGTTGCAGGGAGCCATGGACAAGGTCCCATGGTACATGGCCCTACAGGGCCATAGGGTCCCATAGTACATGATGTAGGAGACAGGGGATGGCAGGTGGTCCCATGGTATAGGTAGATGGGTCCCATGGTATAGGTACGAAGGTCCATAGGTCCGATGAGACCCGCCATGGCACCACCACAAACAATGTCCGATGGCCGAGATTCAGGATGCCCTGAATGAGGCATGATATTATCAGGATCATTTGACTACTACCAGGGATAGATGTCCCTTCCTATGTAGAGTACATGGAGTAAAGGCCTCGAGTGAGAGGACTAGATCTCACACACATAGTGTAGAGAGTACAGGGGTGGTGAGCCCAGAGATAGGGTCAGGAGAGGTGACTAGCTCTGGGCTGGAGGCCAGCCCACCATAGGTCAGGGAAGAGGAGGGAGACCAGACCCATACGGGAGAGATGATGTGGTAGGGCACCACTGGGCAGAGGAGGAGGAGGAGACATAATGAGACTAGCATGGACATCAGGTGGGGTGATGATTAGTCACCATATATGTTCAGGATATAGATTTTTGTATATTTTTATTTATACCGGCTGCATGTCGAAGATAGCGAGGATGTACATGAGATTTTTGAGATTTTTTTTGATTATTATACCAGCCTGTGCCAAAGATGTTGAGATTGTATATATGAGAGGCACATGTATTGATTATTCTTCTGTGCACATATGTATGGACACACATATAGATTCGATGATTTATATAGAGATGGTGATATTTATGGTATGATGTTGTGTTATGTTGTAAAATTTCTATTGTTATTATTTATGTGATGGAAACTAGGTGGATTAGGCATGATTGAGTCAAGGTCATAGGCATGGGAGTCATTAGGTCATGATGAGGTCATTAGGCATGGTGGAGTCAGGTTTAGGTTGGTTTAGGCATGATGGATGTTAGTTAGGTCAGTTTAGGCATGATGGAGTTAGGTCACTTTAGGCATGGTGGAGTTAGGTTGGTTTAGGCATGATGGAGTCAGGTGGTTAGGCATGATGGAGTCAGGTTGGTTTAGGCATGATGGAGTTAGGAGTAGTCATGGTTTAGGCATGGTTGAGTTTTTATGGTTTTGATTTAAGTTCCAAGTTATTGGTAACATGGGAAAAAAATGGTGATGTATATGCATGTTATGGTTTAAATTTCCAAATATTTGCTATGGTGGAAATATAAAAATGATAAATGAATGATTTGATGATGTGGTAAAAATGTTTGTTAATTGGTGCTTGTTTGGTTTAATTTCCAATTGTTGATATAAAATGGAAACTAACTAAGGTAGAATGTGAATAGGAAAATGAAGGGGAAATTGGTTAGGGTAAAGAGTGGCTGAGCTAACCTCCAAGGGCCCCATGCCCTAGAGTGTTGCTACCTACATAGCCCCAACGAAAAGGGGCCTCAAGCCGATGTAGTTCTCCCATAAGCTAGGGAAGAATATGATGAGGTAGAGGAATGGGTTGGTAGGTTTTAGGTATGATTGAGTTAGTCATAGGCATGGTTGAGTCTTAGTGATAGGCATGGTGAGTCTTAGGTGATAGGCATGGTGAGTCTTAGGTGGCATGGTTGAGTCATTTTAAAATGTAGGTGTCGATGGTCTGGTCCTATATAGGATAATCAATAAGTAATGAGGAAGGTGAATGGTAAGAGGTGGTAAAAGAGCCACTTAATTGATAAGAACCCTAATGAGTCTACCATACCCAAGATGGGCTTATGAATGTAAGACCCTAAAAGGCATTGCATAATGGACTATTCTAAGGGTGAAGAAAGTCACATGATCACGAAATGTCATAGTTATGGAAAGTCCCTTGAGCAGAGAGAAATTAGGGTGAAAAGGAAATGAGGTGAAAATAGGTGGTTTAGCGTAACTTAGTGTATGACAACATGTTTACCTAGCAAGAAACCCATGATCAAAAATAGGCAAGTCCATGATGAAAAATTTATCATTTTCTTCTTTTTTTTTTTTTTTGATAGACTGATCGATGTGGGAAGTCTATATGGGATGAGTATATTATCTCCTTGAGGTCTTCGTGAAGTTGATCGATGCGGGAAGCTTCTAAATTTTATTGTATTTTTGCAATGACTTTATATAGTTGTCCTTTGAGGGAGCAATCTATTTATAGCATGAGAGATAGAGAAGAGATGTCCTTTTGAGGGAGTCATCTTTTTTTAGAAGTTTGACTCAAGGAGTTGAATCCCATTTTTTTTTTGGATGTTTAAGTCATGGACAAGACTATAGAGGAAGATTAGGTTCTTGTTTAGAAGACAAAACCATAACACACAAGAGGTTAACTATGAAAGAGATGGTTTCAAGTGATGAATGACCATGGGATTCCATCTTTAAAAATATGAAAAGTATCCATGAGAATCATGCTATGAGTAGAGCCATGTGGTACTCATATTGAAGATAAGGCTGAAAGGTGATGGGTAATCACATGATTCTTGTTTAGTCATTGATCCTCAAAATGGGTAATATGGAAGGTGAAATGGTGAACGCTCAAGGGACGAGCGGTCAATAGATAAAAGGTGATATAGGACTTGATTTCAACAATAAAATGGTCTAAGATGTAAGGCATTGAGGGGCTCAGTTTGGGTTTACCTTCGAGTGAAGACAAATGATAAGCACCTGATCCATATGCATGAGTAACGATATAGGGTCCAAGCCAATTAGGAGAAAATTTTCCCCATTTACTTTTCTCTTCTTTGGTTACATGTTGATTTTCCTTCAGGATGAGGTCACCACCTAGAAGGTTCATTCATGGACACATTTTTCATAGGCATGCTTGATACATTTTTGGTAGATTTGGAGATGGTCAAGAGCATTGAGATGATGTTCATCTAATAACTCAAGTTGTGCTAAATGGTCCTAGTGAAAAGTCATCATCATTGAGCATGTCTTGTAGTGAGATGTGAGAGATGGAATTTGGACTTCGAGAGGCAAGACAACCTCGGTACCATAGACCAGAGAGAAAGGTGTGGCAAGTAGTTGAAGTGTGAATACTAGTGTGGTAGCCCACAAGGTGAAAGGAATGTGCATATGCCAATCCTTCCCAGTATCATCAACTACTTTCATAAGAATTTTGTTCAAGGTTTTATTGGTTGATTCTACTTGGCCATTTTTTGTGGGTAATAAGGTGATGAGAAACTGAGTTGAATGCCAAAAGCATCACACAAATTTTCATAGGGTTTTGTTTTTGAATTGTTTTCCATTATCAGTGATGAGGCGGTGAGGAACACCAAAGTGAAAAATGATGTGATGGTTGATGAATTCACATATTTTCTCAGCTTTTGTAGAAATGAGGGGAATGGATTCTACCCATTTAGTGTAATATTCAGTAGTGGTTATAATCCATTGATGGCATTGTGAAGAATGAGGATTGATCTCTCCGACAAGATCCAAACCCCATTGAGAGAAAGGCCAAAGGTCTCATGTGACCTATAAGGCATGACTAGGTGTGTGATGAAGATTAGCATGTTGTTGGATTTCACACAACATTTGACATAGTCACAATAATCATGGTTTAGGTTTAGGGTTGGCCAGTAATAGCCAAGGAAAAGAATGCATTTAGTGATAGCTAAACCACTAAAGTGGCCTCCAAAAATTCCATCATGTGAACTTCCTTGATGGTGTAGGGAATTTTAGAACTTGTAAGGCATCGTAAGAGAATACCATCAAGCCACACTTATAAAGGAGACCACCCATGATGACATAGTGAGAGACACTTTTAAGAAAGGCATGTTGTCCATTACGAGTGAGATCAGGAGGTAGAATGGAAAGGGAAAGGTAGTCTGCAAACTACTTATACCAAAGGTCACGTGGGTCAGGTGTAATGGTTCCGATGGAGTGGACCTCATGAGGTAAATAAGAGGGTGATTGTAACCTTTGTATTGTGACAAATATTTTAGAGTCGGCAGGTGAAAAGTGGGTATCTGAGAAGCCAGAAGGCCATGGTATCCACAAATTTATTGGTAGAACATGGGGTGGTTTGAAGTTCATAATGGTCAAAGGTAGTCAAAAGTATGTCTACATGATGCTTATACTTTTGAAGTATTTCATTACGACACTGGTATATACCATTGACTTGGTTTACAACCAGTTGGGAATCACCAAAGATATTGATTGACTTAACATCTAAGGCATAAGTAGCCTGAGACCCAATACGAGTGCTTCATATTCGGATATTGTTTGTACAATCAAAATCTAGTTTGAAAGATAAAGGCATGGGTTCACCACAAGAGGAATGAGGATAACACCAGCACCACCCCCACGCTAACACTTGGAACCATCAAAGAAGAGGGTCATTTGGTAAGTGGTATCATCCAAGGAGAGGGTAGTTATGGATTCATCTAGGGAAATCAAAGTTAGAGGGTTGATTCCTGAAAGAGGTGCATCTGCTAGTTGGTCAGCGATGGTTTGGCCTTTGATGGATTTTTTATGAATGAATTTGAGGTCAAGGTCTACAAGAAGCATGAGCCAACATGTGGCATGCTGATGTTGATAGGGTTTGGTGTACATGTAATGTAGAGGGTCAATGTTAGTGATGAAAAAGGTTTTGTGGTTGAGTAGGTAATGACGAAGCTTGGTGGTGACAAAAACTAAGGCTAAGCAAAGAGTTTTTTGGCATGGGTGTATCTAGTTTCATAGTCCAAAAGGGTACAACTTATGTAATAAACCACTTTCTCTCTGTGTTTCTCATCATCGATGAGCGAGCATGGCACCTAAAGAATGGTCATGGTGAAATGTATAGGTAAAAGGGTTGGTCATCCTTAGGAGGAATGAGCACTGGTGGTTGAAGAAGGTATTGTTTTAAGGCATCAAAGGCTTTTATGGCATTCATCATCCCATTTGAATGAGACATCCTTTTTGAGGAGATGATGAAATGGTTGAAATGGTGGTCGAAAGTTGTGAGATAAAATGATGAATAGATTGCAACTTACCTTGCAAAATTTGAAGTTGATGAAGAGATTAGTAGGAGGGCATTTCTAGAATAGCCTTTACTTTAGCAGGATCAACTTCTATGCCACACAAAGAAATGATGAAACCAAGGAGTTTTCCTGAAAGTACCACAAAGACACACTTCTTAGGTTGAAGGTGAACACAATACTTGATGAGGTGGTCAAAGATGACCTTAAGGACTATCAGGTGTTCGGCCCGATGTTTGATTTGGCAAGAAGGTCATCTACGTAATCTTCCAATATGTGATGCATGATGTCATGGAAGATATAAGTCATGGCTCATTGATATGTAGCACCAACATTTTTAAGGCCAAAAGGCATGACTCGATAGTAGAAGGTCCCCCAAGGAGTGATGAA
The DNA here is from genome assembly GCA_018340775.1 of Taxus wallichiana var. yunnanensis. NCBI lineage: Eukaryota > Viridiplantae > Streptophyta > Pinopsida > Cupressales > Taxaceae > Taxus > Taxus wallichiana. The sequence continues at coordinate 1,926,993 of CM031239.1, forward strand.
GGAAGTTTTGTGTTGATCTTCTGAGTGAGTAATATTTGATTATAACCCAAGAAACCATCCATGAGTGATAGCATCTCATGGCCGGTGGTGAGATCAACTAGTTGGTCAATGCCTGGTAGAGGAAAATCATCTTTGGGGAAAGCTAAGTTGAGGTCATGGAAATCCATGTGCAAATGTGGAGTCCCCTATCACTTTTTTGTGATAGAATGATGTTAGAAATCCATTGGGGATAGTCAATGGGTAGGATGAAGGAAACCGAGAGAAGGCACTAAAAGTTCTTCTTTGACAAGAAGAGCAATGCGAGGATGCATTTTCCACAGCTTTTGTTTTATGGGTTTGGCATCAGAATGGTTACGATATTGTGGACCACAATGTTTGGGTCAATACTGGGCATATCAACATAGGACCAAGAAAAAGCATTGCTATGGTCCCGAGAGGAAAGAAGTAAAAGCTTCTTGTTCAAAACATCTAAAGATTGGCCTATCTTTAGAATGTGTGGGTCATCTTGAGTATTAATGTTGATTTTGATAGTCGATTCATTCAACATGGTTTGTGTCTCAGAGGGTAATGACCGGTGAATATAAGAATCTTCCACACCAAGGTAGGTGAGGATAGACTCATCATCCTGACATTGAATGAAGTTAATAGAAGGTGTATCATCATCATCATGTCGATATAGGAAGGGAAGAGAAGAGGAGCCTCACCATCGTGTTTGATAAATCGAGGTCCCAGGGAAATTGTTTATGAAAAAAAAAGTTAGGAGGAATAGATTCGGGATCTATGGACTCCATGTGGGTGAAGGTGGTGACATTGGTGAATGGGGTGGAGAAGGTTTTCTTCTTCTCAATGAGGTCGATGTGGGCCTTCTTGGAAGGTGGTGTGGAAAAAATCCAATGCCACTATGGTCATTGTGTTTATGGGTGGTACAAGAAATGATGGTATGGTGGCCTTGTTCATAAAAATGAAGCCAAAGCCTTTCCATGCACAACAATGAAGGAAAGTGTGGGTGAAGTGGTGGTTAGTAAGGGATTGGAGGTTAGATGAAAATGGTCATGTTTGGGATGGAGGTTTGGGTGAATAGGTGGTAGTGTCAAGTCCCCATATGTTAGGTTAGTGCGAAGGTGGGGAGGACCATAAGGAAAACCTCACCTATGTAGTAGTCATAACTAGGGTGTTGGCATGTAGGTTTCCATACTCTTGCGGAGTGAGGAATGTGTCGATATTGTATAGGTGGTACTCCCCCAGAGTGAGGCATTGAAAAACACCTTCTAAGGGATCAGTAGTCGATATGTGGGTAGCGGGGATAGATGATTCACTAGATGATTGGACAGAGGGTATATGGGTTGGTTGGGAAGTAGAGGGTCAGTTAGAGGTCAGGACAAGTAGTAGGAATAGAAGAGTTAGATGTGGGAGAGGTGGTGAACATTGGTGGATGGGCTCATGGGTGAAGGAGAAGTGGGGGTAGTGGCAGATGCCTTGACCGTATAAGTACATCATTGGGTTGGTACAACATGTTACAAGTTTTGAATGGTGATGGGTCAGCGGGGATGGTATAGTTATGTCCTTCATGTTCAAATTTTACACAATGGTGTAAAGTTGAAGGACACAACCCATGACATGAATCCAAGGTCTGCCGAAGTAATAGGTTATACTGAACTCTCCTCTAAGACATAGAATAGTTCCGGATAGTGTGAGGGCCTACGTGAACATGAAGGATAATGGTGCCAAGGGTGGAGGTGATGGCATCATTGAAGGAGCACATAACATAACTAGGTTATTATGCATATAATTAGAAGGGATACACATTTGATTGTATGCGTGGGAGGAGATGATGTTAATGCTAGCACCACCATCGATCATGATGCATCATACATATATGTTATCGATATAGAGATAAAATGAAAAGGGTGGGATCAGGGTCATCTACTGAGAGAGGTACAATCTCCTCATCAGAGAAGCTGAGGGTGGTGACTTGAGGAGTGGGCATGGGGGTAGAAGAAGGAGATGATTTGGTAAGTGAGGCCACATGGTGAGGGGTGATAATGGAGGCCACTGGTGTGGGGTCATTGGGTAAAACTTCAATGGATTGTAAAAACCTCAATAAGGGCTTGTCTATGAGATTCAAAGTTTGAATGAGATCATACAAAGACATCTTTAGAGGGGACTGATGTAATTGTTTTATCATTGCGTGATGGGTGACCCCATCAGAGATAGGGTATGTAGGTCCACGGATGGTGATTTTGGGTGTGGGTGTAGATGGTATATTGGGCACAGGGTTGGTTGATGGGTTAGTTTCTTTTTTCCTTTCTTTTTTTTTAGCGGCGGGTGGCAACATGAACCATGTTAATCTGAGGGGAGGGGAAATGGAGAAGGTGTAGGATGAGTGGTGTAATGACATGATGGGAAAACCTACGGGGGAAAAATCCTTGTGAAGTGAGTAGGGCACACATGACATTTGGGTGGTGATTTGGCTAATTCTCTAATACGACCATGTTGATCTCAAATTTTGAGGTGGATAAAATGGTTGTGGGGGTGGAGATATTGATCATCTGAATGGGTAAAGGATGATGATGTGTGGTGACAGGTGAAGGTGGAACATGGTCCTCATCAAGAAGGTCATCATCATCAAAATTTTGTTCAGGAGGAAAAGTTGGAGAAGAACGGTCTTTAGAGCCTTACAATTTTCTACATCATGTCCTGACACATGATGATAGGCACAAATCTTGGTTTCATCAAACCCTTTTGGTTTGGGTTTGAGAGGATCGTAAGGTCAAAGTGGTGGTAATGTGATGACGAAAGTCTCTAAGAGATTGGTTAAAATGTTGGCGTAGGACCCCACTAATGGATCACAATGGGAAGTGAGTGTGGGTTTGGGTAAAGGTGTGATGATCATGAGGGAAGAGGCTTTATAGGAGGGGGAATGGGTTGGCCCACTGGTTTGGTAAGTGGTATGGTCTTAGGTTTTGATGGCATCTTTTTGGGTAAAGGCATGGTAGAAGAGCTACACTGATGGAAGGTTTTGTTGGTTTGACTACCTTATTGGAGGGTAGTGGGTTCTTATCTTTGGGTTACACCTTCTTGGGTAAAGGTGACATGGGGTATGGGATGTAGAAGGGAAAGAAGATGGTGGAAGAGGATGGGTTACCCATGGGGAAACCGAGTTGTGGTGGAGGTGGTTGGTAGAGGTTGGGTAGATGGTATGGGTTGAAGTCATATAGGAAAGGTTGGGGTTATAGTAACTAGGTGGAGGTATAGGTGGTAAGAAGTGTATGGGTGAGGGTGAGGGTGTTTGGTTTTTGGGTGAATGAGGTGTAACAAAGGCTCATGATGTAGTAGTAGGTTGTTTAGCTTTTGACTGGCCTTGGGTAGGAGACTGTTTGATCAGGGTTGATGGATGGGGCCCTAGGATGGATGGAAAGGGGAAGGTGACAAAGGTGTGGTAGGTGAGACCGGTGTATGCGTGGCCTAGAAGGTTGGGTTTTCCTTTTAGGTGGGGGGATAATGTTGGTGTGGGTTTGGGAAGATGTGGCTAAGTCCAATTTGATAGGTGGGTGAGTAAGGCTTGATGTCGGCATGACACCCAAAGTAGTGATGGGTCTAGATATAGGTGAGGAGATAGGTGTGGGTAGGTTTTTAGGTTTGGGAATGGTTTTAGTTGTGGGTAGAGGTTTGGATGTAGGTAGAGATGATGAAGAAGAAGTCATTTCAATAGGCATGGTCAATGTTGATTTGGTTGCTTGAAAATACCTTTGGGTAGATCATGGAAGTATCCTCAGGAAACATTTGCATTTGGGTCAAAAAGGGGAGCCAAAGACATCCCCAGAGCATGGAATTATCAACGTAATCCAAGTGATCACCAACCATGAAAATGGGACTACTGTTGAAGAAGAAGATGGAATTGGTTTGGTGGCAATCCCTGTAAAATATGTCTATGAGATAGGGAATTGGCTAGCCTCGAACTCTATAGGTAAAAGAGCCGAGATCATGTCAATGGGGTTCTTGGGATGTTGGGGAGAACTTCCCCAACAGTAGTGGGCATGTCTGATGAGTCTCCCATGGGTAGGAGAGATAATAGGTGGGGTGAGGTAGACTTCTCCTTAGTGGAGGAGAAGGTGATGATGATTCTCCTGTGGATGGGAGAATTAAAAGTGTTGATTGTTCTGGTAGGTTGTGAGGTAGATGGTGAAATGACATCGGTAGAAAGTGTGGGTTCCTCTCCAGAGAGAGGGGAGATGAGGGGGACTCCTCTGTGGGTGAAGGAGTAGAAGAGGTATGCTCCTCTGTGGGTAGAGGGCTCATGCCAAAATTTCCTCAATAGATGAAATAGGTGGGATTTGAGGAATGGATCGATGATATATCAAAAACCATGTGGACTTCATGGACATTGTTGTCACTGATGAAGGTTCACTATTTTGATTAGATGATGGTTTATGGTTAGGGAATGAATTTTTAAAGATGTGTAAATTTTGATTTTCTTGGCATGTTTGAGTTTTGTCCATGACAAGGTCTCCATTATCTATCATCTCTTGACAATGTTCTTAAAATTTATGCAGTTACCATCACTATGGCCTTTAACATGATGGTAATTATAGTAGTCATGTTCTTTATACCATGCAGGCATAGGATGGGCAGGATCAAAACTGTATGAGGTTTTATGGGAGGAAGTGTAATGGCTCCAACTTTAAGAAGCTTTTCCAAGACTGAAGAATAGGGCTCTCCAATCAAGTGTACTTCCACTTGCTCCCACCAGAGCTGAAAGGCCTGACAGGGAAAGATTGGAAGAAGGTTGGGCTTGATTAGAAGGATGAGGTGGACCCACCTTGAGGACTACCACATTGGCAGATCCTTTGGGCTTTGAATAGTTATTTTGAGGTTTTGAAGATGAAGAAGAGTCATTTGATTTGAATGGGGTGTTCTTGTTTCATAATTGGATTTTCTTTTCTTCAATGGCACAATTTCCAGCTTTCATGCCATGGTGAATGCTTCATCAAAGGTTCGAAGGTTTGTACCTACAGAGTTGGTGAGATGTGTCTAGCACAAGCTCTAGTGAACAACTCAATAAGTTCAGTCTGAGGTAGCTGGAACGTCAATTGGTTAATAAGACTCTCACCAATGGGCAAAAAAATCTATGATAGATTCATCTTCATACTGTCGGGTTGAATAGAGATCGGTCATGGTGACTTTCTTGATAACATTGATTGAAAAATGGTCTAAGAAAGCTTGGGCTACTTGATTAAAGGAATAAATGGAATGTCTAGGTAGTCCACTATACCAATCCAATGTTGGTCCTATGTCAAGGACATTGGGAAGGTTCATAGGAGCAAAGCATCATGGGTGATTAGGTAGCACCCATGTTTGAATGACCACAAGTGTTGTTGCAGGTCTTCTTTACTATTGAAGTGATTGAATTTAGGCATTTCCCAATGCACAAGGGTAGGGATGAATGGGAATAGATGGATGGATAGGCTCATTATATATTTCATCATAAGTTAAAGAATTATGGGAGCCAAAATAGATGCTTCTAAGGTCTTGCATCTTTTCCATCATCATCTTAATGAGGTCATTAGTAGGTTGTGATGAATGGGTGCCCCCGAAAAAAGGGGGTTGATGTTGAATGTATGAGGTGGGTGGTATGCTAGTGTATGGTGGTGTTGAGTATGAGAACTATGTAGGAGGAATAGATGTAGGTGGCACATAGCCAAAATAAGTGATAGATGAGGTCGGGGTTATTGGTAGTATGTGTAAGTGGGTGGGGTAGTCATAAAAACTCTAGTGGTGATTGGGGGTAAGGACTATGGATAGAAAAGGATGAGGTTCTGGAAAGGGGTGTAAGTTTCCGACACTGGAGGTGGTTGTGATGTAATAGGTATATGTGAGGTAGGTGGGTGTAGATGGGGCTATACTTAAAGTGGCTTTCAAGGGACAATTGATGTCGTAGGTGTGATAGATGATGTAGACACTACAGTTATAATGGTGTGGGATCTAGCTGAGACACCACATGTGGTAAAGTGGATGATGGTAGCGCCGAGCTGGTGCTAGCTGATGTAGAGGTGGGGGCGAGAGTAGGAGGGATAGATATAGGCATGTCATATATTAACTATCCTGAGGAATCCCGGGTGGAAGAATGAGCAAGGTAGTACTTGGAGGGGCAACGGGGGGATCTAGTCAAGGAGTCTCACGAACTCCTCATCACCTAATAGCAATGGGGATAAGCTTGAGTTCAGATCCATAGGTGATAGATGGATGGTGGTGATGGACTAGGTGGGAGTGGCTGATAGGCTGCATGAAATACAAGGGCATTAGTTTGGCTGTGAGTCAACACCATGTGAATAAGTGTTGACCTAGTAAGACTATATTCTATAAATGACACAAAAAATAGGGATGGAAAATAATTGATTATGAGAGGTGAATTGGTAGGTGTTTTGATTAAAAATCAAAATAGAAGGACCAACGCTGGTTAGGCCAACCAATGCTAGTTAGTAAGTGACCGATGATGGTCACAATGAATAATCGATGCCGTCAAGTTATGGGGAAAATTAACAAATTTGAGCAAGTGAGATAGAAACTAGGGAAAGTCAACTATGGAAGCTATATTTAGTCAATAATATCATAATGTAGAGGATATGGTGATATCCAGAGATTTTAAATAGAGAAGAAGATGAGATGAGTGCTCTTTGGGTAAACTGACCAAAAGCATAGGGAACCGACACCGGTCAGATGAACCGATGATGGTCAGATGTAAACCGATGCCGATTACTGTGAAATCTATAGAATGAAGAAAATTTTTTTTTTTGTGAATTAAAGTTGAATGAGACACCAACCCAAAAGTCTAATATGGTAAAAATGAGTCCTGACACACTCAAAAAAGTGGAATACACCAACTATGATTATGGAGTGTGAAAGGAAAGAAAAATGGAGAATACGACCTCACACCTCAAAACATGCAAGTCAAGAACAAAGCTAAGAAAAACACGTAATCCTACAAGTGAATTTAGTGTGTTTAGCTTATGTTATTTAAAGACTGACTCATGAATTTAGAACAGATTTTTTGGTTGGGAAGGCTTCCTACGAAGAAGGAAATTCTAAAGGTGAGGTTTCAGGTTATGTTTTGGTGGGGGGGGCCTTTCTGATGGGTGACTGGACAAAGATAACCAGTTGGGTGCCCACTGTCAATCCTCTGATCATGTGATCATTGACAACTTCTTCTGGTGGGATGTTGTTTAAGAAGATGTATATATTCCAATTTTGTAGTTTGGAAAAGAGAGAGAAGAAAGAATGTGCTTTCTATGATTCAGTTATGTCAACCATCAGCTGGGCATGACTTCCAGCATATAGGTTGCCCTCAGTTTTAATGTGAGATATAATGCAACAAATCAAAATGCCATGCAAGTGTTTTAAACCCAAATCAAAATGTGATATTCGATGTAGCAAGTGATGAACAGAAGAGGGATGCTCTTTCACTAATGCAATGCTAATGAAAGAAAGAAGTATTCTTTTTAAAGCACCAAAAACATGATTGATTTTAGACAATAGAAAGAGGGGGAAGATTCCAGAGAAGAAAATTAATGTGGAAGCTTTTCAAAAGGGAAACAAACACACAAATTTCACCTAGGAATGAATAAAATGCAAAATAACCCTGATGGGTCCCATCGGCATGCCAAAATGTTTCACCATTTTCTTTATGGATTTGACAAAATAGATAAGGTGATGGGCCAAGGAGGAATACTTTGTGATGGTCAGTTTAAGAGGTTGTGCATGCATTCTGACTTCTTGATCCAATGTTGATTGTGTGAGCTTCCTTTTGGCTAGGAGGAACTACCTAAAATACAAAACAAGACCACAAAAGAGAGTTAAACAATATATGTCAGTGGGTTGCTACCTAGCGTGTGCTAGATCCAGAAGTGTGGTACTTCCTTGGTGGTAAATCAACCCACTGTTTAATACAACTTAATGTAAGAAATAATGTAAATAATAAAATGTCCTACTATAGTTGATATGATTTAGGTATCTCATCCAAATACAATAAAAAATCTAATATAATAGGCTAGGTTATGATCAGATCTGAAGTAGGGTAGGTAGTCAAGGTGTTGGAATAGGTCAGGGTCAATTCTGGGTAGCTTGGGTTTCTTGAATGTAGGTTATTAGGTTTTTGTTATTGGCAGGGTTACCAAATACAGAGACCGACGTCGGTGAGGTGTGACCGATGGGTTAAGAGGGAACCGACGAACCAATGTTAAGGTGGGATGGTAGAAATTCAATAAACTAGGTTTTGGGGTTTTTCTGAGATTGAATAGAGATGGTAAGGGGAATAGTTAGGTCTGTGGAGGTGTTGGGAGTACTCAGAGGTATTCAGAATCAAGTATAGGTGATTAAATGATTGTGGGTGATGGAATGGTTGGGTTCACAGGAAGGTAACAAGGGTGGGATGAAAAATGCAAATAGATGCTTGATAAACAGAGATGAAGAAACTTTGTAATCTAAATAAGTATGAAATGATGCAGGTTAGAGATACACTTACTGGTGTTTACAGATTTGATGGCTGGATGATGATGTGATGGTTGATTTATGGAATGGTGCTCTCAGTGCATGGAATGCTTCCCGAATGCTACCATGAATGCAAATACCTTCGATCTATCTTGGTGTTGGCTATGGCTATGGCTATCTGGATGTGCGAAAGGGCTCTAGGTTTGCTTACATGTAGATCTCCTTCATTCTCCAAAACTTGAGAATGTGGCCAACCTCTCAAAACAAGGTTACCAAAATGAATATATGGTAACGATGATGGTTTAGGGTGACCGGCATCGGTTTAGGGTTGACCGATGTCGGTTAAGGTGGAAATCCTAGGTTTACTAAAATGATAGATCTTGGCAATCTTTTGGGCCAACTCTATCTATTCTCATGGATCAAAATGGAATGTTACATGTTTTAATGAGTGGGAATGTGGTTAGAGGAGAATAGGCATGTGATTTTAGGGTTGAACTAAGTCTTAGTTAATTAAGGTAGGTAGGACTAAGTCTTAGTTAGTTATGGTGAGTGAATGTTGAGTCCTAGTAAAGGGGAAATATGCTAAAAATAGGTTTGTGATGAGGTGTCTAGGTGAGGTGGTGGGGTGAGGTGTCTAGGTGAGGTGGAAATTAGTTTTAATTAAGGTAATTAAATAATGAAAACAACATGGGCATCTATGATGATGCATGACATAAGTTTCTTGAGAGTATTGAGTCATGCGGTCATGCATTTAACTACCATATTTTGGAAATCCGTAAAAATTATATCAATGGTTTATGTCTCGAGTCCAAGAGGACTTCTTGTACTTTGTAGGGTAGTAGATGTAACTCGTTGTGCCCTTGATTTGAATATTGACATAGGTTAAGGATATTGAGTATCAAAATTTGCAACGACCTTAGAGATGATTTTTTGTAGAGGTAACAAGGATTGCAATGGATTATACAAAGGAGGAGGGCATGTGATGGATATCATCAAGCTAGAAAAGTGTCTCATGGTTCAAGTAGCCACACATCTCCTCACCAAATTGAAAAATTAGGAGCATTGGAGCTAGGTAAACATGAGATGGCTCTATATTGTGAATAAAATGACAGAAGGAGTGGTATATAATTTTTATCCCTTCATTACTCGAGACCATTATTGAATAAGCACACCATGGGGATAAGATAAGTTTTGGTGCTATTTTATTGTCTCTTGTGTTTGTGGAAATTGGGGTGCCCGATGGGCCTAAGGAGAATATTTGGTAGTTCCTTGAGGAGAAAAAGTCCCTCATAAATAGGTTTACAAAATATACATGTGATGGAACTATGAGTGGACCTTATAAGAAGAGGATGAAACTATGATATAAGCTCTTACACGAAAGCATTTGAACATTAATGGAGAATACCCAAGGATATTCCTTTGACATTAGATAAGCAGGCTCGGTTTTACGTATCAAAATTTTTACATAGGTAGATTTGGGATGAAGGATGGAAAATGGATCCCTTGGTGTAAGCTCCCATATGCCTTCACCACATGTTACTTCCAAGAATCGGTGTACAAATTTTCAAATGCACGCATAGTGGTGTTTGATGTAGATAAAAAGACTATGATTACCATACACTACTGTGGAAGAAGTTTGTATACCTTAGTATGTCTCCTATATAGAAAATTGATTTCAGATGATATAAGCATCAATTTAATTAGATTGGAAGTTAGGAAGATTGGCCCACCTAAGGTATACATCTACCTTAAGCCCAAGTTAGAAAATGGAAAATATATTGAAAATGAGTTCAGTGCTTCTTGAACTACCCAAGGAAAACATATAGGTTGGAACATTGCAAGATGAGGATCTTGTAGTTTTAGAAGAAGAATAAGAGTTGAATGAAGATAGTGACAACTTGGATCATGGCTTGTGGAGGTAGCCTACATTTTGAGTAAAGAGAACATGTAAGGAAAATCCTCCTGCAGAAGGAAGATGAAGTAGGAGAGGATACAGTGTTGAGGAGATAAGGGTGGATGTTGGAGGTGATGAGGAGAAATAATTCAAGAGGGTGTTGAGAATAAAAATACCCCGGGCACAAGTACGAGTGTATGCACTTCCCAGCCCGTGAATCCTAAGATCTCTCCCACCAAGCCTATGAAAGAAAATAAGAAATGAATAAAATATGCACCAAGATAGGGTGAGGATAGGAGTTGAATGAGAGTGTGTGCGCATAAACATAACCACCTTTCATCGAGTTGGATGCGAAAAGACCCTCGGGAGGAAGATGTGAAATATGGCACGAAATATTTGAGGAGCGTGAAGATGCGGTGGTGATGAAGAGAAAGATAAGGAGGACCTTCTAATGAGCCCATGAATGAGCAAACATACATTATATGGGAAGGCCTGAATTTGGATGAAGGGGTACATGTTCCTAAGGGTAAGTTCTTAGTGATAGATAAGGGGAGATGTATAAAAATCCCATAGCTAGGTATATTAATGATCCCATGAAGATCATTCATGCCAGGTTTCAAAGAAATTTGGAGCCTAAGGAGCTTTATGGATGGGAGCTGATGGACCCCGAAATAACAAACTTACGCACCTAGAAGAAACTCTCTTAAAGCATGCAAACTCATATTGATGATCCCGAGTTCGATGTAAAAGAAGATGCATGCATTAAGAGGAAGATGAAGAAGAAATAAAAAGCCACACATTGGACCTTTATGCCCACATAGTTTATCGATGAGTAGGTAAGTAATTCCTAAACAAGATAACAACCGAAGTAAAGTGCGTAGAAATATAGATAATTAAGTCAGCATCTTGCGATATCTATTGGAGGAGAATAAAAACTGAAAGAACAAATGGAGCAGCTATCTAAGGGGTGGAGGAAGGATAAAGAAAAAAAATAACATTATGGATTTTGCAATGGCGAATTGGGGAAGGAAATTATAGATACGCATCCAAACATTGATGAGAAAAAGAGAATACATACTAGTCCTCCTTACACTTCTTACGAGATTGTGTTCACTTGTTGATAAATAAGAAATTGGGTGTACCAAGAATGATGATAGTGAAGGTTGCATAGAAAGAGGAATATATTAAAGCACGAAAGAAATATCCAAAGTGAAAATAGCATGCCACATAATTGAATATGAGACCTTGCTTCAAACACTGAGCTATAAAATGAAGAAGAAGGAAGCCTCGACATTAAATATGTGTGTAGACCCTAAAAGTAATCATCAAAACCGAGGGCTTTAGTTGAGGAAGGCTCAAAATTAAATATGTGTGTAGACCCTAAGGTAATCATCAAGACAAGGAATTTGGTTGAGGAGAATGAAGTACTTTCTCCTTGAAAAGAACAATGAAACTCTTCTAAATGAGGGGAGGTTAATGCTATTAGCAAAAAGCACATTGTGTTCACATCAGCTCATGAACCTCACAAGGAAAAGATAAAGAAAATTGGGAAACTTATAGCCTGGTGCATGGATGTGATGGATGGGATGATCTCTAGTCTAGAAAACATTCTTAGGGTACTACAGAACGAGGGTGAGAATATGACATTGGATGAGATGGAAGGAGTACTTGTAGACATCCTTGAGAAAGATAAAGAAGGTGCTTAGTGACTAGAATGAGTTAGAGGCAGAAATTAAGAATGAATACCTGAGTTACTTCTTCCTTCAGAGGAATAGAGTGCCCAAATTATTTTTGGTATATTTTCATTCATTATGTATAGACATTATTTTATTCCTTATTATTTATTCTTGGAGAGACAAGGCATGATTACCCATTTCTAGGGTGAAAATGAAGCTAGTGTGGGGTAATGTTGGGTGGACATGTTTATGCCTAAGTACTAGAGGTGCATGAGATCGGGCGCGTAGGAAGCGGGGAATGAAGGTACATGCGTAGAAGATCGGTGATACAAGGCACACCAAGGAAAGTTGGAATTCAGGACTTAACCATTTTACATACACGGATAAGAATGGATTGAGTGTTGAACATGCTTTGATAGAAGAATTGGAAGACACGCCAAGCTATTTTGGGACCAAGTGGAAGTTAAAAATCATGTGAAGTTTAATCTAATAATAGAATTAGATCTAGAGTTAACTATAGGAAATATATTATTAGGCAAAGCTTACTTGCTTCCTTAGTTTTTGTAGTGGTAGACTATTTTAGTGTGTACATGACTATTTTGAGAGTGCATGAGTAGTGAAGGGAAAGACCTCACTACCTATATATATGTATTGATTTGCATGTTTTATACACATCAAAAGGATTGTAACAAAATTATGTTCTTGTATATTTACGCGCATGAAATTGTGATGATTCTTTTTGATGTATTCAGCTACTATGTTCATGGTGGATTAATATAATGGATCTTTGTGGATGGATAATGATTATTGATGATTCTATAATTGGGTATTGCATGGTAAATCTGATCTTGCTACTTGTATGATTCACTATGCACTATGGTTGTGTTACGATTGATGCTATAAATTACCTTTAAATTACTTGCTATGTATATGGAATACTTGTATGATCATGCTAACACCTTGAAAAAGATGATATTAAAAGAGGGACTTGGTACCTTTGTGCACTTTGGGTGAGTGCTTAGATCTATTAGAGTGATGGGCCGGTGCAGTATAGGGCTTTGAGTAAGATAAAAAACTACAAGCCTCCATGACATCCTCCTCAACATTCTCCTCTCCATTTCCTCAAAGTGGAAGAAATCCTCCTCTACCTTCTCCTCATCTCACGATAATTGTCGATGACTCTCATATACCCTACCACTTAAGGTATGACTCTTACTTTGAGCACCGAGTCTATCTCGACACCTCATCCTCACTCCCATCCAAGCCCTCACCAATCTATTAAATCTTTCATGACCTAACTCCAACACCAACAACTGGTCTGGTGCAACTCTTGGTGTCCCGATCACAACACCAGAACTATAAATTTCCATTGGCTTCAATCCTTATGACCGAATCTCACCTCTCATATAATCATTTATATGGTTCCAACCACTAGAAGAACATAGGAGAAAGGAAACCTAAACTACTTGGGTGTCCAAAATACTAGATGTGTCTTAACCTTTGATGTCTTGTGGTCAATCAACCGAGAGGTAGTACTAGAGGTGGTCAAAGCAACTTCCTATTCACCCCATCAATCTATCATATCCTGATATAGATGAGCCACCATATCCATTATGGTCAATATCATTGCTAACTATGGTGTGGCCTTGAGTGGAGCTGAGTTGACCCATATGGAAGCTCCGATATCTCTGAGATCTATTATTACAACACCCCTCTTGTAGGGGAGATAACCCACTTGTAGATCCATGACATCACTAATGTGGGATGGCTAAGAGATGTATCCCCACATTTGAAAATCCCGTGCATAATTCATGATAGGTAAGTGCCTAAAATATCCACCCCATGCAAATACTCTCCCATAGAGCTCAATGATCTCCATAATAGGTGCCCAATAGAATAAAAACTTGTCCCAATCTTATCCCCAATCAAATGCGAGGCCAAGATACTAATGATAGCCTTGTACATAGTGGGAATAGGGGCACCCTCAATAGTCACCAATCTAACACCTTTTTGAACCCGTGTTAGGTACTTGTGCATCTCCCAAGTAGGTTTCCCATCTTTGGGCCTTAATGATGAACTAACGCTCTTAAGTGCAAACTTAATGCCTGTGACGGAGTGTAAACATCAATTTTAATACTCCTTTTCCTAATCACGTGTTCACTCCTCATTGTAATATTTTTCTACATACATACCCCTCTTCCCATTTAAATCCCCCTTTATCTCCTAAATTCAATTAATCATTACTTTCCATCCTTAATCCCATCCTAATCTTATCCTTAATTTATCTTCCTAAAACATTCCTAATCACCATTAATAATCCTAAATCTTCATATTATCTATTTATTCTCTCTAAAATACACTTTTTCATCCTTTTAGGCACTAATTTAATAATTTTATCTCCCCTTTGCCTTTATTTAATGTTTTCCACCTTTCACCTACCCTTTTATCCTTTCTAGGGATCCCTAGCTTGTCCTTATCACCGAAACCCTACTATGCCCTCTTTAGACCCATTTTTGCCTTGAGTTGGGCATCATCCCACTGCCCAAATCAAGGGTCCACCATAGTTCTCTAGTGACCCATCCGGGTCTGCAATCAACCCTATAAGTCCGTCCATACCCATCATATTCTCAAGTATGTAACTTTGGAGACTTCCCCAAGCTTTCTTGTGATCTTGCCTTTGTTTCGCGCCCTTCCTTGTAGCTGCTACCACCACCTTGGAGATACCTTAGAGATATTTTCTTCACCCTTGGAGATTTAGAGTTATTTTTCCCCTTGTATGCTTGGATCTATCATTTCCATTCTATCACTCTTCTTTATCCACTTTTTTGAGGTTTAACAATCATCCCAAAACCTTGTCTCTACATTTTTGTATCTTCATTCCCATCTACAAATTGTTATTCTTACCTATATTTTTCCATCAAGCCCTAGATCACTCCTAGTCACCATCGACCCTACCTAGTTTCTCAACCGAACTCTCATTTTTTGGTTTTTTGTTATTCCATTTTCTAGTAAGCCACTTTATGATTCGATAACCTTTCATATCCTCCAATATTTCCATTTTACACACATCAAAATGTAGCTTCAGATCCTGAATTCATTAGATCTATTCATCTTCAAACTTGTTAGTTAACTCTCATATTTTATTAATTTTGTTACATCCTTTCTATTCTCATTAGATCCACCAGCTTTTCTCACAATAATCTTCTCAAAATAGTTCAACATCATCAACGTAGTTTAGATTAGCTCTGGTGTGCTTTAGGAAATCTTTCAAGTATGTTTTTTTTCCATATTTATTCCTACAATGCCCTAGTCACCGATCGATTAGCCTCATCAACCTTGGGTCTCAATTCACCCACCCATGATTAATTTGGTTTACACTTACTTATATCAAATCAATATTTTTATTTATTTGTTACATTTTAGCTTTCTATTTTATCTCGGCTTGTTTTGCATCGCATCACTTCACTTGGGAATAACATTTTTTGAAACCTACCATCCAATCTACTAACCCTTTTCAAATTTGTTGACTTCTCTTTGTTGTGTAGGTCATTTAACTTGTTGTGTGGAGGATCTCTCTTTTTCACATGTATCCATAGTCATCTCATCTAGATGTACCTTAAACCCTCTCATTTCGAGTTACTTATTTTATTTATTACTATTTCAGTAATTTGAAACATGAATGATAAATTGTGGTCAACATTCATGCATGCCTTCAAGGATTTGAGAATCGCAGAGTGGGACCCACCCTTCTTTGGTGATTCTTTTCATTTTCTTTCATTTCCAATTTCTTCTATTTATTTTCTACTAACTCTGGCATGATCTTTGAATTTATTGCTTAATAGAGTGCTTTTAAGTTGTTCTTAGATTAATGACGCAATTTCTTGCTTTTCTTAATAATAAAAATAAAAATAAAATTGCATTATCCAACCTTAATCCTCATTTTTATTTAATTTCTCCTTTTGCCTCATTTTTCTTATTTGTCTCAGTGCATTCATCGAATATAAAACTTCATTTTGGACTTGAAAAGAACCTTCATATTTGCTTGGAAATCTTGTCTAAGTAGGGGTTAATCATTTGCATACACTTTCATCACACACATCTTAAACATATCCTTCCAGGTGGAACTATTGGGCTTTCATCACCCAATAGAAAGCCACAACAAGAGTATTCTAGCCTCGTAGATTTTTTTGGCTATCGGTATATTTGCTAAGCGTCGGACATCCTTATCGTTACAAAAGCATGAAGTGTGGGGTAGGCCCAATATCGTGCCCCATACCCATAGCCATAACATTTTTTTGGAGCCTCACGTACCATTGGGTATATCAGGAATCCATCCAAAACTACTAGTTTGTGTCCGAAATCATCCATAGTTTTGCCATTTCCTAGGCTCCCTTCAAGCCCATTTTTCTTTTTCCTTCACATTTTTTCTAATAATCAAGATAACTAAAATTCTCTTTGTTGTGTGATTTATTTGAAGTAACTAATAATCAACATAGTTTTAGTTTTTATTTTTTGTTTCATGCCCATTATTACACATTCCCAAGAAATAAAAATGGAACAATCCATGTCATCTAACAACATTCCCACTTCTACCATTACTTCTCAACAAACTTTATCCCTCTCTATCATTGCTTCCACTTCTTTGGTCACCTCTTTCATAGTTACTCAACCTATCATCTCCATTACATCTTAAAGAATATCAAGCTATCCCATCTAATAATCACATTAAAACTAATCCTTTCCCTTATCACCACTTGTCCCATGTAGGCCAACCACACCCCCATCCATTGCTTATTTGGGGACTTTTTGGCTTTTCTCCTCCTACCATTCCTTGTGGGATGGGTGTGTGAATTTCAAGAGCTCTTAGATGCCAACCCTATTGATTTACATAAATGTCTCCTTCGTAATTCCACCAAACTCCCTATCAAGGGTCCCCTCTTCAAAAAATGTATTCCTATCATTCTTATCCCGAGTATACCCAGTTATCACATCACAACTTGCTTTGTTCTTTCCCCAACATGTGCTTTCCTCCCATAAATCTTATTCTACAATATCTCAAACCCATTAGTCCACTCAATTTTTGCTTCCCATCCCTTCTCATCATTTTCTCATCAACACTATGCCTCTTTCCTCTATTCCTATTGTCTCTTCATTCTCCTTGTCACTAGTATTCCTACCCAAAATTTTCAAGAATCCTATTTTCCATTCAAAACATAATAAAATTCAATTTAAATATTCATTATCCATGCCAATGCCATCACTTCACAATAGAATCCTTTAGAATCTACTCAAACTTACCTATCTCCACCTCGAGATCCTTTTCGTTATATATTTCCTAACCAATCTACTCAAATAACTCAACCATCCCATACCTACGTCCCCACTCAATCCACACAAAATCTATCTAACATCCCCATCTCCCAATAACAACAATACAATTACATGCCCACCTCTCAAAAACATCCAATTTCTCAACCTATTCAATCGAAACCTCTCACCAATCTTCCTCCTTATCAACCACCTCCTCAAACACCAAATTACCAATAATCCTATCAATCTCACCCACAACACCACTAGTCTCTTCATCAACATAACCCATCTAATTCTTATGTCTCATAACCACATCCATTCACTTCTAATCCATCC
The DNA here is from genome assembly GCA_018340775.1 of Taxus wallichiana var. yunnanensis. NCBI lineage: Eukaryota > Viridiplantae > Streptophyta > Pinopsida > Cupressales > Taxaceae > Taxus > Taxus wallichiana. The sequence goes on from CM031239.1 coordinate 1,944,693, forward strand.
ACTTAAAATGATCCCATAAATATTTTGCTAATTAGATTGGCTAATCTCAAAGCCGCTACCTTATAATCAAGACCAAATTTTTATGACCATATTTGTAACAAACCTATCAATCCATTGGTTCTCGTAAAGCCTTATCCTACACATTAGGAGTTACCAAAAGTATCTAACTTCAATAGTAAGGAGGACCCATAACAACATCATCATTCCTTTAGTTACACATGCTACCTCATTGCTCATGATCAAGACCTTATGCCTCCACACATTCCTTATGTCATTAGCTAGTCCCGCGCTAGATTGATATAATGAAATCTCACAAAAATCTTTATTCTCTTTCACCCAACTTGCATTAGCTATTCCTAGAACACTTTTCAATCAACATTACACATAAGATCACCATCACAAACCTCTATGCCATTAGACAATTTGATGAAAAATCTATCACAAATTTCATCACAAGATGGCGTGGCATAATCAGCCAATTACCATTCTTTCTTCCACAAATGAATTAATCAAAATATTCACATGGTCTTGTGCGAAAGCATATTTCCTATACTCTTCAAATACAATCATTCTAAACCTTTGAAGAGGAATTCACTATGGCTCATAAACTTTAACTTCATGCCCTTGAGCAAGGCATCTCAAAATTTGATCAAATAAGCAAAAATGAATTACTAAGTCCTCCATGCATGGTAAAATATATGAATGCATCACTAACGCCATCATGGTCAAATATTCTTCCACATCTACTTCTCACATGAAACCTTCTCAAAGGGATCCTAGACCACCTCCCAACTATACCCCTCTTAGAGAATCCTATAGTTCATATTCAACAAGTTAATGGTGGTCCATCTTATCCAACTTCCTCCCATTTGACCCTTGGATGACTCACGACCCAAGCCAACATGGTATCATGAGGAAAATTATTATAAATACCATCAAGTCCATGGTCATGACATTGAGAAGTGTCACACTTTCAAGGACCTCATCCAAAAACTCATAGACCATGGTGATCTTTAAGTAGATAACCCTAATGCACCACCAAATCATCCCCTCGATGTCTTCAAATAACCCTTCCCAATAGTTCACCAGCCAATCAAATAATGCCCCCACATCTCAGGCACCTAATCCCCATACGATCAAAAATATAAATCAAGAGCTACTATCCTCACCTACACATCATTATTTCTTTTCCCTTACACCCATGTTTATTTTGAACACTTCTCCCATGACCACACTTTATCATCCACCTATCTCTACATATCTTTATATCTACATCTACATATATCCACACCCACGCCAATTTCAATTACACTAGCTTCCCTATATACATCTACTACATCCTCATCATCACACCTAGTTACTCATCCACATCCCCCTCCACATCCATATCAACATCCTCATCACACCTTCCTAAGACCATATCCATTCCCACAACTACACCTACTCTTGTGGTCATACCCACATCAACATCATCCGAATAGGTAACCACCATTGTACCATCCTCTAATATATCTACTACACCGATGCCCTCACTTAATACACTATAGAAATACCTTTATCTCATCCACAAGTCTAATCACCCTTACACCAAAAAATCCTGGATCTATGCAATCTACAACCCTTTTGATCTCATCAAACATATTATACAAAAACCACTTCCATCATCAATATCCACATCTACATATAGTCTACATTACCCAAACATGCCTCTAAAGATCCCTCAATTGAAATTGTTATCATTTTTTCCAAGGGTAAATCCTCAGAAAAAGTCTAAAAACCTTGCATCCCCACTCGAAATTCCTCACCCACACACACAAAAAAACTGGAGCTCCCCACTCCTAAGTATAACCTCCCTAAGAAATCTAATGTCACATTGTCACTTTTAGGGCCACCTCCATCCATATTAATATTAGGCCCTTCATCCATGACCCCTATCATCAATAAATCCAAATCAAACAATCTAGTCCTCCTTCCAAATATTATCCCCTTCCAACCACCTGTCCATATATCCAATCATTAAAACCCAATCTAAGTCATCCAATCCAACTCATTTGATAAAAATCTAAATCATCAACTTCCTCTTCCACATCTCAATTTGAGTCAAAAGAACCCATCAAAACCTCATAAAAGTAAAGCTCCACTTCTCTTACCTTTACCTACCCCTAAATCTAAGTCATCTACAATCCAACCATCCATTATTCAAAAAATTCCATTGGTTCTTATATAGAGGTCCTTTAACATATAATTGAAGCATCATCTATAATCAAGCTTCCCCATCAAATCCTTTGAACTCACATGGGAAAAACCATCATGGTTTAATCCTAATGTCATTTGTGCCTATCATCATACCCATGGACATGATATTGAAAATTGCAAGGCCCTTTAAAATATCATCCATAATCTCATTAAAGAAGATGATCTTCTCATCGAAGAGGATCTCCCTCTTCCCTCTACTAGCTCATCCATAACCAATCCCACTTCTCCATCCCAATCTTCATCTACTAAGACTTCTAAGTCTCCTCATTCATCTAGAACCTTCATGTCCATTCCTCCTCCTAATACTCATTTTCCAAAAAGAGGCCCTCCTCTCTTTTCATTAATTTGTTCATATTTCCACTTGTTCTCATCCCCATGACTTTCAAGCACCTTATCCATCCAAATTAAAGGTTGTTGGTGCCACTCCATCTATCGATCCTACTTTCTTCATCAAAATCTAAAGTTTATATCTTAGCTACCCCACAACCTTTTATTGAACACAATATTGTGAAAAAAATATCATTAGGCCCCAATCAAGATGTCACTCTATGAGCTAGTCCAAAGCTCCCCGATCATAGAAAATCCCTCATGGAATATCTAAAATGTATCCCTACCTCTAAAATGAGACTCAACCTTTTTCGAGATCTTGTTGGAGGGCTCACTTACTTCTCCACCATATATTTTGACAATTCTAATATTTTGACATATCACATGAGGATCATGACCTCCCACTTTTCATCACTATATGTATCAATGATACATTCATCTAATGTTCTATGATAGACAACAAAGCCAACATAAATATCATCTCATCCCACACCTTTGATCAAATCAAGCTCCCTAATTCCATTATCACCCAATCTCTTTCCTTCATTCATTGCCTTCAATGATGCCCTTTCTCCCACCTTGGGACAATCATTCTCCTATCCACATCAGTGAAAAATCCTCCATGATTTCTCTATATATTAGAAGGGAGTTTCAATACAACATCCTACTTGATGACCATGCATTCACATAATGTGTTGCGTTCCTTCCACCCTTCATTGTTGCATCAAGTATGAACATGAGGGAAAAATCCTAACTCTCCCTACAGACACTCCTCCATTCAAAGCATGTCACATGACTTATCGACCTAACAATTTTCTTATCCTAAAACAAGAGTCTTTTGAAGCATCCACTAGTTGATCCATCTCTACATCTAAGCTTCCTAATGATGAATATTTAGAAAAAATGATGGATTTTATCTCACTTGTAGAGTATCACCTTCTCACCCTTAATGATTTTCCCACACCTCATCGACATGGTAGACCCAACAAAGCTCCAATGTATCAACCTGATGTCAAGAATGTCATTTCCTTTGTCCACCCCATATTTTCACCAACCTTATCTATGGTGGCATTTGATCTCCCTTTCTTCTCACATCGATGCTCAACCTCACACCAATATTTACACTAAATTTGAATTTATTTACAAAAAATCCTTTTCCTACACTTACCTCCATTGTTGTGCATGGAAATGGTTTGGAATGGGGCATTATGAACAAGGCATGCATGACCTCATCATCGATCAATCTTGTAAGCCCCATGAGAAGTTTGAGTTAGGGTTTAAAGAAAAACCTAATGATCTCTTGCATCTTCTTCATCCTCACTTATTATGGACGCCGATTCTTCTTCTTCTCCATCCAAAGAACCTATGGATATGGATGACACTGTGTCCATTTCTCTATATTTTTTTAAATCTCCACAATCACTTTGGGACCACTCACTTATCAGTGTGAAGGTGAAACTAGGTCCCTCCCTCTTCAATTTACTGATATGATAGAGGAAGATTCCCCTACCATTGAAATTATTCAATGCACCGATGATGATTCCATCCTTTCCTATATGGGGTTGGAATATTCTTATCTTCATAATTCATTATCATTCACTACACATCTACCCTCCTCAATGAATCCACCATTGAAATCAACATAGGGACTCTGCAAGAGCCTTACATCCTTAAAGTGGGTCACCCTTGATTCCCAAGAGCTTGAATCCTTCACCTCCTTCCTCTCTAGACATAGCCAAGCCTTCATGGTTGTATTTCAACATGCCACACCTTGATCCTTCCATTTTTGTCCATAAAATCATTACTTTCCTAACACTAAGCCATTTAAGCAAAATATTCGCGCATATGCATCCTCGAATTTCCCTCCTTGTCAAAGAGGAGTTGCAACACCTTATTTCTACCAATTTCATCATTCCTATCAACTATCTATAATGGGTTTTCAATATTGTACCCATTTCCAAAGCCTCTGGAAAGCTTCGTATTTACACTAACTTTTGAGATTTAAATCTCACTTTCCTAAAGATGAATTTCATCTTCCCAACATTAATCAACTTGTATACCTCACCATAGGCCATAAGATGCTTTAAATTATGGATGGATTTTATGGGTATAATCAGATCCTTATCACACCAAAAGAACAACATAAGACTTCTTTCATCACTCCTTGGGAACCTTTTATTTTTGTGTCATGCCTTTTAACTTAAAAACATGGAGCCACCTATTAGCGCATAATGACCTATATCTTTCATGATATTATCCATAAGTACAAAATACTATGTAATGATCTCTTAGGTAAGTCCAAACATAAATGGACCACCTTGTCATCCTTGAAGTCCTCTTTGAGCACCTTATTCACTTCTTCCTTTGTCTTAATCCTACCAAATGTGTTTTTGGAGTCTTAACATTAAGCTCCTTTTCTTCATCATTTATATTAGGGTATTGAAGTTGACCCCACCAAAATCAAATCCATCCTAGATATTCCCCCTCCTTCTAATCTAAACAACTTCATAGTCTCCAAGGCCAACTTCAAGTAGTTTTCATTTCATCTTGTAAATTTTTACCATTACTAACCTTTTCACCATCTTCTTCACAAAGATATTAAATTTAACTTGGGATGAAAATTACCAAAAGGCCTTTGATGATCTCAAGAAGTATCTTTCTATCTCTCTTGTTCTTACACCTCCATGTGAGGGGGAGCCTTATATATTTATATCTTCACCACCGATCATGCTTTGGGTGCCATGTTGACACCTCATGATGACCAGGGTAGGGAGTATTTCATCTAATACATTAGTTATACACCTTCATGATTATGAGACCCACTACATGGAAGATAAAAAGATGTGTTGCACCCTTTTTCTTTGCTACTTGTAAGCTCCATCATTATCTCCTTAATCATGAAACTTTCATCATCACCATATTTCACCTCCTCAAAACCATGCATTATAAGCCTTATCATAGTGATCACATTACTCGATGGCTCATGCTCATGATTGAGTTTGACCTAGAGTTCATCTCTCAAAATTCATTAAGGGTTAGGCCATTTCGATCGAGCTAGCCAAAGCCCTCTTTTCTAACAATCATCCTCCTCATGAACAATTTTTTAGATGAATCCATCTTCACCATGGATCATGAATTCTCTCCTCTCAAAATGACACTTTTCTTTGATGGATCCAAGTGTTAGTAAGGGGGGTTCCGAGTCATCATCATTCCTCCTTGGATACTCCCTATCCCTATCACTTATAAGCTCAATTTCAAATGCACTAAAAATATGGATGAGTATGAATCCCTCATCTTAGGTCTTGAAACTACTTGTCATGCTTGGCATCCAAATCCTTGATATCTATGGTGACTCTCAACTCATCATTAATCAATTCAAGGGAATATATCAATGCAAAAATGAAGTCCTTTAAAAATATAAGGATGTCGTTGACTTCCTTCTTGAGGCCTTTGACTTCTACACCATCCAAATTGTCCCTCGCTCATCTAATTGTTTCATAAATATGATGACATATCTCGTCATCTCTCATCCCATGGGAAACAAAGGAATATAATATTTCTATTGTTTTTCATCATCTCTCGATCAACCATCTCATGTCCATGAGCTTCCTCATATCAATCATGTTGATAGCATTTTATCAAATATTTGGTATTCTCAAATATTTGACTATCTATCTCAATCTATCATCCCCTCTGACCTATCCAAAAATGGTAGGTGGTCCTTTCTTCAATGTGCTAACCACTATGTTATCCTTTGTGTCATTCTCTATAAGTGTGGCTTCGATGACATCTTATGTCATTTCCTTAAGTCTCATGAATCCCCTTGAGCCATCCAAGTAGTCCATGAAAACATATATGGTGGTCACTTTAGTGGATTAGATTTCACCAAACACGTCCTTTAGATGGGATATTATTAGCCCACCATTAATCAACACTATTGTGAATATTTCAAGAAATGCATAAAATGTCAACATCATTCTAATCTCATCCAAATTCCTAGTCGGGCCTTACATTGGCTCAAGATATTTGGCCTTTCTCAAAGTGGGGACTTGACCTCATTGGCCTCATCAATTCCACTTCCTTCCCAATGCCATCATTTTATCATCATTGCTACTGATTACTTCACCAAATGGGTGGAAGCTATTCCACTCGCATCCAATAAAGCTAATTAGATTGTTAATTTCATCTATTAGCACATCATTTTCTACTTTGTTGTTCCCTCATAATATCATTATAAAAAGATGGAAAATCCTTCAAAAACAAATACCTTAAGAAGATTTTTGATTCCTTCAATATTATTCTCAACTTCTCATCACCATATTATCCCCAAGCTAATGGTCAAACCAAAGCCACTAAAAAAACTCTTTGCAATATCCTTTCCAAGACTATTGATAAACCAGGTCGCGATTGAAATATTCATATCCCCTTCACTCTTTGGGCCTATCAAACTAGCATCCACACTCTACTGAGAGCTACTCCCTTCTCTTTAGTCTATGAATCTGAAGTTGTTATTCCTCTTGAATTCCAAATCCCATCCTTACATGTGTATCTTCATGACTTCATTTTTGATGAAGATTATCACCAAGAGCATCTAACACATTTCAAGTTGCTAGATAGATGAACGCCATCACCTCCTCACTCTTAAACATCATAATGTCTACCAATAATGCATCAAACATGCTTACAAAAAACACCTCAAGGAATGCGACTTTAACATTAGTGACCTTGTCTTAAAATAAAATCAAATGTCACTACTCTAGAAAGGAGTCAACATGAAAAATTTTCCCAAATTTATTTGGACCATACATTATCACACATAAGTATGGGTCTGGAGACTATCATTTAGCATCTCTTGATGGTAACCAAAACAAAACCTCTTAATGCCTTGCACTTGCAACCATTCTACTATTAACATATCTACCAACATAGTCTTAGTCATTTATTAAGATATTGCTTCCTCATTAACCTCTTCCACCTCTCATCGTAATTATTTGAAATTATGTGGTCTCTACTCGTCACTTTTCTATTTATGACCTTGAATATGGGCACCAAGGCTCTACTCATATCATATTCTTATGGAAAAGTTCAACCTTTTAGATGGGAACCACATGATCATTACATCTTTGTCACACCACTTATGTACTTACTAGAACCATGCTAAGGGTCCATAGGTGTTGCTTATACATCTTATCATCCCTACCTCAAGTGTTTTACTTGGCTATCCCAAGATCTATCCTAAAGAGTAAAAATTCTATATGTTCATATCAAAAAGTTATCTAATCCAAAAAAAAGAATGATCCCTTGAAGGACAGTTGCTCATATAAAATAAAAAATTGTTAAATGTATAGATCTGATCCTCAAGGAAGGACAACTATCATATATCCTACCATCTCAAAAATCCAAAATATCCAAAGTCAAAAGCCTAATGTAGACCACTCCCTCGAAGGATGGATACTATTTTATATCATGGTAGTAAAAGGCTTCCACATTGATCAACCTTCCAAATCTCAAAAGAAAAGGAAAATATGAAAAAAAAGCATCCTCGGAAAGCTTCCCGCATTGATCAACTTTCCCATCTGCACAACAAACTTCCCGCATTGATCAATTTGCACCATATTACTTAAAGATGGGGCATAGACCTATGAATGACATCCAAATAGAACCTATTTTCCTCGTATAAGCTCCATCTTACTCCATTTTCATGTCTACAATATGTTTTATAAACATACACTCCATATTTTCCTCATGACCTTAGGTGTGGCTAACTATCATTAGTTGTGTGTTAACACCTATTAATGATCGAAAGTGAAATGTTATACATTGTTCCTTTCACATTTACCTCCAATATTTTCAAAGGCATACTTTCCTACGTATGCTTCTTTCTATGAAAACGTGTAATTTCTCATGTTTTGGTCATCCTATTGAATGTCTCCTCATATCCAATTATGATCTTATCTTCCCCCTCTAAATCTAGCTAATATTGTCTCGTCTCTATATCACATCTATCTCCATTAAAAAAATATCAAATCATTTATATCATCATCTAAATATATCTTAATTCATCATTTTGATTATCATATATACACATTAGCATATAAATCTATCATTTCTACTCTAGGCCAAATCATGTCATCTCATATCTACCACATTTTAAATACCTCTATCATGCTAATCTAACATAAATCTCATCAAATAAATCCTATCATATCACCATGTTCTCATCAAACATCAAATAAATAAATAACATATCATGAAATAAAACATCACATCATTCATATCTATGATAAAATCATAACATCCTATCATCATCACATCTAACATTTAAAACTAACATCTATTCTATAATAAATTCATTCATATCCATCACATAAAACATCATATAACTAAGGATAAACCACACACACACACACACACACACACACATATATATCCTCACCAAAATATGTATATACATCCATGATAGGCCTTTATAGGAATTATCTCAATATACATATATAATAATTTATCATAAAAATATCTCGTATAATGTCCACCTAATTTGTGAATTGTACATCGAACAATCTCAACATTAAACCTTGCCCCCATGGGACATGTGCGTGCCCATCTCCTTGTCCATCTCCTCCTATCATCTAGGCCTTAGTCTCCCTCAATTTACACTACATTGGGTATGATAAAGGCACGACGTAGTCAGCTCCATAGATCCTACTTCCTTGCTTCCTATAAGTATGCCATATATCTCAAGGCATTTATGGTAGCCTTGATGTCACTATTCACTCATAATAATAAACCTCTACTCCTACTGCCTTATACTAGTCTAGTGACATAGTACTCGATGATGTCATCCCGTTTGACCAGCTCCCTTTGATGCCATTGGTTCCTCACCTCTTGATGCCACACTATAGGAATGAGATTTTCAAATCTGGCCATGTAGGCCTCACTCTACCTCCTATATTGGTCTCTGCTAGATGGCCAAGTCTCTCTCCTAGTGTAACCTTGTCACCTCATGGTGCTACATGCATCTCCCTCCCGAAGGGAAGTGTCTCACTCCACCCATAGGTGGGATATATTTGTTTTTCTTGCTCCATCTTCATCCCCATCTCCTCTACATACCAAATCCTCCTAATTTTCTAGCTCTTCCTCCCTCCTCCTCATCCAATCCTAATCTGAATCTCTCCTCCACTACTTAGCAACCATGCCATCTTCATTCACTCTAAAACCCCTCTCCACTCCCATGTCATCATCACTATCCTAGGGTGCTCTCTCCTCCTCTAGAGGATACACCATCAGAGGAATTGACAGTCCCTCTCTGCCTCATCATGTCTCGTATCTGATCATGTCTCTCAATACAACTGGAATCACACCAAAATGTCACATAACTCATGGAAAATATACCTCCTCCACCATGTCCTGGTATCCTCCCCATCTCATCCATCTCATCCCATATAGTGAATATATACTTCGTAGGCCATGCAAAAGATCATGGTATGACCGCCATCTGATTTGATCCACATCCAAGTCACCAAACTGATCAATGTACCAATCCTCCCCCTCTCTCTCCCTTATCTCCATGAGCTTGATCATCTTACCATGTCAAAAATAAAACTCTCCTAGCTCTACTACAATGCTATCTCTATATGGTCTCCTACAATTAATTTGAAATAAACATGCAAACTAAGCAAATGAAGTTAATCTCTATTCTTTGAAAGCTTGAAATAATGAACCTAAGAGGATCTAAGCATTCATTTTATGTGTTAAGAGAAAGAGATCTCCCCATTAATGGCTTCAAGGCCAATGGATCTTCCCTTTTACTCTATGTTAATGCTTTATGAAATACAAGATTAAATGCTTTTAGCTCAAATGAAAGAAAATGAAATACAAACTAAAGCCTAAACAAATTGCTATAATTTGTCTTTAGGAAGAAGAGAGAATTCTTAGGAAATGAGGGAGGGGTATAGCCCTATTTATAGTTTTGTTTGGAAGAAAAGGAGATTTGGGTGCATGTGGGACAAAGGCTAAAGTCCAAAAAGCACTTTAGCAAGTCAAAGTGTGATTTGACTATGTTAGAGGGTAATTAACCTAGGTTAGACTAATTAATCTCTCTTAGAGAGTAATTAGGGTTCTGGAAGGGTTCTGAAGGGCTTACTCAATCCAACGAAGTGGATTGATCTTCCGGGGAGCTAATAGAAGTGAGCTAGAAGTGAATAAGAAGCTAATGTAGTTAGAACGAGGCTATAACTACCTGTTTAAATGGTTTATAAGAGGAAAAATGACCAAAAGGGTGTCGTAGGAAGGGAGTTAGATAGGCCTAACTGGCGGTGTGTCATCAATTTGCAAAAGGAAGAAGCGTTAGTGCACTATTAGAAATAATAGTGTATTGATCAAACTACAGTGTCTACATTTTCCCCTCTTTGAGGTGACGTAAGTGACGTCACTTCAAAGAAAGTAGACAAACACAAGCAAGTAGAAAAAATTTTTTAAGGGGTAGAAGAAAAATTAATAGGGTGAAGGATGATGAATGCCCCCTCGAGTGTCGATGGGGTGATGAAGAAACTCGATCGATGATCGAAAAAAGAAACAAATAGAGAGAAAAGTGTTCAGAGAAGATGAGAAACTAGAAGAAAAGGGATATTGAGCTATCCATAAATCAATTGCTAACAATATTTTAATCATCATAATGCTTAGAATCCTCCTCATGGGTCCTTATTAAAATGTGAGCATGCGACGGAAGCGTAAAATGACATTAAAAGCCAAGATACAAACAACCATCCTCTGCCAAAACAACCAACTCCATGCAACATACACAAATGCAATGCAATACGAGAAATAAACCGAATCACCTGACAGGGAAATAAGTACAATCACACACACTTAAACCAACAACGTTCAAGATAGTTGCACAAATATTTTGTTATCGAGATGAAGTCCCAAATGTTTTGATAAATGACTAGGGTGAAGAATGATGCCCCAAGCAAGGTGTATTATGCAAGGGGGAAGATGGAGGACACTTCCGTCCTATGAAAAAGCAATGTGCATGATGAAAAATAGTACCAGGCAATTGATAGTGCCCCAGTATAGACGAAGTAAGCAACATAGCTTGTTTAGGTGATTGAAGATTTTGGTGATGCGTGAGTCATTGTTTCAAATGATTTGAGAATGTCAACAAGATCTGGGATGAGTGCCATGCAATAGACACATATTTCAGCCGTAGATGATCGGTTTAATCAATTTTAAGCCATTTTGCTATTTTCCAATATTTTTGTGGTTTTTAAAATATTTTTTTGATTTTTTTTTTCTTTTCTAGGTTTTGATCGGTCAGAAGAATTTTAAAAGATCAAAGATCTTCCAAAAATACATGCGTAGGTGGTAGTGGGAAGGCAAAGTTGTCAAAAAAAGCTCGAATATATGCCTGAAAAAGAAAGATGGGTCGAGAATAATTTATTTAAAATAAATTAGTAAATAATTATCACGACGGGAAAATAGATGAAAAATAGAGGAAAAGGTGGGAAAAGGCACCTAAAAGGTTTGTAAATTATCTCAGTGATGAAGAAGGGACCGTTGGATGGCATGAAGTGCCCCATGTGTGAAAATTAGTAAAAATAATTATTTTAATACAAAAATAATTATCACGGTGGATAGAAGAAGGTTAGAATGATCACGGTGAGAAAACATGCCCCAGGGGCATCGCGATGGGTTAATATACTCACCCGAGGTCGGTAAAACAATCATGACCAATTCATTTTGACTAGAGCCTCTGTAAATTTTTACCATGAGTGAAAAAATGAGAGCCCAGAGTGAGATGGCGAGGATACCGAGGAGGACGAGGCACGCGGATCACATCCGGGAGTACATGCGGGACCCACGGATGGACCATTCGAGTGCCCTAACCCCCATTAATTACACATTAATTACACTTTTTAGGGTTTTTAGGGTAGGTAGGAGGAATTTTGACACATGCGCGTAGGCGTGCATCGGATTGATGGTACGTGCACACGTGCATGCATCAAAACTGACATGGACACGCACACATGCATCCGTTCACGGGGGACAGGATGATGCGTACGTACTTTTTTCGTAAAAAGTGGGTACGCACACATGTATCCATTGGGAAAGATGGGTGCATGCACGTGTACCCATAGAAAAGACAAAGGGGGCACGTGCAAGCGTCGGTTGGGGTTTGGATGGACACGTGCACGTGTGTGCATCGAAAATGGGCATGTAGGCATCATGGAGGGTGCGTATGCATCCTGCATCGGCTTGCGCATCAAAAAAGGAGGAGAAAGTTAGTGTGCGTATGTGTCCCCAAGGGCGTGTATGCATTGGTTAGGGTGCACAGAGTGCCAAAGGAGGCATGCGTATGCGCTAGAAGCATGTGAGAAAAGACAACTGGCTAGAAAATAGCCAAGTTATAGAAGAAAAAGGTGAGATTACCTTAGAAGAAAAGAATAGTTAGTAAATTAGATGTGTTAAAAGCTTTATTTTTCCTTAGAAAAATATTATAGAAATGTTAGATGTCTAACACTTGCATTGATTTTGCAGCGTATGTTACCTATTCTTCGACTCGCGAAGCTTCTGACTACTGGCCACTTGGCTGTGATAGAGTGCGGTTTGATGATGAGGATAGAGTGACCTGACCCTAGCGTGAGCCTTTTGCACGTGATGGGACTATCTTATGTGGCCGAGATGCCCCAGTTACTTTAGATCATGGCCTCTTGATGGCCATAGCAGAGTGGTGGCACAGCGAGAGCCAGTGCTTTCACCTCCCGACCAGGGAGATGACCATTACATTAGAGGATGTATGGCACATCATGGGTCCCGATCCAGGGACAACTTATCGAGATGATGAGCCGCTGGAGTGACATTCAGCATCACATCACACATTTGTTCGGTGTTCCCACCATACCACGGCACGGGATGTCTATCAGACTATCCAGATGCATAGATGATCTAGAGTTAGACCGCGTAGTGGTCTACATGATGGCTCTTGTCAGTGGAGTTCTACTCCCTGACAAGACTAGTGCTTCATTTCCTGCACTTGGGACTCCTAGGAGTGATTCTTGGCTTGGTGGAGGGGGACAGACCTACTCTTTGGGGTCGTGCATATTTAGCACATTTGTATTGGGATCTCCATCTGATCACCTACTACCATCAGAAGATGGTAGGACCTGCTCATTTATTACAGATTTGGGCATGGGACCACATTGCTATTGGTCACCCCCTAGGTGTGCTGAGAGGTCGGGCTCCCGATGAGCCTTCTACTATGGGTTGGGTCCCGGTAGGGGATGATGTGTGACCCTTCATGGGGGTTACATACCATTACAGGCATGAGCTAGATGAGCTACTCCAGGCTTCCATTTCCTGGAGGCCTTATAGACATTTTTAGTGGCCAGAGGATGGTCTAGAGCTCAACACTGCCATAGTTGAGCATTTTATTTTGGGCAGCCATAGCTATATGTGGGAGTTATATAGAGTGGATCGATGTCAGTGGCAGTTTGGCCTTACCCAGGATGTTCCTGGGCTAGATAGATGGTATGCTCACAGCGAGAGCTAAGAGCACTTTGATATGGGTCCATAGATTTCCCACGATAGAGCACTTGGCTAGCTTTTGACAGGTGGCACCTGTTATTTGGGTGCCACTTAGGTAGATCAGAGATCCGGGTACTATGTTGGAGTATGGGCCATGGTACCACGGTGTGCTCCCACCATTTGAGCATTCCCAGAGTGGCATATGATGCGGCTTGAGGCCTCCTCTAGTGGGGCCTCCTAGCGGTGGTGAGGCGGAGATGATGATGATGATGATGATGATGATGAGGTGGGCCCGTTGCCCCACATGTCGAGAGGTAGGGGACAGGGTCCCCTTCCATGCAGCAGCCACAGGGACAGGGCCCCAGGCCTAGGCCGAGATAGATATATAGGGCCGTGGACATAGAGTTTCCCCCAGTGGGCATTCCAGCGGGATTTATACCCCTCTTTAGTAGGTACTACCAGCACAGGGGCCACCTTTTGATACCCAGAGTAGTAGTGCTGGGTGGGTAGTGAGCTACTCTTTAGAAGCAGTAGTTATTCTGGCAGCCATCATTGTTCGATTCATGGGTGGTGAGAGAGAGATACGAGAGGACCCAGGTACATGCCCTCACATTAGAGTGAGACTAGGCTCGGGCACAGATATAGATTTTGATAGCAGAGAGAGATCAGGCTCGGGCACAGGCCACTCAGGGCAGCGATAGTGTTGCATGGTAGAGTCAGGTGTGAGAGATGGCCACACAGGGGGCTCAGATATTGAGCCTCCTACACTAGTCCCAGACTCAGTATGGATGGTTGTGGCCCAGAGGGACCATGTATATAGATGGTCACAGGGTCTCCTAGCACAAAGGGATGAGGCCCGAGCACAGGTGCAGACTGTTACTATGCAGAGCGGGATCGAGAGGCTACCTCTTGAGATAGGGATGAGGCTGATTTAGGTAGAGTGATAGGTGAGTGAGATGTTTCCCTTCAGGAAGCCCTCGCTTCAGGAGATGCTGACTTGATCCATGATGCCACGAGGCTCGGTGGTGAGGTGTTATTCTATAGGACTGCCTACTTCAGGGTAGTTCCCCCAGAGCAGCAAGTGGTACTCCCTCGATAGTCAGGGATGAGCATGATAGGGTCTAGGTCACAGAGATCAGGCCACTCATCGAGATCAGTTAGGCAGCCCATGCTAGAGCAGCCGGCTGGACAAGGACCATCTAGTCAGCTTGGTGGTCCATCTAGTGTAGGTCCTCCCCAGCCACCATTGTTCCATCGACCAGGTGAAGACACACAGAGCCCGGTGGAGAGGGTGAGAGCTGTGGTTGAGCTCCACTTTCTTCTTGTATAGATATTCTTTATACATGCCTCTGATGAAGGCTGATTTTGTTGTATAGCTTTGTATATTATTCATTTTGATGATGCCTCGTGATGAAGGCCCGATTCTTTTGATGCATGCCCCTTTTTGATGGCATATTGTATCGATGATGTATTATTTTGATCACTAACTAGACAATTATACATGTATATATGGACATTTTGATGTATCGTTTATATGATGGATTCATGATGTATGTTTGTTCTTTCTTTCATGTATGTGGCATATTTTAGATTCAGAAATGTGTATACTTCTACTTTTTCATATTTGATGATGTATCTGTAGATGGCACCACATGTTTTAGATTCATGATTTAGTTATGAGTTTTTATGCTAGCACTTGGGATGATACTAGATGATATTGGTGTGGGGGGATAGATTAGTGATTATGCGCAACCCCTCTTGCCCCCATTGATGATACGATATTTGATGATTAGCTTAGCATACATGCATGATGTAATACTTAGCATTTTTGTATATATATGATGTAGTGAATGATGTTATAAATGTGATGAGATGATAGATGATAGATGTGATAACAAACAACTGTGCAAGAACACACAAGAAAAAGTTAACAAAACTAAACAAATATACACATACTACTACTACTTAAACAAACACATGCACAAACCTCTAACAAGAGATAAAATGAGATCTAATCTAAGTAAGCAAAAATGAACCCTAAAAGGAAGCACACTAACAAACAAAGAAACCTACAACAATTGTTTACAAGCATGATAGCCTTCAAATGTATGTAATGCAATGCTCAATTTAAATCAAACAAGATTCAACTTTTGATAAGCAAATGATCCATTTTAAAGAACTAACAATTAATGGACTAAGTACACCAAAACTATACAAACCAACAACTAAAAGTAATTAAAGCACTACTTTGTTTTTGTGGGACAACATTGACATATTTTCTAATGTTTTTGGGTTTATCTAAGGAGATAAGTTTTCATGGCTACGTTTGTCACTATTTTGTCTAGATTTCCCAAAGATAGCATTGTGAGATGAATGTAGCTTTATCCCTGGAAAGGGATTTTCCAAATGTTTAGATTTTTTGTGTATTGTTTTTCGAATGTTTTTGTATTTTCCAAGGTCATGTTTTGAAAGCAATGTACAAGAACAATGAAGCGTGGGTGCCCCCAGCGTGATGTGGGAATATACAAAGGGTAGAATGCCACGCACGTATGTGTAGGAAGATGGCAATGGGATTTTCATGCTCAACATTAGATAGGCATATACAAAGGTAATGTCCTTCATGCAGATATAAGAGCAAACAAACCAGATCATGGCAAGGCAAAGGTGATCCTAGTAGGGTTCCTAGACCTAGCAGAAAAAGTTGTATCTAAAAAGTGGTAACGATTACCCATCCTTCCGTAAGAGTAACTTGTGTCTGGTGAATCCTCCTTGAGTGCCAAAAACTAGTTTTCACTCAAAGACCTACCCCCTGCGCCACAATTGCATGGTTTTCACATGAGGACGACCTACTTTTTCTTTACTATTTTTTCATTTTTCCATTTTTTTGCTTGTTTTTTCTTTGTTTTCCAATTTTTAGTTCTTATTTGATATTCTCCGTCATGCCTAAGCATAGAACCACTTTAAGTGCATGGCATTCATGGGTTCGAAAGCTCTTCACCATCTGAATATGCAAGTTTGTAGGCCCCTGATCCATATTTTGCAATTACAACATAAGGACCTAACCAGTTAGCCTCGAACTTTCCTTTCTTTTCTCTATCTTTAATGGTGTTCTTCTGATTTTCTTTGAGAACTAGATCCCTACATCAAATTCCGATGAATGATGCATTTATTATATCCTCTGGACACTCTGTTCTGATAAAATTTTAGGTGATTGAATGCTCTGATACGCCTTTCATCTAATAGTTCTAACTCTGCTAGGCGAGCAACTCTGTAGTCTTCATCTTTATCAAGATAGTCCCTGAGAGATATTCTCAGGGAGGGAAGCTCCACTTCCAAAGGTATGATGGCTTCAGTGCCATAGACAAGTGAATAAGGGGTCACACCAGTAGGAGTGCGGATGGAAGTACGATAGGCCCAGAGGGTGGGATGTATCTGTAGATGCCAATTACGGCGGTTTTACTTGACCATTTTCTCCATAATCCACACAAGGGTTTTATTGGTGGCTTCCACCTATCCATTACCTTGAGGGTAATAAGGGGTAGACCACTTAAGTTGGATATGGAAGCGTTGACACAATGTTTTAACCATTTTATTTTTGAAAGATTTACCATTATCAGTGACAATGGCCGAGGGGATCCCATAACGGCATATGAGATGGTTCATGATGAATTTTGAAATCTACGCACACGGTGACATAGGTAAGAGGGAAAACCTCTACCCATTTGGTAAAGTATTCGGTGGCGGTGATGATATGAGTATGACCATCTGATGAAGAAGGATGGAGCTTCCCTATGAGATCCAGGCCCCATTTAGAGAATGGCCAAGGCATTGCAATAGGTTGTAAGGCTTGCACCGATGCATGTATTAAATTCCCATATTTTTGGCATAGTTCACACTTCTTTACAAAGTTGCAACAATCGGATTCCATGGTAGGCCAATAATAGCCTACTCTCAATAGCTTTTTAGCTAAGACCATGCCACTAGTATGTGCTCCACAAATACCACTATGTACTTCCTTAATTGCGTGGATAGAATCAATGACATCCAAACAACGAAGTAGATTCCCATCATAGCCATGATGATAAAGGGTGCCTCTAGGAGGGTATAATGGGCTATGTGGTGAATAAGGGATTTCTTTTTAGAATGGGTGATGTCGGGGGAAAGGTGCCATCTTGTAGGTATTGGAAGATAGGGTCATACCAAGGGGATAAAGGACCAACAACTTCACATGCCAAACATGACTCTGACATATCATATGCAGGTACTTATAGATGTTCCACGAAGAAAGGCATCTTGCTTTCTTTAGGTGCTATGCGTAAGAGAGACCCAATAGTAGCCATAACATCCACGGATCTATTATGCGACCTTGGTTTTTGTTCAAATATGACTTGTGTGAAATATTCCTTCAAATTTTCAACCATTTTCTTATATGGAATAAGTTTCTCATCTTTAACCTTATACTCATCATTAACCTATTTTATGATAAGTTGAGAGTCCCCAATGACTGACTTGGTTGTCGATATTCCATGTAATAGCTAGCTTTGAGGCCGCGATGAGTGCTTCATACTCTGTGAATGTTATTTGTACATGGGAATCCCAACCGGAATGCTCGTGGTATGACATCACCATTTGGAGTGATGAGGACCACTCCTGCTCCCGAGATCCATGGAAGGTAAAAGATCCATCAAAATGAACTTTGCCATTCTACGGACTCTTGATATACATGATGGATGCATCTGGTAAATCTAAGCATAAAGGTTCCATTCCTGGGAGAGGAGCTTTTTCCAACTGATCGGCCAGTACTTTTCCTTTTAAAGACTTTTGATTTACAAACTCAATGTCAAACTCACTCAAGAGAATGATCCAATTAGCCATTCGGCCTGTGAGGGTGGGTTTGGATAAAGGTACTTGAGAGGGTCAACTTTGGATATGAGCTTGGTCTTATTATTCAGGAGATAATGGTGAAAAGCTTTTGAAATGTGAATACAACCACCAAGCAGGCCTTTTCTATTTGGGGATAATTCAGCTCGTATGTGATCAAGGTGCGGCTAAGATAGTAAACTGCTCTCTCTTTATGGGCTAAGTCATATTGGGCAAGTAATGCACCAATGGAAAACTGGGTAGTGAAATGTATAAGAGGAGAGGTTCACTAGGGGTAGGTGGCATTAGTATAGGTGGGTTGGACAAGTACTTGTTTGAGTAGCACAAAGGCTTTTTGACAATCAGGTCCCCAATTGAATGTGACATCTTTCTTGAGAAAATGAGTAAAGGGGTGGCACTTATCCATGCAAGTTGTGAGATAAAGTGATGGATTTCCTGAATCTTTCCTTGTAGACTCCTTAGCTTGCTTGAGAGTGGTAGGTGGTGGCATTTATGTGATAGCCATAACCTTTGCAGGATCCACTTCAATCCCTCTTTGTGAGACAATGAACCCTAGGAGTTTTCCTGATAAGACACTGAAGACACATTTCTTAGGGTTCAGAACCTTATAGTCTCTTAGACATTGAAAGATACGCCTCAACACTTTAGGGTGTTCTTTTCTACTCTTAGATTTTGCTAGGATATCATCAACATAATCCTCCATGATGTCACTTATCATATCATGGAAGATAACCATCATGGCCCATTGATAAGTAGCCCCAACATTTTTAAGCCCAAGGGCATGAATTTGTAGTAGAATGTTCCCCAAGGGGTGATGAATGTTGTCTTATGTTGATCTTCCTCCACAATTCATATCTGGTTATAACCTAAAAACCATCCATCAAGGACAACATTTCATAGCCAGTTGTTGAATCGACTATCATGTCGATGTTAGGTAGGGGAAAATCATCTTTTGGACATGCTTTGTTGATGTCACGGAAATCCATGTAGATCCTTATTCCAACAGGTTTTTTTCTGTACTGGGACTATGTTAGAGATCCATTCTGAATAGTCAATAGGTTTTATGAAATCAATAGCTAACAAATTTTCTAATTCTTCTTTGACCAAGAGCACCACTTTAGGATGCATCTTTCTTAACTTTTGTTTGATTGGTTTGGCCTCTGGGTGCACAATGAGGTTGTGCACAACTAGCTCAGGGTCTAAACCCGACATATCTATATGTCCATGTGAATATGTCCACGTATTCTTTTAAGAGTTCTGTAAAGGTCTTTTGTTCCTGAGCTGAGAGCGAAGCTCCCAACTTGACTATTCTAGGTTGCTCCTCTAAGCCAATGTTGACGCTTGATTGTTTCCTCAATAAGCATTTTAGAAGCATCTTCCATCCATGTAGGATCGGGGGAAGAGTAAGATCAACCTCCTGTGGTAGTTCATGATCATCTTTGAATGGATAAATCACTTCATCTTTAGACTCTTCATTTTGTTTGTCTATGAGCTCACCAAAGAGTTTGTCACTATGGGATTTCTTTGAGCCTTCTTGCTCGGTTTCTCAGAGTAGGTATACCTTTAGTTATAACCTTTTTATTCAACCATCCACACATCTCTGCTTCCTCCCCAAAATAGGCACAAGCATCTAGTTGAATCTTAAATCCTTTCTTGTGGTCTCCAACTGGAATAAAGTCCCTGAGTCCCATGAACTCCATGAATGCCTCATCATTTTCAAAGAAATCCAATGGCACATGAAGTTGTTGATCCCAATCTATAAGCTCAGGATATATAAGGGCTATTGGATATTTATCTAGGGGGATGGATTTGGATAAGGTAAGGACCAATGAATCTAGGAATAGGTTCGTGGAGGCAAGATCTTCGTAAAGGCTACATTGGGAATCTGCGTCACTATCGGAATGAGGTGAAACATCCTCACTTTCAGAAGAAGTGGCATTGTTCTCAGAAGGTAGAGCATCATGGGGCCTTATTCCAAGGCCATGTTTATCATTTTGAAATGAGGGATAGGGATAGGCTCCAACCCTTGTGCATTAACGCCACATCCAAACCCATCATAGCCCATGACAAACATCATGCGAGGACCTTTGATGTACTGAGGCGCTTGATTGCATGAAGCCATGGTGCCTTCTAGTACTCTGCTGGTAGGGTCTTCTAACATTTTCTCCTCGACAAAGAGGCCACTATGGAAAAATTTCTCCAAAGGTTTAGGACATTGCTTGCGGGTGCTCTTGAACTAAAAATAAGGCTTACCCCTTGTCCTGGGGGATACTGATAGGTCTGATATCAACAGAGCCTGCTCAAGAGTGAATGGCCTACTTGGGCCATATTTTGCTGATGTGGCCTCCCATGAAGCAAATGGATTGACCGTGAGGGAAAATCTTGATTGAAAGGTGTGAGAGATTCTGAATCTACTCGGTTCTTCATGGCCTCCATTTGTAAAGGGACAACAACATCCATAGAAGGACATTCATAAGCTACATGAGAAAAACTGTGCAAAGCCCTACAATGTGTGAAAGGTTCTGGGTCACCCAAAATAGTAACCACCTACCCTTCATGATATAACTTGATGCACTGATGAAACATTGATGGAATAGCTTGCATGGCATGGATCCATGGGCATCCCAAGAGCATGTTGTACGGAAGGTCCAAGTCAAGGACATGGAATGTTGTGTCATGACATGTTGGTCCTACCTCCATGGGGACCACTATAGTCCCTACTGACTCTCTTTCTTCATTGTCATATGTTGTGATTGTGATAGTTTTAGCACCCAGCTCTATTTCTGAATGGCCTAACTACTTTACCAGCTTTAAGGTGCAAATATTCAGACCAGATCCCCCATCTACAAGTACTCTTTTGATCTTGTGATGGGTAACCACCACTTTGAGATATAATGGAAAGTTATGCTCTGGGTTATTATGTGGGATTGCAGTATGATCAAAAGTAATATGATCATTGGTGTCTAAGCATGCAATCATGGCTTGAAGGTTTGTGGGATCTATTTATGTGGAAACCCCTGAATTTTGCAAAGTTTTGAACAATATGTTTTTATGGGCATTGGAGATCTTTAGGAGATCGAGGATAGATATCTTAGCAGACATTTTTTCTAATTGCTCTATCAAGTTATACTTGACTTTCCTCAGGGGTAGGTACATAGATCTTGGTATGATTAAGCGGGCACGTCTTGTCCCGACTGCATAGCTCTTTTCTAAGATCCGAATGGTGTTAATCTGTTCATTAGATGAGTTAATACATCTAATGAGGGAATCATAAGGACTATCATTTGTAGGGTACACATAGGCAACAATCCTATAGTCATTAGAAGTTTTCCCTTGATCTGTTTTCTTTTTCTTTTTATCCACATGGTCAGGAAAAGGTTCCTTGTAAATACCCATTTTTTCATTTGAACTTCTACCGGCCTCCGGGGGAGACTCTACAACAATCTTCCCTTCCTCTATGAGGTCTTGGATATAATGGCGTAATCTCAAACATCTATCCATTTTGTGTCCTTTGACATGGTGGAAGTCACAATATTCATTGTCTTTGAACCAAACCGGTTTTGGAGCATCTTCTGGGTAGGGCATTGTTGCGTTGGATATTCTACCATCTTTTACACCATCTAACTACTTTAGGATGGTAGATAAGGATTCTGTCAAAGATGTGAATGTACATTTTTGTAGGTGCTTTGGGATGAGGCCCTTGTGAAAGTTTTAAGAGTGGACCTGTCTGTATGGCCTTGGACTCTCTTGGAGTCTGTAATGCCATCACCAACAACATGTTTATTCTTATTGAAGAATTTAGGTTTGTCTATGGATTTGGCTTCATGTTTGTTTTTAATAACCAGTTTAAGCGTGCCCTTGGCAATGAGCACTTTCTCAATTTGACTACCTTTCTCTATGACTTCTTCAAAGTTTGAGCCACAATGCATTTGCAAGTGAAAGGCTATTTCCGGTTCAAGTTAGGAATGAATATACTCACTAACTATTTTTTGGGTAAGGCACAAGGAAAGCGACTAGCTAACCCATGCCATCATTGTAAAAATCCTACAAATGTCTCATTGGGTTTTTGTTTTGTGTTACATAGATCGTTCATCGTGATGTCACTCTCCATATTATAGGAGTAATGTCTTACAAATTTCTCTGCTAGCATGGGCCATGTTGTAATGGAGCCCTTAGGTATGCTATAAAACCATTCCAATCCCATGGCTCCTAGGCTGCGAGGAAAAAATTCATATCAAGAAATTATCACTATACGTGACCTCTTGGCAAGCCATGTAAAAGTATTTTATATGATCACGAGGATCACTTTTGCACTTATACTTATCAAACTTGGGAACAGTGAAATGTTTTGGGAAAGGTTGTTGTAGCATGTCCTTATCGAAGGGGTAAGGACATAGTTCTTCATACGAATATTTTCTGTTTTGGCCTACATTTCCCTATTGTAATGTTGTGAGCGTATCTTTCATAGATTTCAATTCATCCTGAATGAGTTGCTCCTTAGTAGGTGATATTGACCTTTGAGCCTGAGTTGCTTTAAAGGTATAGTCTATATGTGGATCAAATTGAAACTCGTTAAGTTTGTTTTTGTCTTTGTCTTTACCTATGTTTCTTTTTGAAGCGCCTAGGTTCACTAATTTCTGACTCAACTTCAAGATCTATTTTTGGAGGATCTCCTCCTCAACCAGGGGATCCTCTTCTTCATCAAATTTTAGGAGGAGGGGAGGCCTTCCTCAGTTTTCACTTTACGCGAAGCCTTAAAGTGAGGTTTACGTGATGTTTCACCTTCGACAACGGCCTTATGTTTCCCAGAAGTGGATGCATATCCCACATCGAAAAGGATTATCTATGTCTAAGATGAATCTTCACTCTCCTAAGTTAGGGTCAATGACCTTTGTTTCTTCTTCATGCTCGTGTGGAAGTTTAGCTCCTAACACCAAGACTCTTGCAAGTACTTGATCTTTGTTATAATATAAGAGCTCATCAAATCTGTTTAGGTCTAACCTTTGTTGTTCTCCCAAAGAGTCTGACTCTTCTCCACTATGATCGATTAACATCTCTATATCTTTGACTTGAGAGAAGAGCGGTCCTAAATTATGACCCTGAATGGGAATGTGTCAAAAGGGTTTTCTCCCATGTGTTTGCTCATTTGATTTGGCTGCCATTTTTATGATTTTAGGCATCACTAGCGGACGTCTTTATGTAGCTAGCGTAACCCCTAAGTGTATGGTTTTACTGAAGCCATTTTAAGGGGATGTTGGAATTATATCACAGTGTATCGTAGATGTAATTTTATGCAATCATTTTTACCAAGAAACATTCATATGCACATCTTATGTTATGATTCACTCAATTTGTTATTGCCAAGCCTATACCCTAAGATAGTGACAAAGATGTACCAATATGTAAGCCAAGTTAGAACCCCAACAAGGTCTAAGCACTGACGTGATGATGTTGTCACAATCCCTTGACAAGGTATACTTAAAACTAGTTTGAATACCGATGAAAGCCAAACCTTCGAAAAATGGAAGTCACGAATAGATATAGCGTAATAACGTCACCGTGATACATTAACCAAGCAAGCAAGGTGTTAGTACCATGGTAACTTTATTATGATATATGTAAAGCATTATCAACACTCTTCAAGAAGACTAAGATGACGTCGAGAGTGAAACCAAGTAATAAGTATAACAAGGAGTTTTTAATCGTGTGAGCAGCGTAACCATGCAATAAGGGGACTTATACCATTTCCTCACAAAAAATGAGAATATGATGTAAGTACCGAGATTGTACATCTAAGATGTGAACAAGACTATTAACTCAAGAAGAGACAAAAGATGAACCGAATACATAATGGTGAAGATGATCTTGAAATCAAGATGAAAGGACTTTTATCAAAGATGTGAAAAGTGCACCCACACTTTAGACGTTTAACAACCCAGCAAACATGGATGGGCATAAACAGACAAAAAAGTGATGAGCACTATCTCTGATAAAAAACGCATGATGTATGCACCTTTCTCACCCCGAAATAATGGGCGATGAGAATGCAAGGGTACTGATCAAAAGATGGACACAAGCTAAGAAACACTTAGGCAGAGCTTCACCTCGAAGACAAGAACAAAACTAAGCAAAAGTGGGACGTAGCTTAGGTCCGTGATGAAAAGACACTCAGTTCAAACTCACAAGGGTTCTTTTCCTTGTTTCAACAAACAAGGTTTAGATTCCAGATGAGCCGTCACTTTGTGATGGCTTGATGCAACAAGGACTAGTAAAGTGGGCTCCTTGACAAAATGGCTTCCCTAACAAGTTCTCTCAACTAGGTGTTACAATATTGTCTAAGAGCGAGGCATGATTTACCCAAAAAGTCACAATGACTAGTTTGGGAGTATCTCGGCTTTATCCCCTTTCAAGTATAGTGGGAAATGAATGCATCCATCATGTACTTCTACTAAGGTCACGATACGGACAACTTGTAACTCTAACTCACAAGGCGTACTAGTCAAGTGGGTAAGCGGAGTGCTTCCTGTTTCATCCACGAGGTTACATAGCTGGTGGACTACTTTAGGGTTCTGGAACCACCCCCATTGTTGTAGCTTAAGGCGTTATGCCAAAGGGGTTATGTTCTAGTTGAGCGGATAGGGACGTACCCTTTTCCGAAACCTGCAATACAATGTTTTGAATATGGTGTGTTTTTTATCTTGCTTAGCTTAATGTGGTTTTAAGTAGCACACCATTTGGAAACCTGTAAGAACACGTGTATTAGAAGGTTTTGTGTTTTGTCTTAGCTCCTCCTTTCTTTGACAATCGATTAGGTCCTATAGACAACAAGTTTTAGTAATTTTCCATTCGTAGGTTGATGTTTAAGAAAGAGAGTTTTTCACTTTGCTTTTGATTCCTAAGATCACCAAAAGGCACGAAGGAAGAGCATACACAACGTGAAAAATTCCACTAAAATCACATGAAATTTTACTCCAACCTTTTATAAAACAAGTGTTTTTTTGCACAATTTATATGAGTTTTGTATTGGTGTTTTTGATCTCCAAGATCATCTTGGAAGATGTGAGGAGAGAGCATACACACTTCTACAAAAACTACTTCTAAGTCAAAAAAAAAAAAACACTTTTAATCTATGCAAACTGAAATGTTTAAGAAAGAACCTTGTTTTTCCAATTATTAGTCCTAAAAACCTGCAGTGATGGATTAGAAAAAGTTTTTTGCAGACTGTAAAAATTTTTCAATTTTAACACAGACACCTACGTGCCTATACTGACACCAGCTCTCCCCAACCAATGGATACATGCCCCACCTGACGAGTATGCTGCAGTCAAAAAATTAATAAAACCCAATGAAGTAAACATAGATGCTCACAATATGATAGAGACGTGCCTATATTGACATGGATGCTCAGGTTACGACGTGTATGTGCCTAAGCCTAAACAGAGAACTGTAAAATTTTTACATAGTCAGATATTTTACACCTGCATGGCTAGAGAGAGGCTACACCTCGATGATGATGAGAGATGTGTGCACGTCCTTGTATGGGTTATTTCTATTTTTTTACTTCGGGGCATTTACGCCTTCATGTCCGAGAGAGAGACGTATATACGCCCCCATGATGATGGAGACGCGTGCATATGTGTAAAGTTTTAGTTTGCAAATGATGGGGACCTTCTGATAGGTACACGCCTGATATGATGGGTACGTTGGGGTTTCGACGTGTACACACCCCTTGTTGGACACCTACGCGCACCCTATGAAAAACCTACAAAAACACGGATTTTCAAATTTTCAAGAGCAAACAGGTTAGTTGTTAGTCAAAGTGTCCTATTTCTAGATCAAACCCACAAAATGTATATAAATGATGGTCATTTATCTAGGTTTAGAAATAAAAATGAGGAAATAACAAGTGATTTGAAAAAAAACTTGAAAATGAGCTTTGAAAAACCTAAAAGACCTCCATTAATGGAGGGTGGACATAAGTGTCCCACCGGGCATGCCAAATGTGTTCAATGAAAAGTTGTAAAAGCCATGGATTTGGGGTAAGAATCTCTAAAGAAACCCCAAAGGCTTTTAACAATCTGATCAATGGACCATGTGATAAGAAATGAGCAAGGTTTCCTTCTTTGCATACATTAATTTGAAATAAACATGCAAACTAAGCAAATGAAGTTAATCTCTATTCTTTGAAAGCTTGAAATAATGAACCTAAGAGGATCTAAGCATTCATTTATGTGTTAAGAGAAAGAGGTCTCCCCATTAATGGCTTTAAGGCCAATGGATCTTCCCTTTTACTCTATGTTAATGCTATGAAATACAAGATTAAATGCTTTTAGCTCAAATGAAAGAAAATGAAATACAAACTAAAGCCTAAACAAATTGCTATAATTTGTGCTAGGAAGAAGAGAGAATTCTTAGGAAATGAGGGAGGGGGTATAGCCCTATTTATAGTTTTTGGTTTGGAAGAAAAGGGAGATTTGGGTGCATGTGGGACAAAGGCTAAAGTCCAAAAATCACTTTAGCAAGTCAAAGTGTGATTTGACTATGTTAGAGGGTAATTAACCTAGGTTAGACTAATTAATCTCTCTTAGAGAGTAATTAGGGTTCTGGAAGGGTTTATGAAGGGCTTAATCAATCCAATGAAGTGGATTGATCTTCCGGGGAGCTAATAGAAGTGAGCTAGAAGTGAATAAGAAGCTAATGTAGTTAGAATGAGGCTATAACTACCTATTTAAATGGTTTATAAGAGGAAAAATGACCAAAAGGGTGTTGTAGGAAGTGGTTGCCATTGACTAACCTAGTCATCGCCGACCTAACCCTAATCATTGCGACCCTCCGTGTTGTCATCGACCCAACCCTTAATGTTTATTCACCGGCGTCTTTCACCCAATCCTTCTTTTCAAATTATCCTTTCTTCCACTTTTGACATGTGTGTTATTCATAACATTCTTTTATTTATCCCCTCAAGATCATCTCAATCTCACCATCGCATCCAACTACTCACTTTTTGACCATTTTCATGTCACTATTGGGCATCATATTTTATTTTAAGCCCACCTTTGTGGCCATTCCTTATTTTCATCCCACCTAGATGCATATAGACCAATTTCCTTTATATTCAATGTATTTTATTACTGCAACCCTTATTTCGAACATCTTTGCATTTATTTGCACATATTTGATGTCGGCTTTAGACCATGTGGTCCTGCAGCTTTTACATCCATCGAGAGAAGATTCCCATTGGACTCCCTCCATATCACGCTTCTTTTCACCAACTCATGGGTCCATAGGAAATTTTTTTCATCTCCATTGAGGCCATACTTTTTTCCCTACTAAAGTGATTCCCTAATCATTGCCTTAATTTGTTTTTTTGTTTATCCTTCTCCACTGGGACATTATTTTATCATTTCCACCCTTTTATCTCTTCTCTCTCGCACCTATCTCATTCAAAATCATGATCGATTATTCTTCATATCAAGGCGATCCCTATTTTGAGGGGGATCACCTCAATCATCACCATCTTCTATCCCTTTTTATTTTTATCTCATGGTTTGCTTAATGTGAACAACTTGACAAAATGGGGAAAATTTAGACACAAATTTTGGTATCCCTTTTCTCTCATCTCACGTTCACTCCCTGTCATCATCATGTTCTACATACATACTCCTCTTCCCATTTAAATCTCCTTTCAATCCTTAATTGAATTAATCATTATTCTCCTTCCTTAATCCCATCCTAATCTTATCCTTAATTTATCTTCCCTAAACATTCCTAATCACCATTAATTAATCCTAAAATTCATCTAATTTATTTATCCTCCCTAAAATACATGTTTAATCCTCCTTAGGCCCTAATTTAATAATTTTATCTCCCCTTTTCCTTTATTTAATGTTTTCCACCTTTCACCTACCCTTTTATCCTTTCTAGGCATCCCTAGCTCGTCCTTATCACCCAAAACCCTAATATTCCCTCTTTAGGCCCATTTCCCCCTTTAGTTGAGCATCATCCCACCGTCCAAATCAAGGGTCTAGTCTGCGATCTCGATGACCCATCCAGTCTTCGTCGAACCCTATAAGTCATCCCATAGCCTTCATATTCCCATGTATGCAACTTTGGAGACTTCAAGCTTTCTTGTGATCTTTCCTTCATTTCCCGCCCTTCCTCTTGTAGTTCTACCACCACCTTGGAGCTATCTTGGAGATATTTTTCTTCACCCTTGTATATTTATATTTTATTTTCCCCCTTATATGCTTGGATCTCTCATTTCCATTCCATCAATCTTCTTTATCAAAATTTTTATAGGTTTAATAATAATCTCAAAACCATGCCTCTACATTTTCTCGATCTTCACTTCCATCCGTAGATCATTGTTCTTAGCAATCTTTTTCCATCAAGCCCTAGATCATTCCCAATCACCATCGACCCTACCTAAATGTCATTGAACTAGTTATCATTTGTTTTCTTTTTGTTATTTAGTTTGTTAGTAACCTTATTTTTGATCCCACAACCTTCTATATCCTCCAATCTTTCCATCCCGCACACCTACAACTTCGAGATATCAACTTCATCGATCCAATCACCATCGATTAGGACAAGTTGCCATCAACCCTGTCACGTAGTTCTCATCTTTCATTTATTTTATTGCATCCTTTCGTTCTCATCGAGATCCACTTCACAAAAGTTCAACATCATCCCTAATTCGGATCAACTCGGGCAAGGCTTTAGAAGTCTTTTAGGTCTTTTTTTGCATTTTCTTCCTACAAGGTGACCCAATCACCATCAACTAGGCTCATCACCTTATGTTTCCATCAACTCACCCAATTTTTATTTCATTTGCACTTACTTATATCAGATCTATATTTTGCTATCTGTTGCATTTTATCTTTCTATTTTATCTCGATTCTACTACATCATATCGGGCTCATCATTACTTTATTTATCTTTTATCAAAAAGTGGGTTGATATCCATCTTAGGAAGTTTTCACTTCTTGGAACCGGCATTGTTAGGAAACCCACCATCCAATCTACTAATCCTTTTTTGTTGAGTTATCTTTTTGTGTAGGTCATCTAACTCGCTATGAGGAGGATCTCTGTTTCGACCGTATCCATCATCATCTCATGTAGAGGTACCTTAAACCATATCATTTGGAGTTACTTATTTTCTTTATTACTATTTCACTAATATGAAATAGGAGCGAGAAAATTTGGTCAACAACAAGAACCTTGAGAATAATATAAACATCCTCTAAGGTGATAGACCACACCCCTAACACCAAGAAATTGGAAAGTGTTCCGATCCACGTCCTAATAAGTTAAGAAGTTGCAAAGAAGGACAATTGCTGTGGTAACCGGCCGTGTCTAAGTTAACCACCATATCCCCTCCCTCTATAATAATACTCTCTCTAATTGTGTCAATAACTATATAACCTTAGGTAACCACTCCCGATCTTGGGATCTAATACATCTAACATAAGCCCCTGCATTCAACACAAGGAAAAAGAGCATATTAGAGTCTAATAAATGCATGATAGGCTCATAAAAAATATAAACATCCATGAAAAATTAAAATTTCACATTTATCTCTTATGTTACAAAACTTTTTGATGGTTATGAAACCTCCGCTCTTAACAGTGGTGGTTGTGTAAACACCATGGTAGTTGCACAACTTCCACTCTCCACAAAGTGGGAGTTTCGTGATCGTTGCTGATATTTACACAACCGCCACTCTGTGAGGAGAAAAAGTTGTGCAACCGCCATGGTGGTCGTGTCAACCAAGGAAATGGTTGTATCTTTGAAAATAAATAACTCAAAAACACATCGGAAATAACCAAAAAAGTTTAAACAAGTTGTGAAATATACAAAACGCCTCCCTATGAACATTTCGACTATAAATTTACTAAAAATATCCCCTCCTACAACTAGTTTCAAATGAAAATGAAAGTTTAGGAAAAAAAAAATGCTTGTAACTTACATGTTCTTAAGCCTCTACATGTTGCCACTAGGTTTGTTTCCCTCATGACTGAATTCTCTTTGTTTTGACTATACTCACAAGTGAAACAAACTCCGTAAACCATAGCTCCAAATTTAGCTAAGTGGGTATGCACAAATGATTTCTAAAAATAGTAAAAATTGATATAAATATATATATATATATATATATATATATATATATAGAGCTCACATTTGGTTCTCTAAGGTTTCTTTGTGGGAGTGTATACGGGGTTGATGTGCTTGGAGTAGATATATTTCTCACCTTGCTGAGATATGGTAAGTAATATTATCTTTTCATTTCCAAATATTTATCTAATTCGTCTTATAACTCCACTTGATTCTTGTTTCTCTTTTTCAGTAGCGAGAAGGTTGGACTAGTGTAATTTTAACACACAGTTGAGTGAGGTAAAATTTCTAACTCTCCCACTTGGGACTACCATACTTGGAAATCAAATTTTGTGCCCATTCATGGTTAAATCGTTCCTTTGAGGGGATAATATATACGCATCCAAAATTTATATAGTTCTATATTGAAGGACATGGAAAGTCCGATGACGAAAGAATTATTTTCTAGAGTAGCAATGAGATCCAGATCCTCTCCCTTCACCTTCAACATGCTTGTTATGACTTGTTTTTACATGTTTCTAAGTTTGAAAGTTTTTGCATCTTTTCAGCTACATTCTACTCTTTTCATACTTAGTTTTGACTTTAAGTCAAGCAATCACCAGCTCTCGCTAGATTGGCAAGTGATATGTCACCTTTAGCAGAAGTTATAAATGCATGTTTTTAATGCGTGTCTTCACTTTGGGAGTGATTTTATCACTTTTTTCTTGACCATTTCGATTAATTTTAGGAGTTTTAGAATTATATTGATTTTTTCTTCCTAGTTTACTATGTTTAGAAGGTTGACTATCACTTATGTGGATGTGTTGTCACTTCTTGTTGGACATGTGTTATTGGACTTATTCTCCCAGAGTTTTATAAAAGCCCATACTTTACACAAATGATGGGTTAGAGTTTTCATATTTGATTTAAAAGTTATGTTGTCAAAATCTTGCTAGGAATCACACATACAACCCGTACATTAACTGTTCTTTCTAGTATTGCATTTTCAACCAATTTTCTTGCAATCGATAAGCTATAACCATTTTCTTGGGTTTTATTGCTACCAACCAACACTCTGCACACCTTGATCAATTGGGAATCATTTTTGGAAGAGAAAAGAAAGATGAGGAGACATAAACACAACACAATACCTAGAATTATTTCTCATATCAATAGTTATAGGTTGGGGATATTTTAAATTCTTTGAATCTTTTGATTAATTATAATCATTAAAGTAGAAGAAATATTTTATTTTAAATTGGTAAAATTAAACACTTTTTCATTTTTAGTATTGTCTCATGCATTAATGATTTTTTTCCATTGATAACTTCTTCCCTACTTATCCCTGTGGATCTGTAAGGGAAAGAAGTTGGAGGAAGATTTTGTTTACGTATTTCTTTGTCACTTCTTCATTAATAATCATTTGTATAATTTATTTTCACTTTTCTAGTGAAATATTTTAGGTAAAGAATATATTTCTTTTTAGAATATTTCTTTTCTTTCCGTGACTTGAGGAAGAAGTAGTTAGAAGAAGTTTCACTTTCCAGAATAATAACTTTAGAATACATCTTCTATTTAGAGTAGATATATGTTCCACAATCCTGCAATAGAGGAATAACCACATCCGACTATTCCCTATTTTAGTTTATTTTAATTTAGAAGTAGCTTATTTCATTTTAGATTAGTTTCTTTGTCTATGTCTCAGTAAGTATTTATTTTATTTAATTCTTCAAATCTAGAAAACACAAAAAGAAAGCTTAGGAGTTTAATTTTCTTTGTTCATTTTTTATTTTAAAAGATTTGCTAAAAACACAAAAAAATAGTTAGCTTGTTATTGTTTTACTTTATTAAAATGTGGGAAAATGCAATTTAATTAGATTAAAGGGTGAATTAATCATCTCTTTATTTAATTTGGATTCACTTGCTTTGTTTATTTAAAGTTAGGAATTAAAAGTAGATTAGAAATTGGAATGAACACAATCCCCATTTCCTTAGCATCCTAGGCTACCTATACTTATCCCTTAGCCCCTTTGGTTATTGTTTGTTTGTTTCCTTCAAGTATTTCTTGCTGAATTGGTGCCCATATGACCATTTTGGGTCCACTTGAGCCTTGCAGAAGGATCTTTAACCCAATCATAAACCCACCCAACATCGATCGACATCGGGAGATAGACCTAGGTTTATGACAATTAGTCTTTAGAACTTCTATACCACCAGAGATCATTGATCAACTTAACACCCTTAACGATGAAGTAGAAATAACATAACAATATTGGGCGAATCAAGTTGATAGGGTTAGACGACACAACCATTAGGTTTTCCTCAACTCATCCTCTCTCGTTCTTACATGACATTATTTAGAGAGGAACACTTAGAGGAAGAAGGAAAAATCCATTGATTTTATCACACGGGTCGAGCCACACTATTTTCATGATATAGACCAAGACCCATAAAATCCATCATTCTCAACTGTAGTATCACTCTCATATAGGTTAGTGGGCATTTGTTTCTCTTGAAGAGAAAATTCCTAATTTACAAGATGAGTATCTATGTTTTCCTTGATCATAGATCCCGATTTTACCATTTTTTCCACCTATCCCATTTATAATATATTTATTCATCCCATACCCATCCCATATATCACATTTTTGTTGTCTTGACATGACCTCGAAAATTCAAGTGCATTTGAAATCAATAATCACATGTTAATTTTCATGTATACAGGAATTGAGATTGAATTTTCTAAAGGGTGTATTACTTTAATTTCCTCTATGGGAATAGATTAATATTATGTTATAACCTAAGTTTTATCATTTAGTATCACATTATACTCATTTGATATAGATTTATTAACTTTGGGTACCCATTTATAGTTAGAGACTTGAGATGATGAATATGAGGTCTATTAGAATATCACGTGTCAAAATAAATAATGCCCTTATGTTCAAGTTGTCGTATCTTTTGGTGTAAATTGTAACAATCATTTTTATGTTTCCCATTGATTCTATGCCAATTCCAAAATGTTTTTCCTTAGATATTTTCAATTCTATGAAGGGGATAATAATAATTAGGTATCAAATTAATTAATCTCTTATCAATTAGATTATTTAGAATACGCTTTGTTCTATCATTCTTTTTAATACAAGAAAAATTACCAAGGTGATTGAACTAGTATTTAAGATTGATTTATTTAATAATATATCCCCTTCATGTAGGACTTTCATGCAACTTAAAATAACATAGGTATTGCATATCATTTGTTACACATTATTTTCTGATCCATAAATTACCTCTTTTCAATAATTAATAGATCTTGTTTAGTGATAATTGAATGGAAATTGACTAAGTTCCTTTTAACCAATATAATGTGCATGAAACAATAACAACTATACTAAAAATTGAAAAATAAAATGCAAAGGAGACACAAGAATTTATACTTGAGAAACCCAAGGTGTGAAAAAATCCAGGTAGGTAAGAAAATTACTTCCCTCTTACTATGTAAATCTTCAAAAATACAAAGTACTACCAACAATTGGCCTTCAAGAAGGATTCACACTCCTTATAATTGTATTTACTTGCTCACAACTTCTCAACAATGAAAAACTCACTCTCAATGAAAAAAAAATAACTCCAACTCCTCTTTGTTCACACTTGAATTCACTCAAAATCACTTACTAGAATGAAGAATCAAACTTGTATTTATAGTTGCTTTTCCCATGGATGGAGGGAAAGGTGAAATGAATTGATCTCCACTTTAATTCCCATTTTAGCATAGTTAATGATAGGACTACTAGTGACCATAGAGTGGAAATTGTACAATGTAACCGTCGGTTGCCAGTCCCCCAAAAATAACAATGATCGGCATTTGAAGGTTACGTAACCCTTAGCTTGACTGAGGAGGAATTGAGAATCCATACGTTATCGGGATAATACTAGAAAAATTCCCAAAAATAAAAATGATGGTGTGAAGATGTCATTTGAAGGTGTCTCAATGAATTTATCATCTTTATGGATCACCCTCATCTTGACTAGACTATCTCAAAAGGAGAAATAATATATTGAGAATCTATACCGCAATTATCAAATATGGAGAATACATAGAATTGGGTATTTTAGATTCATTTTTGGATCATACCTCCCTAATTTGAGGATTTTAAGTCCCTAAAATCTTCAAGGACTAATGAGGTGAGGAAATTTATTCTCCACATATTTTCTATAATACCAATCGTCTATTCCTAGAGGTGTATCTCCATGAATTGTCTCAATGAATTTATCATCTTTATGGACTTCCAGTTCCACTTTTTAGAAATATAACGCTCATTGGAATCTGTACATGGTGACATCAAAACAACATCAATTTCACTCCTAGGAAAATAACCAAAACATGTCTCAAAAGGAGTTTTATTGGTAACAATATGAACTACCAAGTGATAAGGATTTTTATTGGTAGCATTCACTTTAGTTCATATCATGCTGACATCATGATAAAAATCCTTATCACCTTTCATCATATGAATTTCTAACCAATACCAGAGTTTTATTAGTAGAAATATGTCTCAAAAATGGAGTTTTATTATAAGTAGCATCAACACTTTGGTTTTCTTCAACTGAATTTTTAATATAAAAGAGTTTAGTAAGTTAATTATCTTGAACATTCTTATTATTACCAAAACATGCTTTACGTAGATGGACATACAACACATAGTCTCATCCACTATTCACTAAAAATACTTCCTCTCCTGGAGGGCATCTATAACATTATTCTCATTCTTCTTATTCTTAAGGGGATGTAATTTTGGGTGGATCTTCCAAAATTTTACTTAGAATGAGTGTCAACATCACAATGATCACAATGAACTTTAATATCCTTCTTAGAAATAGAAGTAACATTCTTCTTACCTTTCCATTTTTCCTTCTCCTCTTGTTTGGTGTCACCTTTTTTGTCTGAAGCAGGTTGAGAGGTAGATGAAATATTTTCTTGTCCATCTCTAAATAGTGAGCTTGAGAACAAGCCTCATCTACATCTATCGGCTTGGCCAAGAGAACTGGTCTCCTCAAGTGGATATGGAGTCCACTAATGTACTTCATCGAAGGTCCTAGTCCATGTCATCTTTTCCCATCTGGAAAAATTTCTTCCGGAACTCACTAGTGTACTCTTACACATTTTGGCCTTGTTTCTACCTAAGATACTACCAATACATGGACCTCTCTTCCTCATAACAAATAGGATAGAACTTATTTTTATTATCCTTTTAAATTCATCCCACTTAGTAATAGGAGGAAGCTTCTTAACAACCAATGAATGAACATAAATTTCAAACCAAGTTAAATCATGATTGGTCAATTTTAACCTTGCAAAGGAAATATGCCAAATCTCATTAATTTGATGTAAACTGAAATATACCTCAAGTTGAGCTAGCCAATGTTCTAGATTCTCAACATTCACGTCTCGATCATAAGGCTGAATCTATATCATTTCCTATGATTTGAATAGAGTGGGTATAGGGATGGTACGGGTCTAATATTCTTCATACTCATGAGTATCTTATTCATGGGATCCTAGTGCCTCATTCAAAACACTAAATGTATCCATGAGAAATTTCATGATGGAATCCAATTTCCCCATGGAAAAGGAAAATTTTCCCACATCCTTGGAAAAACTTGCCACATTTGCCTCCAACTTGTAGAAATGCTCTTCTCTAGTCTCATCCACATCTTCTCTACGAGCCATGTCTTGGATTCCTTGCTTCCACTTCTTGGTGGAAATATTTACTTCAAAAGGAATGAGGATACCTTCACTACTTTATTTTCCCTTTCGGGTAAGGGGCATCTAATTGCAACTATCAACACAAGTTAACCATAAAAATAATTGATCTAACCTCATTTTGATACCAATATGATCCATAAATTCCTCTTTTCAACAATTAATAGATCTGTTTAGTGATAATTGAAAGAAATTGACTAAGTTCCTTTTAACTAATATAATGTGTATGAAACAATAAAAATATACTACAAATTAAGAAATAGAATGCAAATGAGGCACAAGAATTATATGTGAAAAACACAAGGTGCAAAAAAAATCCAATGGGTAAGTAAATTGCTTCCCTCTCACTATATAAATCTCCAAAAATACAAAGTATTGCCAAAAATTGTCCTTCAAGAAGGATTCACACTCCTAATTATATTTACTTTCTCACAACTTCTCAATAATGAAAAACTCACTCTCAATGAACAAAAAAAAATAATTCCAATCCTCCTCTTTTCTCACACTTAAATTCACTCAAAATCACTTGCTATAATGAAGAATCAAACTTTTATTTATATTTTATTTTCCCACTAATGGAGGGAAAGGTAAAAAAACCGATCTGGGAATTCCAAAATTTGCAACCACTTGAATTCCCATTTTGGTGTTATCAGCATGATACCGGTGACCACAAAGTGGTGACCACACCAAGTGGGCAGCATTGTGCAACCTCCGGTCCCTCTTACCAACGATTGTCTAACTATCATGAAATTGTGTAATCATCACCTAGAAAAATTCCCGAATAGAATAATGGTGTTCCTAGAGATGTCATTGAAGGTTTCTAGATCACTCTTATCTTGACTAGACCATCTCCTAAAGAAATTATATGTTGAGAATATGTATTGCAGTAGGTATAAAATATGGACAATACATAGAATTGGGTATTTTTAGATCCATTTTTGGATCACTTTCCTTTAACATTAGATGTAGAGTGATTATGATGCATATATACATAATTGAAATGGGTGTGTAAGGGATTACTTAGATGTGCTATCTCATCTTAAGTGATTTGATCTCGGTACTCATATATTTAATTTTTATTTACTGCAAATCATGTTACAATGCTTGAATAGAGTCTAGGATAAACTTACAAAAGATGCCATTTTTATTTCCATTTATTGATGAAGGATCCATAGGATATATAATCGAGTATGGTTTTTAGAATTATTATCCTTGAAAAATATATTTACACTAGAATTTTCCACATTATTGGTCATAAGAGGAATGGAGTAGATACAAGTAGGAATATAAATGTTACTTGAAATAAAGTAACTTGCATTTTCATTACCATTTATGGGAGAAAAAGAAGAGAACATGCATTTTTACATTCATCATTATTGGTAATAACGGGAGGAAAATTAGAACAAATACCATTTCATTCATTGAAATCATCACTTTCACATTAAGAAACATCGTCATCATAGTATGGTTTATGTGTATCAATAGATCTAATTATAACTACTTTTTCATAATAAAATGAGGTCTCTATAGGAAGAGAGTTATGATTCATTTATAAATCATATTTTTATTCCACCTCACACTTCCCTACACTTATGGGATATGCTTGCTTAGGTGTACACTTGACTACACTATTCTAGGTGTTGGTTACCACTTGACTACACTATTCTAGGTGTTAGTCACCACTTGACTACACCATTCTAGTTGTTGGTTACCACTATTCTAGGTGGAGATTTCCATGATTCTAGGAGGAGGTTACACATTCACCTCCTATATGTACATCTCTTGCATTATTCTATTTGATTGTATTGAGTTGGAGTTATTTATGTGTTATTGCAATTATCTCTCTTGTATTTTTGTATTTTTGCAGTCTTGTATGCTTGCATTGTTTTGTCTTAGAACAATTCACGTCTTGCATCATTCACTGTGCATTCTTCAAACCAGTAGATCTAGATGGGCACTTCTCGATATGGTATCAAAGCCGAGTTGGTATTGAGCTTGTCTGGTTAATATTTTGTAAATTTATTTTCATTTGAGATCAATATTTGCAAGTATTTGGGTGTTATTTGGTGTTGGTTTTGCCTTGTTTCTGGGTATATATAGCCTTTTGTAGCAAGCTTTTGAGGTTTACAGGCCCACATAGTGCATATACATTTTGGAGATTACTTTTTTGCAGGCCCTAAATCATTATTGCAGGATCCTAGAAGATTTATCCAGATCTAGTGATTTTAGACTTGTGAAGGGCATTTTCACTTGTGGTAGTGCTTTGCATGCTTGTTCAGACTTGCAAAGGGTGTTTTTCTTGATCAAGAGGCATTTTCAGACCTACAAAAATTTTCAACAACCCATACATGCATTGAAGATCCAGCTTGAGTCACTATTTTTTTGAGTCTTGTGGCGGATGTTATTTTTTACACTAGATCTTGTGGAAATTTAAAGTGTAGTGTGAACATGGCTTCTTGATTATTTTATAGTCAAATTTTATTTTTGTCTCGACCTAAAGCCTCCTTGCTGGAAACAACCTTTGGTTGCAGGGGTGGCTAACTTACCCCCTTCTGCGACCCGAAATGTATTTTGGCCTTGATTCATGCATCGACATGCATGCAATCGAAGGTGCTTAAGCTTGGGTTCATCATACCCTCCTCCTTTTGCTAAAACTATATTTTTAGTGAAAAAGTGCATTTCAAGTTTAGGAAAATTCATTTAAATAGGGATTATTTACGGAAATAATTATTGTAAAACTTTTGATTGGTAGCTCGATATCGAGTGCCATTTTTTTGCAAAAGTTAAATATTTTTTATTTCCCAAAGCATTGGACCTATTTATTTTGTAAAATCACACTAAGTTATAAAGTGCCAAATTGTGGGGGGGGCTTCTTGATAAAGTTTTTGGGGGGTGTATAGTGATTCCTCTCTTGTTTGGAACTTCTTTCTTTCCACACATTTCTTTGGTTTCTGCAACAACTACCACAACTTCTCTTTCTACAATCATGGATCTAAGTACAATTAACCCACTTACACCTTTTAACTACCATGAATGGAAATAAAAATGCTCATTGCAATCAGGACTAAAGGGTTGTACCATATCACAATGGGGTTAGAACTTGAGCCTACTTGTAGCTACAGATAAAGTTAAGTGGTATAATAAGTGTGATGAAGCATTTGGTATTTTGTGTCTTTTAGTGTCTCCTAAACTCCTTTTTCACATAGAGTCAGCCAAATCTCCCAACGAGGTGTGGAAAACCTTAGAAAAATTATTTGGAAAAGTTGACACTATGAGGGGTCATGAGCTAGAAATAGAACTTATCAACTTAAGTCCTAGCAACTTTGACACCTTGGAATATTTCTTTACCAAGCTCAAGTCCTTACAATTGTAGTTAAAAGAATGTGGAACAAAAAGAAGGATGAACAACTTGTTCTTTTAGTGCTTTCCAAACTAGGTCTTGACTACTTTGTCTTTGTTTCTACATTTTATGCTACCAAGAGAGCTCTTGAGCCACATGGTCTATGCCATCCTTAGATGACTTCATTTTGATTTGACTAAGGAGCAAGACAAGTTAATTCAAATGGGTACCTTGAAGTCATCCAAACCTCAAGCTCTCATTGCCAAGAATGGAAAACAAAAAGCCTCATTAGACAAAGAGTATAAACAAAGTAACAAGGATCAAGAAAGAAAGAAAGATCAACATTCTTCCACCTCTACACCAAACTCTGAAACTTCCTCTTCTAGTGATAAGTCCAAGAAAGAAAGGATTAAATGTGGGTATTGTAAAGGAAGACATGATGAAAGCAAATGTTTGAAGAAGCAATTGACCACCTCACAAGTCTTCTTGAGAAGAACAAGATAGGTGAACCCGAGTCTTCCAAACAATCTTCATCAACCAATGAATCCTCCAATACAAATACCAATGGAAAAGGAAAGAGAAAAGAATCAAGAAAGGAGAAAAAAGGAGAGCCCTTGTTGCAGTTGTACCACCACCTCCTACATGGGTTATTGATTCTGGTGCTTCACATCACATGGCTTCTTCACACATGGAGTTCACTTCATTAGAGCCATGTGACATGTCTACTATATGATTGGGTGACAATAGTTCTTCACAGGTTTTTGGGAGAGGGTTTGTTGAAGTGGATGGAGGAACATTCAATAATGTTCTTAGTATTCCTTCACTATCAACTAATCTCTTATCAGTCTACCAGATTACTCACCTTAGTCAGGGCATGCGGGTTGAGTTCACTCCAGATTTAGTCTACGTCAAAGAGCTACACAAGTGACACTATCATTGTAGTGGGTGTAGTCGATCATCAGACTCGGCTATATTCCTTCTCTCACTTTTTTCCTCCTTCATATTCTTCACCACATTCACCTGTACTTGATGACACTTTTGAGCTTGAGCACATTTCTGATGAGAACTTCTCTTCTAGCACAAATGACTACAATAGTGATGGGGACCCACCTCCACCATCTCCTTGTCACCTTCCATTATTAGAGGAGTTATTTCTTGATCCACCTACTTCTTAGTCCACCTCAAACTTTTCAGGAGCAGGCATCTTGATTCAGGACTCATCAGACATCAGGAAGTCTTCTACTTAGTTATAAGACCCTCCACATTCTTTCTTCGCTTCTGCATCAGATATATCATTCCATCATGGAGCAGTTGGCACTTCTACCATGTATGAGGAGCATAGTTCCTTGGATAGGAACAACACCTTGGTTGGAGATCCATCGACACTTGGTGGCTACCTTCACTTTTCCATGGTGATCCACTCTTCATTGCATCTATTTCTGAGCCACAATCACTCCAGGAGGTTGCTTTGTAGGATACCGGATGGATGGCTACAGGAAGCTGTAGCTTCAGAGTGGGGCTTTCTAGTCCTACCTTCTCTTCTTTATCTCTCTTTTTTGGGGGGATTTTTTCCCACTTGGTTTCTCCTTTTACTCTATCTTATGAGAGATTGCATTGTATGTGGGTACCTCATCAGCCTTGTTGTTGGGACCCACTTTCATTTTTCACTTCCCACCTAAGTTGTGCTTATGGGGGTGTTAGTGTAGGATTTATTTTCCTCTACTTTATTTGTATTATCCTACTCAGATATTCCAC
Source organism: Taxus wallichiana var. yunnanensis (assembly GCA_018340775.1). Taxonomy (NCBI): domain Eukaryota; kingdom Viridiplantae; phylum Streptophyta; class Pinopsida; order Cupressales; family Taxaceae; genus Taxus; species Taxus wallichiana. Next base: position 1,986,632 of record CM031239.1, read on the forward strand.
CTCACTTGGAGTTTCCCTACACTTATGGGATATGCTTGCTTAGGTGTACACTTGACTACACTATTCTAGGTGTTGGTTACCACTTGACTACACTATTCTAGGTGTTAGTCACCACTTGACTACACCATTCTAGTTATTAGTTACCACTATTCTAGGTAGAGATTTCCTTGATTCTAGGAGGAGGTTACACATTCACCTCCTATATGTACATCTCTTGCATTATTCTATTTGATCGTATTGAGTTGGAGCTATTTTTGTGTTATTTTAGTTGTGTAGATTGATTGGATGAACTATCATGATATTGAAAGTATGTTGTCTTTGAAAATGTAACTAGAAATTGCTCAGGCTAAGACCATACAAATTTTCCAAGAGAGTGGTCTATTTCTAGATCTTTATTTATAGTCTTAGACCTATGTGAAGTGGGGTTATGTAAATTATCCTACCTTTTTGTATTTCATGAAAAAGTTTTTCTCTATGTTTCTCAAGCCCGCACAACTCCGAACACACCATGTAATGAACTATAACAAGTAGAAAACCTATATACTGCAATACCATTCATTAAAGAATTATTTAATAAAATGGATAAATTGACCTATGTGGGCGTGAGGTTAAATACCATTTATATTCAACTCTTTTCAAACCAATTTGAGTGTCGAACTATATCCCCTCGAAAAGGATCAATCTTCATATATTTATCCTATTGTAGACAAAGTAGTATATGCAATCAAACCAACCCCTTATGTATGTCCTCATGTATCTTGACACAAATATAGTGGGATAAGCACAAAGTAGAGAATTTATATATAGTGAGGTAGTAGTGTGATGTGGTAAGATTCAACTACTGACTAAACCCTTTTTTCCTCAAGTAATTTGATGATGCTTGGAGTGACTTTTTCTTTCCAAGAGATGGATCTAGGATAGTTAATTTCTTGGAAATGGAGGAAGATATAATATTTGACCTAGTTGAGTGTTTTAAACCTAATGTAGGGGTTGCTCTAAATAACTTGCAATCGCTTTAGGGAGATTTAGGAGATCCTTAAGTGCTTTAATTTTGATATTTTCAATGGGATATTATAAGAGTGCGATGTGAGTTATAAATTGTAATTGAATTACTTATATAGGATTCCATATGTTAGATACTCACATAATGGGACCTAGGAAGATAAAATGACTAATATAATGATTTTTAAATTAGAAAAAAGTAATTAGATGGAAGGTTCTAGGACAATACAAGTTGGTTAAGACCATAGTCCATTATGGACTAGAAATGTATAGTTTTGCATACACAATAAGTGATCAACAATGATGTTGGGGTTGAATTATTGCTTTAGTTAATTAATATTATTTGAATGAAAAAAGAGAAGAGTTTAGAGATGAGGAAGTCATATATATATATATATATATATTGATTGGGATTAGAATGTGAACATTTTTATTAACATATGAACAAAACCACACTCGCCATTTCCAAGGATAAATTACCAATTCGAGTGTCTAAAACTTCGACAAATTCTAATCCAAACATTGAGATAAAGAGGTTCAGATCTAGAGATGATATTTATTTCTATACAAATAAATCCCTTGGATTCTTATTTACTTGATGTCACCACAAAGAGATGTTAGAAATATTCCTATTATTATCTTGCTATTACTCACATGGGCGAGTTAATTACTAACTGTCAATACATTTGATTTTTTTCATGTGAGTTATAACAACTCACGTTAATATAGTTCTACATTGCATGTTTGTAGGGCTTGAATCCTTCTATTAAGGATATGGACAAGCCTATTTATTTGTACCTAGTTGCATAAGTGGTCATGTGAGTTTTCAGATCACCCTTACTATACAACTCTCTTTATTTTTAAATTAATATAAAGGACAGTTCCAATAATAATATATAAATATAATTATACTACATCCACCCCATCACCAATAGGTGCGTCCATTGAAACTAATGGTGGAGTTGCTACTCTACAAATACTCTATAATTTGTGCTTCAAATGGATGGAAGATCTCGGAAACATAAAGTCCTCTTATATAAACTGAAATAAAGTTAAAAGTTCAACAAGCGTCAGTAACTCTGTTCTAACATCCTCAAATTTATTAAAGTTTAGAAAATGGCGCGTAACAACAGCCCAGGAAATGGTGGCGATGACTTTTCATTTGCCTTTGATAATATTTACTTTTCTGACCGGATATTACGATTAAAAATTGTCTCTGAACCTCAAGGACTGTCTTCTTCACCTACTTCACCGTCCTATTCACCCAGTTCAAATTCGGCTGCTATTTTCTCCTCTCCAGATCCTCTTAAAAGTTTTTTATCTGATTCCTCGTCACCCACTTCAAGTTCAGCTGCTATTTTCTCCTCGCCAGATCCTTTTAACAGTTTTTTATCTGGTATGTCAAGTTTAACTGTGTTGTTCTTGGATTGGGATAAGATAAAACAAGTTGCAGTCTTTCAAGGAAGCGATTAAGATGTCTATTAACTAGAATCTTAAAATTTGTGACAATATTTACCTATATTCTTCAGATTTGAAATAAATTATAGAAATTAAATAAAGTTTTTACAATTCAAAGAATTATAATGGCTGATAGGGAAAGTTATATATATATATATATATATATTTTTTTTTCATTGGTTGGATAATAATTCAACTTGTTAACATCTATGAAATTTAAACAAAGAAATTATAATTGTTTTTATTTACAATAACTCTTTAGATGTGTTTTGTTTCTTTTAAAATTGCAGATTACAACCATAATGCCAATACAATTTCTTGGGGTTTAGATAGCTCTTCAGCAGAGAGTGTTAGAACTATAAATGTTAGCTCAGCAATACTGGCATCAAAAAGTCCTTATTTCTACAAAGTAAGAACAACCCACCTTTGAATGGGCCAAGTTAAATGTATGTTTACTAGTCTTATTAACATGTTCTGATTTGTTGTATCTGAAGATCAATGCATTTTGAGCAGTTCATTGTGTTATTACTTATATAATAATTCTTGCCAATCAACATATTGCCCAAAATAAAAACTAAAAATTTCTTTATAATTATTATTGGACATTAATATATATTTATATTTATATTAAAAAATGTATTTATAAAATCTTATTTGTCAAATGAAGCTGTTTTCCTCCAAGCAAAGCAATGTCACTCTTGAACTAAATAGTTCAGGTATGTTTACTTTGTCGAAGCTTTCTTTGTGTCTAAACATTTAGAGTGATTGTGTTTCTGATATATACAAAATATTTGCTTATAGCAGAGGAAGTGGCCTTCATTGATTTATTGAGCTTCATATATAGTGGAACACTCAAATCTGAGACAACAATTGCATTGTTAGACGTGCTTGTGGCTGCCAACAAGTTTGAAGTTCCATCTTGTCTCCATCACTGCATAGATGCTTTGAGCAAATCAATTAGAGTAGAGTCTGCACTACTTCTCCTAGGTCTGCCTTCCCATGTGAGGATCCTTGATGTAGTGCAGCCATTAATACATACTGCAAAAGAGTTTCTCTACAAACATTTTACTGAGATTGCAGAGTAAGTTTCATTTCATGTTTTTATAAGCATTTTCACCAATCTTTTGTTACCACCATAGTTCCAAGGAGATATACCTCTAGCCTAATGAACTGTTTTTGAGATCTAATTTTCAGGTTCCAAGGGGATATACCTTTAGCCATACTTATGGAGGTTTTGTCAAGTGATAATTTAGAAGTCACATCAGAAGATGTCATCTACGATTTTATTATGAAATGGACCACTGAACATTTTGCGGACGAGAAAGAAAGGCGAAAGGTGTTGAACAATAAGTTTACCAACTGTATACGCTTCCCATACTTGAGCAACGAGAAGCTGAAAGAAATTTTCTTCAACAAAGACTTAGATTGTGCAGATACATTGAACCTCATTTTAGAGGCACTGATTTTCAGAGAAGGCATCGATGAAAGTGATAATTACACACATCAGAAATTATTCTGCGAGCGGTCTTACATTCATAAACCTATTAAAGTTGTGCTCTTTGATAAACCCCACAGAGAGTGTGTTGTATTTCTGAATATAAAAAAAGATGAATGTTTGACACTGAATGAGAAAGACTTCTTACGCTCTCAAGTCATCAATTATGAGGAAAAACAATTTGTTCTCAAGGCTTATACGACACAGACTGAGGAAGGCCTTCCAAAGTCTTTTGGACTGTGCCTACAAATGGTTAGCAAAGGGAGGTAACCATGGATTATATGTTTTTAGCTCGATCAAAGCCCTCTAGTAACTTTTTTCAGATGGCCCGTGGCATACAGAAACTGGATTATAAAGGTCTGGTTGGTGCTCCCAACTTGTTTGGTATTGGTTGGTCCGAATTTGTATCAGACAACAATAAGTATTTTATAAACAATGTTATGCACTTGAAGGTGTTGCTAATAGAGAGAAATAACTTTCCTTTTGGCATTAAGATATTACAGCCTGATCATTTCTTTCTGACTGATTTAGATCATTTGTCTCTAACGGATTGTTCATAATATGATCTATATGCCTTGGAATTTTATTAAAATGAAAAGATAATAATTAATCTGTGTTGTCATAATGGATGTCTTACATATAAGGTAGACGTAGTGTCCGTATTATGTCTAGGTTTTGTTTTATGGAAAATGTTAAGGTTTTTTATTTTATATTTAAAATTTATAGTTAGATGAGTGCTCAACATAAAGATTTATATGTTGGGTGAAGGCGTGTGTCGTGATGGAGTGCCTAAGTGTTCGCAAAGTTCTAGAGGTTCGTTCGCTCTTGTATTAAACAAATGATTGGAAATAAAAAAAAAAAAAAAAAAGATTACATACGTTGCCCAAGTTAACTTTTTGACCAATTAATGAAAAATTACCTAAAATGTGATAAATAGTCTATTAATTAGTCAACAATTCAATTTACTAACATATGTAATAGATATACTCTTCTTTAAAAGAGGTGACTTCAACCACCCCTAATGAAACTTCTTACTTGCAGAATAGTACTTGGTGGTGAGATCAACCACATTATTCCTATTCCAATAATTGTGTATAAATAAAATTGTTGAGGATCGGGAAATAGGGAGGTAACTTGTGAGAGTTTTGTTAATAATAAAAAGAAGATTACATTCAATAGATTATATTGTAAATGATAGGGCTGTAATATATAGGTTGCATAACCACACATACAAACAAATACATGCACTTTTACATGTGTAACAAAACAAAGGTAATACGTGAATAAATGACAAATATATGGTTTTAACCATATAACAATACAACAATATTAATAACCAATATTTACCTAAGTAACCACTACTTTTCCTAGGGTAAAATAACCATTTACCACAAAAGAACATACTAACAAACTATGATCAAAGGTAAATAATAACTACAATGCTAAATTAATCTAGTAAAATAGTTTTACGTAAAATGCCTCATTTTTAATTTTGCATTTCCTCATGGGATGACGAGAGGAACTCTCTCAACAACTCAAATTTGTCACGTGTAAGTAACTTCGTGAATATATCTAATTGTTGTTCAACTATTGGGAAAAATGAAGCTATCTATTGTGTTTCAAGACATACTTGTATATGAAATGAACTCGTATCTCAAAATGCTTGGTTCTCTCTTGAAAAATTGGATTGTGAACAAATTTGAGAACACCCTCATTGTTAACATACAAGCTAGTGGATTTTTCATGTGACACTCCAAGTCTCTCAAGTATGCGACATAACCATATCGCATGAACATCTCCACATGCAACACAATATTTGGTATTTGTAGAAGAGTAAGAAATAAAGTTTTGTTTGTTGCTTCCTCATGATGTCACCAAATCTCAAAAAGAATACAAATGTGGAAGTGGATTTATCACCATCAATATTACTTTCATGATCTCGAATCCAAATATCTAGTTAAGAAGAATCAATTGAGTATTCTTCTTATACTTTAAACCAAGATCCACAAGTGCCTTGAGATATCTCAAGATCTACCTTGCTACTTCTTAATGACAAACTCGGGTTCTTTTATGAACCTAGAAAGATAATTAATTACAAAGGTGATAAATGGACTAGTATATGTGAGGTAAATGAAACTCCCGATTAATTGTTGATATAAAATTGCATTTACTAGAGCATATGGATCTGAACGACATAACTAAAGTCTCATTTCCATGGGTGTAGTAATAGGTGTGCAATCCATCATTTTGAATTTTTGAGTGTTGTCTCTGTATACTTCAACCGAGAAACATGTGAGAAATAAACACATGATTCTCCTTTTGTCATACTTTCAATCCAAGATAGTAGTGCATGAGCTTGAGATCTATCATGTCGAATGATAGATTCATATATTTATTTATAGCATTAATCATCTTCATTGTCTACTAATGATTAGATCATCGACATATACAACTATCACAATTTATCCTCTTTGGCTCTTGAGGTAAAGATTAATATCATATGGATTTCTCACAAATCCATACTAAATAATATACTCATCAATCTTGATGTACCATTCTTAGGGTGCCTATTTAAGGCCATAGAAATATTATTTGAGTTTACATACCTTTGTTTCTTCAAGAGGTATGAAAAAAATCTTAGGTTGAGTCATGTGGACTTTCTCCCGTAGATCTCCATTCTCGAAGCTACTTTCCATGTCCATCTCGATGGAATTTACAGCCAAACTAAGTATCTAGAGTAAAGGTCATCTTGGTCACTTTGATCTTAGTTATGTCTCCTCATAGTCTATGCCTTTCATTTGTGTATACCCCTTTACTACCAGTCTCGCTTTGTACTTGTATATTGTCTCATCTCGCTTTTGTATTTTTTTTTATGAATATCCATATGTAACTAATGGGTTTCTTCCTAGTGGAAGATCAACAAGCTGCTAGGTTTTATATTTCATCACTAAATGATACTCGACATCCATGACATCTTTCTAAGATTTTGATTGCAAGGATTCTTGGATAGTATACGACTCAAAAAATTTAACAAATCTAATCATCAAAGAAAAATTTACCTCTTCTTGTGCTTTATAGTGAGTCTCAGTAGTCTAGTGGTGGATGTATTTGGAAGTGCATCCAATTTTACATCTTTAATCATGTTTGTATACCACTTGAGAATACACTATAATGTTCTCATAAGTCGTGGTATTGTTTGATCATCACCATCATCCTCGTCTTCACTATCATCATTAGTAGTAGCATATGCTTATGTTTTTACAATAGGTGAATTATCTACATCAATGATTAGGTGAGTCTAGAGGAGTCTCAACTTCCTTCTTTTAAAATAAATCAACATTTCTATTGGTGTATAATTTTTGGTAATCGGATCCATCAATCTATACCCAAGAGCCTCTTCACTATAGCCAATGAAGACGAGTTTATGTGATTTTATATCCAACTTTTTTCTTCTTCTTCTTGGGTATGTGCATGCTTTGGTTTTCTACCCGAATACTCGAGGTGTGCAATGGATGGCTTCCGATTTGACCATGCTTTATGTGCATTTATTCCATCAATAGAAAATAAGGGAACTTTGTTTAGTAAATATCTTTGTTGTCTTTATTGCTTCTACCCAAAATGTGCTCGCTAGTCCGAATCATGGGTCGTGCAACACACCATTTACAAGATAATATGATTTCTTCTCTCAACAACACCATTCTGTTATGATGTGTGTGTAGGATACATCTACCAATGAATCTCATGAGCTTTTAGGTAGGCTTTAAATTAAGTATTGGTGAATTCGCCCCTCAATCTGGCAGAGAGATATTATATGATAACTAGTCTCGTTCTCTCTACAAAATTTTGAACTTTTTCAAGTTCTCAAAAGCATCACTTTTGTTATGAAGACAATAAATCCACATTTTTATAGAGTAATCATCAATTCATAACATGAAATATTGAAATTCAGAATGAATAGGTTACATCGGACCAAAAATATCGATATGAACCAAATCAAAATTACCTAGAGCTTGATAAGCATTCTTTTAGAATGAAGCTTTGTTTTGTTTTATCATGTTAGGTAATTAGGCCACTTATTTGTGTCCTTCTTGAGAAATGGGAATTGACTCACCATTTGTACCAATGAAGTGTATCAAGATATTTGAAACATATGTGACCAAGTCCTTGATACCACAACTATGCAGAGGAAGAGTTCTTAGCCACTATTGCTTGATCAATAAGTTGAAAGAAACTCACCAGAATAAATTTACAAAAACCTTTGCAATCAAATTAATAACAATATTATATATTATTATGAAATTCTCTACATTACGATGAGAAGGGTCCTTGCTTATACAGCAATGCAAATCAATCTAAGAACTAGTCAAGGCCATAGATCAAACCATAGATCGTGCCAATAACTAGACAACAAAGAAACAATAAGAACCATAGATCTAGGAAAAAGTACACAACAAATAATTAGTCAAGACTATAGATCAAGGAAAGAATTATACCTAACAACTAGATAATATCCTCCTAATATATAAATAAGATAAGAGAAATATCTACACATAAGTGGTGAGGACAAATAAAAGAGAAGGTAAATAAAGTACCTAGGTCAACATGAGCTAAGGTAAACAACCTACTCTAACATGAGTCACTCTCAAATGTGTCATAAAATTAAAAAAATTACCTTATGGACATATTTTAGATAACCCGACGTCCAATAAATTGGGTTTCACATTATAGGGAGGAGTCAAAATAAATTGCAATGTGGAAACTATTGAGTGTCCAAATCAAATCCAACTGAACTAACAACATGATATTGGAGGACGAAGGAATCGGAGGTGGAGGTTGAACAATGACCTCTAGGTAGTCGCCGACAATGGGGCCACATGAAGGTTTTGTGACATCTTTTTAGAGTGTGTTTGATTTCATTATTTTATGTTAGCATAATATTACATTGTTCTTATGTGAATGTGTATCACAACAAATTATTCTCGTGACCTATGACCTTCCTAACAACTAGATAATCTCACGTGTATATTCACTTCCTCCTCACGTTATTTTGTGAGGATATATTCCCATGTTGATTGCTCATTTGATTATCAAAAATTAAAAAATTACTCTGGACTCTTTTATTGGTAAACATTGGTTTCATCGGGAGGAGCAAAATCATTTGTTTCCCAAGACCTATGAAGAAATCAAATCCATTTTAAAAAAATTTGATATTAAAAGGAATCTTGGAGGTTGAACAATGACCTCTAGGTAGTCGCGATAATGGGGCCACATGAAGGTTTTGTGACATCTTTTTGGAGTTAAAGTTTGATTTCATTATTTTATACCATAATATTCATTGACTCTCTTGATGTTGTGTATCTTTATCTCTACGTGAGCATCTATGACCTTCCACCGCTCAAACTATATTCCTCTCACGTTATTTTGGAATTTGGCATCATATCCCAACTGATTCTCATTTGATTATCAAATAAAAATATGTTACTCTGACTCTTTCAAAGTTGTGTGGTATAGAGCACTTCATTATTCCCTCCCTATGAAGAAATTTGTGGCATTTTAAAAAATTTGTTTTAAAAATGTTAGAACATTCAACCTATCTTCTAAGATTGATTTCAGAGAAATTTTTCTGAGCACCTAGATGAGAGCATTAATAGTGGATTTGATGATTTTATACCTACCCAACTCAAGACTCTCTTGATATTTGTGCCTACTAACAAGAGCATCTACGACATCTTAGTCAAAAATAAAGTAAAAAGATAGTGAAGTGTCTATATTTTCTACCCGTGTTTTGGAATTTGGCATCACATCAACTAATTCATTGTGTTTTTGGCATAAACGTGTTACATTACCCTCAACTATGAACTATCATCACTCCAGTGAGTTGACTAACGAACCATAATCGATTGTTTTGTGAGGATCAATGTCAAATGATGATCAAAGTCTAGTCACTTCCATAGATGAACACCCCTTTCATAAGCCGAGAGGATAAGTCATGGAAAATAAGTAAAAAAGGATAAAGTTCTCATGCTAAAAACTAAGAAAGATGTGTCATATGGGGTCCAATACTAATTCCTGTGTATGTACACCATGTAGAAACAACATCTTCCTTCAAGAATAAAAATAAAATAATGGGTTATGACAACTAGTCATATACATGAACACCCCTTTCATGAGGTACATGGAAAATAAGAATTATACGATAGAAAATCAACACGTGACCTTCTTCACACCCGACCTCCTCGAAAATGGGAGTGAAAGTGATGGCGATGATCAAGCTAATTGGGAAACCTTATGTCTTCGACATGTAATAATGGAATATGTGAATCTAAGGCAAAGAATTCTCTCCTAACTTAGAAGGGGTGTAATGGTATGGTCGATATGATAGCTACTCGGAGACTCCAATCGATGTCTAGTTCTACCAAGATTCTATTGATTGGTTGTGGAATACGTGGAAAGTAACCTGCAGGTGCCTCGTATGGGTTTCCAGAAAAGGTCATGGAAATTGAGACAAGAGGTGTAGTGGAGCTATAGGAACTAAGGGTGATTTTTGGTCTTTTCCAGAAAGTCTTAGCTTGATCGGCTTGTTATATTCAACAATGAAAGTTGTGTAATAATATCGGGTGGAAGCGGTGAAGATATGAATACCAATGTGCGTAAGCTAGTGTCGATATCTAACTAACTAGTAGGCCCATTGGGTTGCGGGACCTATGTGGGTCACAACCAAAGACTCGTTGAGGTTGAGGCCCTTGTATGGTCATGCATGCAATCAAATCCTATTTCCAGGAGAGCAGTCCAAAATTCATAGGCTTGATTAACAACTATGTTCAATGTCTCTAATTGTCTTATTTTCTCTGCGTATGTGGTAGGTGTACGTAAGATTGTTAAGCGCAAACTTGTGTCAATGTCAGTTATTAGCTCTAGCCCATTGGGTTGTGGGACCAGGGATCACAATTGTAAGTCTTTTCTATTGTGGACCATGATGGTCATGCAAGATGAATTGATTTGTTTTCGGTAAATAAACTATCTATCAAAGGAAATCTAACCTATATTTTTGGTGTTTTCTCAATATATCAGAACAAAGCAGTAAAACAAGCTAATCTATGGAAAATAAATGTTTTTGTTCTTTTCTAACTTTTCAGACAATGCATCTAATCTAATAAACTAATTTAAAAACAAATAACTAGCCGGATGTAGCTAACTATCTGTGTAGATGTGTGAATCTAAATCTAAGATCTATTCTAATTCAAATAAAATCTTTCCAACCCTACCTCAGAAGTGAAGAACAAATCATGGCTCTAATAGAGCTATTGTTCCCCCATAACTTCCTAGAAATATTGAAGAGAAAACTTCCTATTGATTTGATCTACTTGCAATTATCTAGCTAATTGAAATGAATTGTTTCTCTACTCTATTTGATATGTAATTGAAATTAACAATTTGAAAAAATTTGATAAACAAAGCAAACAAATACACAACTCCAACTTGGAAGAGCAAGAACTTTGGAAAATCTAGTAGTATCAGTATCTATCCCCTCAGTTCTTTCCTTTCTTTCTCTGAGTGTTCATGTGAGTCCAAAGGATTGGGAATGCAAAGAACAACAACAAGAGGATGGCACTTGAGTGATGGCATCTTGGAAGCAATCTGGATGTAATGCAAGTAGAAGAGAGATAGCACAAGAGATCTGAGCTTGGCTATGCAATTCCTAGCAAGATTATGGCAGCACAACAATGCAAGATACACAAAATTCTCAGGCCTTTGCTTGAATACAAGCATGGAATATATAGGAATGAGGATAGAAGGTTACTTCATGCACAAGGCAATGAAGAGGTAGTTCCACTCATTAAATCTATTTAAAAATAGAAGGAGCAAGGAGAACCAAGCAAACAAGCTATTTTTAGCAAATTCGGCTCACGGATGCGTTCAAAAGAAAACTTAAGTGAATCTTCATGTAATTTTATGCATGAAGATTCTGAAAAATCAATTAGGACCACCACCCTGCGTAGGGAGGTTGTTTTAGGATTGCCACCTTGCAGGCGGTTTTGCAACCACCGCCACCCAAGGCGGCGGTTTTGACACTTAATGCCAAAATGAGCACAGAAAGAAATGGGGAAGATGGAAAAATGCAAGGAAAAGTTAAGTAAGGCTATCTAGGCTACAAATATATACTATGAATGGGTTTTGGAGCTCGAACACCTTCTTGAAAGGATTTTGAATCATCATTGGGGACTTTTATAACCATTTTCCCAATATGTAGCACATGTAATTTTGGGTGCATACATATTGCCCCCTCGGAGAAGCGTCTTAGCCATGAAAGAGGCGTAAAACATAGAGTCCAAGTATGGCATTCCCAAAATGGGGAGTTAGAAGCTATACCTGACACACCCATGTGTCGAAATCTCACCATCCAAACTCCCGCTACTGCAAGAAAAAGAAGACTCAAGTGCAGATAGATAAAATATTGAAAAATAAACACTAAATTAAAATGACAAGAGGACTTACCATTTGCGTGAGGCTGTAGAAATATACCTATGCCAATGCTCCATCCTATAAAACAAACACACTCAAAATGAAGTTAGAAATAACATATATATATATATATATATAAAATATAATATATATCATTTCTCAATTCATTTGTGCATTGTTGATTTGGCATTGTTGATTTGGTTATTTGATTGATTTGGAGCTCTAGATTTATGGTGACCATTCTGATGAGAATACAACCGATACGTTCATGCCGAGATCATGATCATGCCTCCATGAGTGGGAGATCGACCAATGCACTCTCAAGTTAGTTATTTCCTCCTTTGTCTTTTTGTACCCTAAAAGTTAAAATGTTGAAAAGTTCACCTAGGGGGAGATTTTCAAAATTTCTTGTCTTGAATGAGTCTTTAGGGGGTGCCCATAGGGCATGCTTTTATTTTGTCAAAAATGGTCAATTTCAACATTTTTGGTCATTTCTAGGGTTAAGGGTGCATTTTGAAAATCGGTTCAGGACCACCACCCAAAGCAAGGCGGCGGTCACGGGACCACCGCCCCAGTCAGGTGGTGGTCCTGGAACCACTGCCTGCTACTTTGGGCGGCGGTTTTGGATAGAATGTCAAAACATGCTCAAACTTGACTTTTTTTGGATTTTTGAGAGTTTACTATGTTTTTGATGAGCTTATTATGTGATGTACTTTACTAACTTGCTCTTTTCTCATGTTTTGGTGGATGTAAAAAGGTGGAGTACATATGCTGGAGCGAGAGAGAGAGAGAGAGAGTGTGATTGGCTCCCTGGGATTTTAGATCAGCTGACCCAGGCTGAGATGGATCTTTTACGGTGGGTAGGCATCGGAGGATAGCATGGGTGCCCCATGTTGCTCCTACCAGTCACATTTTGTGTGACTTATTTTCTTACTGGGATGCAGACTGGAACACTTTCCGGTTCCCAGGTGTCAGGGGGGAGTGGACTATCACTCTGGAGGATGTATACCACATTCTTGGACTCCCGGTACTTGGTAGGAAACTTACATTGGTGATAACGAGTCCAGGGCCGTGATGACATAGTAGGCTACATACATGGGAGATGTTATTGTCTCATCTAGCTCAAAAGAAGGAATGAAGGTTTGGTCTATTGCTACTTTGCTCCCATTCCTATCCTTCGAGAGCCATCATGGGTATCTTGTCCTCGAGACTAATCGGGGACAAGGGAGGAGATACACTTTTATACTGTTGGGCCCCATCATTGCACAGATCGAGGCTCATGGCCGTAAGTATGCCTAGGGAGCAGATATTTTGGGACCACATACCATGACTTATATAGAGTTGTCAGATTACAGGGGACAATCCTTGAGCCACCCCACTCTGGTTATGAGTTGGGTCTATGAGTGTTTCATCCCGTATGGCAGGGGGTATAGGTATCAGATCCAGAGGTTGTCGGGTAGCTAGATGGATAGGCATGTCAGTGCTCCAGACACCACATCATTAGGTGGCCTCTAACTACTACAAAGACATGACCCCACACCCCTATCAGGACATGGCAAGGATATGGGGTGAGGAGACTATGATGATGGTAGCTTGCTCTTCCATGATCCAGCTAGTAGTTGATAGAGCCGGAGACTAGAGATTCACCCCTTTGACCAGGTACCCTAGTAGTTTGGTCTTCCATACCATGTCATGCTTCCTCCAGTGGAACCCATTTACAGGACTATTCAGGAGGCATGGAGAGGTCTAGAGGGGATCTTGGTTGGATAGTTGTTACCCTAGTGTGCCTATTGTAGTTAGGCATGTAGTCTCGGGCTCGGTGGGTAGTTGGTGCTCCTCAAGCACCCTTACTTTAGATTGGGGTGGCTCCTACTCACAGTGGGGAGGAGGATGAGCCGATCGATTTGGACTCGACTCTGAGGAGGATGCGGGAGATGATACGGAGGGGGAGTCGGTCGGATTCGAGAGGGAGGATGAGGGGGGGACCTTTGGAGGGGGTTGATAGTGACCCCATAGTGGCATGATACTCAGGAGATCCTCAGAGCAGCGCATGAGGAGGTGAGCATGGAGAGAGAGACTCTGGTCTCGGAGGAGACACTTGGAGGGGATGATGAGTCCGTGATTGGACAACACCATGCCTCTGGATTCGGGAGGCTCCACACCACCAAAAAGCTAGTGCTGCAATAGTCATTGATCCCACATGGATGCCCAGAGACCCGAGTATGTTCAATACTCCTTTCTCAATTTTTTCTATCAATTTTCATGTTTATCTTAGCATTCTCTTTTTGATTTGCATTATGTGATTTTCTAGCTCACTATCTCTTTTTTTTTTTTTGTAGTGTCCACACACATGAGTGGCGAGAGCTCATTCATTGGGTATGTGTGGATACCTTATTGATCCCTTCGGGGAAGACTCGGGCTGAGTTGACTGCTGATTCAGGGCAGCCCTTAGCCACAATGACATATTGACATGTTTTCTCCCATCTGGAAGGTTGCAGAGATAGTGACCTCCCTTCATACCACAGTAGCTGGATACGAGACTACTGAGTGCCTGATGAGGTGAGCCATTCTCACAGTGAGGCTACAGGGCATGGTGCCACCATGAGCACTCACACCATTCAGTCCATTCTCAGCATCATCATAGCCATAATGCAGGAGCCCTAGATGTGGTCACACACCATCTGAGGGATCCCACAGGATTGATAGGCCATTGAGCCTTTATTGCTTTGATACCACTTTTTGACACTATATGATTTTTTTGTATGTTTCGGGCTCATTGCGAGCATTTTTGACCATGCCTAGCGCATGATGACATTGTATACAAACTTGATCCACTATGATATATAGACTCTATTTTTGGTTTGGCATTCCATTGTATCCGAGTTGACTCTCTTTGGCTTATCTCTCATGTGTACTCTAGATGTTTAGAATTTCCACTTTTCTATGCTTTTTAGAATGTATGCAATGGATGTGAAATGATAACAAAATGATTTCTTTTTGTATTTCATAATGCTTGATATATGATGATGCAAACACAATGTGATCTTAAACTTAGTTTCTTTTGCAATCTTTGGTACTTCATATTTGTCTTGACAAAACGTGATGATATAATGATATGATAAATAGATATGCTTGCCCCACTCCTAACCCCACACAACTAGTAAGATGTGAGGGCTCAACACCGAGAGTTAGAAAGGGCACAAGCCATGAAATTTTTGAATGGTGTGATGAGAGAAAGACAGAGGTTTGATAGAACCAAATTGGGATGCTACAACCTTACCCTACTCATGCTACTTCATAGTTTAGAATGTGAATTGCTTTGTAGTTTATCTAGACTTGGATCCGTAGATGGCCACTTGGTTGACAAAATATGGTTTTTAGGGTTTTGAATTCTCTTGGAATTTTGAACATCTAATTCACTTTGTTTTGACTTAAGATTTCATAGTATTTGATTTAATTGTTTATGACTTTCAGATTTGTCAAAGAGACCCCCTACACCTTGCCCCATGCTACCAATAGGAAGCATGGGCTTATCACCATGGACAAGGCATAGGTGAGTAAGGGCATTTCCTTCCTTTCCCAACCCTACGTCACTAGTAAGAGACACAAGCTCAACACCGAAGGTTGGTAGGGCAAAGAAATGTGTAAAATAAAAAAATTTTTTTGATTTGCATTTGACTTACTTATTTGGGAAAAATGTTTAGAATGTTCTTATTTCCAAGGAGATGTATGTGGGATAGATGTGACACCATGAAGCTTCTAGAACAGACCATGAACAAAAGACACCTATCCTAAGAAGAGACCAAAAGTAGAACCAAGTATGTAGGCCTTGGTATGGTTACTGTCAAAATTTTGTCTTATCTTGTTTGGATTGATAAATGATTAAAAAAATTGATGATACTATGAAGGTTTGAAGAGACATGATTTGAATGTTTTACCAATATTTTCAGAAGTTTTTAGAAATTGCTATAAGAATAAGCTCCTTGATCACACTTTTTACAAAATGAATGAACAGATGAAAATGTAATGCAGATGCAATAATGTACATATGAGAATGTTGATGGATCATGCGTAGTACCTCTTTAGGTGAAGAGAGTTTATGGATTCACTAAAATCCTCACCTTCTAGTGTACACAAGTGAAATGCGCCATTTTTATAGTCTTTGACTACTCGATATGGACCTAACCACCTAGGTCTAAACTTTCTTCCCTCACTGGTCTTCTTGTCTATTATTCGCTATCGAGTCTTAATACCAAATCTCCTTCGTAGATCTCACATTCATACACCTTTTTATTGTATTTCCAGCCATACGGTCAGTGTAAACACTGTGTCATTGCTCAACATTCAATCTAGCTTCATCGAGACTTTCTAATTGGGAGAGTTGAGCTTCTCTGATAACCCTCCTCTCCCAGGATCCCATGTAGCGAAATGCGGAGGCTGGGTATTTTGACTTCAAGTGGTAGAACTGCCTCAACACCAAATACTAAGGAAAAGGGGTTTCCCCATTGGTGTTCTAACCGATGTTTGGTAGGCCCACAAGGCCGGAAAAATTTAGATGCCAATCTCATTTATTCTCCTTAATGGTTTTTAGAAGAATGGACTTTAAAGTCTTATTGGTAGCCTCGCTTGTCCATTAGCTTGAGGGTAGTAGAGAGAAGCCATGTGATGGCTTATTTTGAACTTTGTACACAACTCACGCACCTCTTCATTTTTGAAAGACATGCCATTATCAGAAATAATGACCTATGGCACCCCATACCTACAAATGATCTGGTTCAAGATGAACTTAGCGATTACAGAGCCAGGAATAGTGGTAAGGGGCATGGCCTCTACCCACTTGGTAAAGTACTTTGTGGTCTGTGATTATGAAATTATGGCCATCTGTTGATGAGGGAGAGAATTTCCTATCAGATCCAGGCCCCATGGAGAAGGGCCATGGAGTTGCGATTGGTTGTAAAGCTTGTGCCGGTATGTGGATCTCATGGGAAAACTCTTGACACTTGTGACATCTGCACAAAACTCTACCATGTCATGTTCTAGGGTGGGCCAGAAATAGCCCATCCAATGTATCTTCGGGTAGTGGCATGGCCACCAAGTGACCTCCACATACCCCACTATGTGACTCATAAAGAATCTTTTCAGATTCTTTGGCATCAACACATCTCAATAGCATTTCAAAAGGCTCTATGATAAAGCACCTATTCCAGGATAACATACTTAGTGGAAATTACATAACACCTTCTTTGTTGTGATGTTGCCCCTTCTAGGTATGTGTGGTCCATGATGAAATTGATAATGTCAGTGTACCAAGGGCATACAGAGATAGGGGGCTGGTTTCAATGAAATATACGCACTCATCGAGAAATTCCAAATCTACCAAATCACCCCATCTAATGGATTATCAACCAACCAATCTGCAATGATTTGACCCTTAACATATTTTTTGATTTACAAATGTTAACTCAAACTCACCCATTAATGTAATGAAATGCCCAACCTTTTTAGAAAAATATCCCTGCATGAGGAATGTTCGTAAGTGGTCTGACTTGATGATGACCCTTGTTTCTTGATTGAGCATATAATGTCTTAAGCGCTTGGTTGCAAAAACTATGGCAAGGCATTCTTTTTCTGCCTACGTGTAGCATGTCTCATAATCAAGTAACATCTAACTAATAAAGTAAACTGTCCGTTCCCACTTATCATCATCCTCTTGAGCCAACATACAGGCTAACAAAACATCTAGCTCATGAATATAAGATCAAAGGGTGATCTGACCTAGGTGGCATTAGCATGGGAGGGGACAACAAGAATCATTTAACTACCTTGAAGGCCTCATTACATTCCTCCATCCAATCAATGCTATAATATTTCTTCAACAAATTGTTGATTGGATGAATGGCGAAGGTCAAGTCAGGGATGAACCTTTGGATTACACCGAGTTTCCCAAGAAAAGATCTAATACCAGACTCATCCGATGGCAAAACCATTTCTAACATAGCCCAGATTTTGGCTGGTCAACATCAATCCCTCGTGAAGATATAATGTAACCCAGAGGTTTCCACCTGTTACACAAATACACATTTTCTGGATTCAATGTGACACCATACTCAATCAAGTGAGAGAATGATACGAAGCACCTCTGGGTGATCATGCAGCACTTCTTGGCCTTGGCCAATAGGTCATCTACATAGGATTCCACAATTTTATGAATAAGATCATGAAATATGTAGGTCATTTCTCGTTGGTATGTAGCACCAACATTCTTAAGACCAAATGGCATGATGACATAACAATAAGTTCCCCAAGGAGTTATAAATGTAGTTTTAGCTTGATCCTCGGTAGAGATTTTGATTTGATTATATCCTAAAAACCCATCCATGAGGGATAACAACTCAAATCCAGCTTGTTTGCATCAATGATAACATCAATGGATGGTAGCGGAAATCATCCTTGGGAAAGCCTTGTTAATGTCCCAAAGTCTATGTAAATATGGATCTTTCCATTCTTTTTGAGAATGGGGACAATGTTAGATACCCATTGTGAATAATCAACTGGCTTGATAAATCCTACCTGGAGAAGCTTCATTACTTCTTCTTTTACCATAAGGGCCACCTTTGGCTTCATAGGTCTTGATTTCTACTTAATTGGTTTGGCATCTAGCTTAGTGACAAGATTGTGAACTGCGATGTGTGGTGCAATTCCCATCATTTCCTTGTAACTAAATGTGAAGGCTTTCTGATGTTCCTTGAGGATTTGGGTATGAATTTCTACTTCCTCTGGAGTTAAAGAGGACCCTAGTTTTAAGATTTTGGTTCCTCCTCCATTCCGATGTTTATATCAATCGTTCCCTTGATTAAGGAGGTGTTACCCTCCTCAAACTCAGGTGGGGCTGGAGGAAACTCCAAGTCCCCTTCTTCTTCTACCTCGTAAATCTCAAGATCTTTTCCTGAGAGGACTCAATCATTGGATTCCCAAAATAAGAAGAAGAATGTGGAATTAGGGAAAGGTCTACCTCGTGACAAGTAAGATGCAACTCCGCCAAAGCGTTTAAATAACTTAAGGTTGACTCATCCCCATCAACAAGGTCCGAAGATTCAAGCTGGTCCTTAGCTTCCACGTATGTCAACATTGATGCTATTGGCATTTGCAAATCAAAGATTTAGCATGGAGTGAAACCATGAAGTTGGTGTCCTCTAAATCACTACTTGGGGTGAAGCGTGAGGCGGAAGTCACTATAGAGTCTTGCAAGAAGGTTCTGTTCACGTGGAACTACCTCGATTGATATAAATCAAACCCCTTAGTTAGGCCCAACATGATAGTTTTATAGAGTTGTAAGTGTTCAGCCCTAGTCTCGTATACCTCAGATATCTGATTTGTGACTAGTTGTGAATCACCCAACACCCTAATATTGAGGATGCCCATTCTCTTAGCTACAATGAGACCTAATAGGAGAGCCTCATACTCGCCCCATTGTTTGTGCATTTGAAATTCAATTTGAAAGAAAAAGGTAAAACCCTTCCTTCGGTGAAGTAAGGATTGCACCCGCCCCGGCTGAAGTGACACTTGGCCCCATCAAAATGGAGGGTCCAACAATTACTCAAAAAGATGGATGTTGAGTCATCCTTTGTAAGTTATCCTTTTATCTTAGTTACATCCACCATGCAAACCTCATATGCTAGAAGGGAACCAAGTCCCAAAGCATGTCCCATACCCATGGAATCAAAGGGGAGAAGGATAGGAAAATCCTTTTCTAATAGTTCAAAAATATTTGTTGTAGTTCCTAATGATACCATCTCTACAACAACATTTTCATCCTTGACCATTGGAATACCCTCGATCAAACACTGTAACTTCTAATTCTAATTCCATTGTGGGAACCAACTTTTCTTTTGGAACCGTGTTTTCTAGTTTGTTTAACTGGTTCATAGGAAGTTCAAATTCAGAGTGGACCCCTGGCTTTTTCTTCAAGTTGGCCAAATGTATATCAAAGGGATTTGGATCACCTTGAGTGACAAAGACTTTCCCTAAATGCAAGAATCTAACTTCTTGGAATAGGGTGGAGGGGATTGCTTTCATGCGGTGGATCCAAGGACGGCCAAGGATCATATTATAGTTGGTTTCCCAATCTATAATATAAAACTTAGTAAGTACCATCTTGGGCCCAAGAGTAACCGGTAATACTATGGTTCCGATCGAGGTTTCCTTGAGGCTATCATAGCCCCTCAGTGTGTTTCATGTTGAGGAGAAATTAGTCTCCCCATATCCTAACTTCTAAAGAAAAGAGAAGGGGACTA
This sequence comes from Taxus wallichiana var. yunnanensis, assembly GCA_018340775.1. Lineage (NCBI taxonomy): Eukaryota > Viridiplantae > Streptophyta > Pinopsida > Cupressales > Taxaceae > Taxus > Taxus wallichiana. Next base: position 2,007,344 of record CM031239.1, read on the forward strand.
TATTAACCGCTGCCCCATCATCAATCATTGTGCACTTCACATAGTTGTTGTAGATCCAAACTTGTAAAAAACAAGGCCGGATCACCTCTACGAGCTATTTCAGCATCCATAGGCATCTTGCTTATGTCAAATACAAACCCAATATCCCTTTTGGGTTTCCCTGGAGGGAAAACGTCAAAGTCTATATGGTTTATCTGTGCCTCTGGTGGAGGGGTAATGTTAATCGATGGCCAAGACCAAGTGCTTCTAAGAGAGTGGCTCGATGAGTAGGGGAATTCTTCAGTAGATCCAAAAAGGAAATGTGTGAAAAGGTCTTGGTTAGATCACTGATCAAATCATAAGCCCCTACTGGCTTGCTTAGCATGTCATGAACACTATTCGAGACAACTGGATAAATTGGGATTGGATGCGATGAATAGTCTTTGCTCTTGTTATAGTGTTAATTTGGGGTTCAGCGTCTAACTCAACCAAACCTACGATCTTTTTCGCTGGCAACCATCCAAAGGAGGTGCCACCTATGGGTTTGATGAAGTTGAGGCTTCATGATCATGAGTCCCTATTAAAATGCCTTTATTTGAACCATTAGGAACCATGTGGGGAGAGGATTATTGAATATTTCCAATGATGTGTTCTGTGGAGACACCAGTCCCATATAGATGTTTTGACTAGGTGCAATTGGGTTGGCCAGAAACATGTCGACAAATAATTTTCTTTGGTCTTCTAGAAAATGTTGCAAAAAATTATTACAATCATGATAGGTTCTTGCGTCATGCCCGTGGACCCTATGGAAACCACAATATAGGTCAGGATCGTAATCCCAGGGCATTTGGTTTGTCCATTTTTGTGGTCCAAAACTACGGTTTGTTGTTTGGTTGTTGACTATTATAATTAACACTTTGGAACCCTTTCCCCTAGTTCTGGAATTGGTTGGGGTATTGACTAGGGCTTGGGGTCGGCATTTGTCTTTGTGGCTGAGGTTTTTTTGTTTTGTTGTTGGGGATGATTAAAATCCACAACGTTCTTCGAGGGTGAGAAATTATTGTTCCTCTGTTGTTTCCATTATTATTGCCATTGTTGTTGTTATTCATTACACCTGTATGAGTGGGATTAACAACATTAGGCTTTTTGGGCTGGTCAGTTACACCGTCGGTCGTGACTCAATGACTCTTATTGAGGATATTTGGTCCTTGATTGTTATTTGTATTGTAGGAGTAACCAGAGTGTTTTGAGCGGGGTAACTAACTTCCCATTTTCTCTGTAGGTCTTACGACCATTGTCGATGGGTGCCTGGTTGATCCGAAGAGCACCCTCTAGCACCTCTTCATAGCTCCTTAGCGGGAAATTTTGAACCTCTTCCTTCATCTATCTATTGAGGGAGTGAAGGAACAAATCACAAAGTTTCATTTGGTCCATGTTTAGAGCACTTACGGAAGAGTAGAGAACATGTCGCCACCTCTAAATGAAGTGAGTTGCAGACTTGTTATGTTCTTGTTTGATATGAATAAATTCTCTTGATCCCTATTCAAAAATCTTGTTCATATCAAAAGCTTTAATAAACTCTGACATGAGTTGTTTGAATGAGTGTATTGAAGCCTTCGGTATCCTATAATACCAGTCGAGAGAAATACCTTCAAGTGTCTTAGGGAAAATATTTGTAACGACTGCATCCCATGGGAGCAACTCTCGAATGGCTATTGCATAAGCCTTGATGTGGGCATTTGGATCACCCTCCCCTTTGAACTTTGGGAGATCAGGCAAGGGTCTTGGGAGCATGACTTCCCGAATGGAGAAATCTAGGGGTTCTTTGAGATATTCAGAATAAGATCCCATTGCATATGTTTACACCATCGAAGACCCTTTTTGGGGAGGTGGGGCCTATATTGGCTGCTGAAACAAGAAAAATAGACATTTTTGGGGTGTATGACATCCCTTGCGGTTGTCCATATGGATATGGATAGTAGTACATGTCCCCTTGTAGAGATTTAGAATATATGTGTATATAAAGGGGTTGACTTCCTTGATATGGAGTTGAAGTGTGAAGCCGGGGAATGTCACATTTCCAGCTGGTATGGTGTTTGAGAATGGACTTCTAGATGGCACTTGTTGTAGGTATCCATATGTGGCTTGAGGAGGCATACCCAAGGTACCGTCCACGGTTAACAAGTCTTCATGGTTTGGAGTATTCATGTATATCTTGGTGGGTTATGTGCGGTTGGTACTTGCCCATAGTTCTGTGGGTAGGAAGGAGCCCGTGCTTTCCCATTATATGAATTATATGTATTATAGGCAATCTCTAACTCCTTGAATTTATCAACCAAAGTTGAAATGACATCGCCCGTTGACGGGGTGGTACCTTGCTTAGATACCTTTGGTTGAACCCTTGGAGGTTGTTAAGGAGTATGGTATCCCAATATGAATTGTTCATGATGTTGCCACCCCTCATTGGTTGTATTGTCAGTTGGTGGAGGGTAGCATTATTGTTTGAATAAGGACATCACCTTGTACTTACAACCTATTGAAAGATTGGTTCATTTGTTGGAATTTCTGCTCACTCCTAGCATATTGTGCTAAATACTCCTCATCAAGATGGGGGAGTTGATCAGATTATATGGTAATGGGCTATCGAAATAATACCCAAGGAGATGAACTCACTTCACTAGTGAATGTCATGTTATTTGAACTTGATTATTTAAGGGGATAAGTCTAAGTGACTTGATCCAATTCTTTGATGCATACAGAAGAACCAACATTGGTTCCCTAAAGTAGAGGGTTTTGAGTGGATGAGTGGTTTTCTGCCCATGTTGAAAGTGAAGGTGATTGTTGTGGTATGTTTGATTGGTAATGGTACATGTCGAAACCCAAGATGGTTTGATTATACTCGTCATATCTTGACATATTTAGGGGTATAAGAATACCCAAGGAATAAATGAAAAAAGAAAGAGGAAATTCTTAGAGACTAGCTCTTCACATCGGGTTCACCAATTTGTATGACGACAAAAATCAACACGTGACATTCTTTGTAGTTGACCTCCGAGATCATCTTTGAGATAGATGGTGTGGAATTGAAATGGGAGTGAAAGTGATGGTGATGATCAAGCTAATTAGGAAACCTTATGTCTTTGACATGCAATAATGGAATCTGCAAATCTAAGGCAAAGAATGCTCTCCTAACTTGAAGGGGTGTAATGGTATGGTCCGATATGATAGCTACTCAGAGAGTCCAATCGATGTCTAGTTCTACCGAGATTTTATTGATTGGTTACTGAAATACGTGGAAAGTAACTCGGGTGCCTCATATGGGTTTCCCAAGAAAGGTCATGGAAATTGAGACAAGATATGTAGTGGATTTGCAGGAACTAGGGGTGACTTTATGGTCTTGTCCAGAAAGTCTTAGCTGATTGGGTCATATTCAACAATGAAAGTGTGTAATAATATAAGCGTCAAGATGTGAATACAATGAAAGCTAGTGTGAATAAACTATCGGGTTATGGGACCCAGTGGGTCAAGCAAATGAAGATGTGAATACCATAGGTCGAGGCCCTTGTATGGTCATGCGACACAATCAAATCCTACTTTCGAGGTAGGAGCCCTAGTCCAAAATTTTTAGGTAGTCTTTTTAGGCTTGATTAGTGTTGTCCACTCAAAATTCCCGCTCTGATAAGAGTAAAATTTCAAAATTTTGAGTTTAAGTGTTTTTCTCTGAAGTGCCTAAGTCGTGAAATTGAAAAAATCTGTGTTTTGGGTCATTTTGTGTGATTTTCGGCTCAGAACTTTTTGTCCCAATCATCCCAAGTCTGAAAGTGCACTCTGCTCCCAATCGGCCGAAATCCCGAAGTGTCCCATTTTCGGGCCCGTCGGAAAGTTTTGTCCCAAGTGTCCCAAAATTTATTGTGCGAGTTGTTCCAATTTCGGCCGAAACACCCGAACCGCGTACTACGCACTTTCATGTCTCAAATGTCCCAAAGTTAAAAAGTGCGAGCTTTCCAATTTTCGGCCGAAACTCCCGTGTCGCGTACTTCAGAGCTCCTTGTCCCAAATCGAAAAATGCAAGCTGTTTCAATTTCGCCCGAACCGGCCAAACCGCGTACTCCGGAACTTTTTGTCCCGAATGTCCCAAGTCCAAACGGGCCCACTGTTCCGTTTTCGGCCGAATCACCCGAACCGCGTACTCCGCGCATTTTCGTCCCAATCGTTCCAAAAAGCATTTGTGCATCCTCTCCCTGTTTCACCCGAATCGGCCGAGCCGCGTGTTTCGCGCATTCGCGTCTCACATGTTCCAAGCGTACCAAGTGTCATTCACACTTAGTTTTTCCGGCTCACTCCGAGTATGATGCTATTCAAATTGGTGGTTGTGTATTCAATGCGCATTAAATTCATTCCTCTCTCCAGCGCTTATATAACGAGCATTTCCCTTTGCATTTTCACATTGCTTCCATGCTATCTTTGCTCGAACCCTTGCAATTTGAAAACTCACGCAAATATCCCCTCCCTTTGCAAATTCCTTCCCGAGTCTAGTTGTAGCTCCGAGACTATCAATATGAAGATCAAGTTTCGGGACAGAGCAAATTTCTCCGCTTGAGTCTCTTGTGTTAGCAATATTGGGACGGGAAGCTCGTCATCTCGACTTCGGTGATTTTGGGCAAGAATGGCGGATGCAAACCCTACACCAATAAGCACAAGCGATTCATGATAGCGGTTTGGCTTTTGCCGGTGGTTTCCCAATCTCGATGCAGTGTCTTGATACGGTGCTTTCATGTGGAGCTCACTTCGATCCCACCTCGAGCAAATTGACAAATGTACATGGGAACTCATTGCCCGTGGGCGCCGCCACCATTAGCGCCGCTTTCGAGGATTCCGAGTTGGATAATGCTATAGTCGTCTCCCGTGGATCAAGCACAAACCCTATTCGATCAAGACAAGTTGACAAATATAAGGCGCGAGTGGCGAAGTCTTGGTTGAAGAACCCTAAGAAAGGTGATTCTCGCCTAACCAAAACCCTCTTAGAGCAGATTTCAATAGAGGAATTGGACTTCATAATCCT
>CM031239.1:2012484-2074516 GCA_018340775.1 Taxus wallichiana var. yunnanensis
GGATGCGATGACTGGGTTTGATACATGATTTATTACTGGTTTGAAGTTTTATTGGCAGCGACCTCCACTATTTTAGCATTCTCCATTGTCAATGTCTGGCAATCTGATTTGATGTATGGTTTGTTGGTAATTTGGGGCTGTTTAAGTCATTTGGGGCAGATTTAAATATGGCCTGTTTCTGAGCATTTAAGAAGAAGTTTGATTTGGTTCAATATGTGTTTCAGATGTTTTGTATGACAGTAATCTGCTTATGGGAGTTGGTAACTCTACTGACCAATGAAGCAATTCCTAGAACAGCGATTGATGTGACTGTTAACTCTAAGTATGATGGTTTAACTATTGCATGGTATTTGATGATCTTGCATATGATCTATATATAAAATATTAGATCATATCATATATATTCAGCGACTGATATTAGGAGTTTAAAATCTGGATTTGTACTCTTGAATGGACATGCATGGCTGAGAGTTGTATGAAGGCTTTTTGAGAGTATTTGAGAATGTTCATTACAGCTGTGTTATTACTTGTTTGATGTGGATTACTAGTTCAGCTGAGGCCATTAAACCCCTATCATTGGGTTTATTGAGTCATCTATTTGAGTGGATCAAGTACATTTTGGCTGGATTCTACTATGTGCATTTGATTTTGAGTGATTAAGAGTTTTGCTGGTTGCTATTTTCTAATATCCCAGAAGTGGGACATTACACCTATCCATATTAGGTGGTGTTAAAAACTAGCTGTATTCGTATTTGATACCTATCCGTATCCCACATCCACAACCATATCCATGCAATTCTGACTTGAGGTAGTCAGGCCACACACTGTAACCTTAAGCCCTAAGCGCCTCAAGAAATTCTTACAACTCCCCTCCTTAAAGTGGAGGCGATACAATACCCTCTCTTATGATACCATGCAAAAAAACCCACGGCTTTCCCATCTCCCAGTTGGAAATGACAAATGCAGATCAGCAATCCAAACACCAAAGACATTCATCTGAGCCCCTCCCATGAGACTTGCACACCAATCTGCCTTGGCAATTTATGAAGAAACCTACTAAAAGCAAAAGCAAGAGCCAAAATTTAAGTTGCTAAGAGGGAAGGTGGGGAGGAGATGAACATTCATGAAGTTGCATGGGAGTAACCAGCAAATTGTTCAAGCGTGTAAACTTTCTTATCAAACATCAAGTGTGATATTTAAGACAAAAGGAAAAGGAGCAATTAAAGGATCCCGAGGTGCATTGTGGGATAGAAGGTGATCGAGCCTTTCCTAAATGTGATAGTGATTGAACTAACAATTAAACCTTGAGAATCGACACATTAATTGGCTAAGCAGGTTGGCTACAGTTCTCTTCATGATAGCAATGAACCCAATTGATCAGCTCAAAACTTGTTGCAAGATCTTTTTCTTCTTTAAGAGGATAGTATTAAGTGCTCAATCAGATGTGGGACCATTAAGCATATGATAATAATAACAAACCCGAGAGTCAGATTTGCCACTACTAACCTCCTTGACCCAATTGAGAGGGAAAATTTAAGACCTTCCACAGTTCCTATAACCTCAACCCAATTACTGCTCTCCACCACTAGAGATAATACCGAAATCGCACTCAAACCCCCAATTTTTAACTTCTAAAGGCAGCAAGACCCATTTAATACACCCCCTCTCACCCCTTAATGTTATCCCATGTGTCCCCTTATCAAGTGCTTCATCTAATTTTTTTTTTTGGATAGGTAAATAAGGGTTGGAAGGTCCTTGAAACCCTTTGTTTAATAATTTGAAAAGTATACAAAACAGTTTGATATATGATTCATTACTCGCGTGGCTTTGAGCATCAAAAGCTTATTATTCTTAAAAAACATTAAAAGCTAAATATCGAACTTTATCTACAAAACCCATTATGTGATTAGCTGTAGTCTATAAACCTTACTATATTTGGGAATTCATTCTGTGCGATAGAAGGACCAACATCATCCTTATCGGAGGGCAGGGAGTCATTTTACACCTACCCACGTCAAAGCCTTTATTCTGAAGCACTTGCTTTAAAAGAATTTTATAAATATACGGACACATCAATGGAATTGAGGAAGCTGCTCACCATCAGGGATATAGGGCGTTCGGTGTATCTAGGTTGAGGAAGTGACACATAAATGGCGTCTCGGAGCTCGAGCGTTTGACAATTTTGCGAGACCAAATTTAGGAGAGTAAAGTAACAAATTTTCGGAGAGAAATGAGCGGAGAAAGGAGGAATGAGCCATGTCCACCCAGTCCAAACCTTGAAGCACAACATCTAAGTCGATCTGTGTTATGGTTTTGATGAAGATACCATGTAATGCCATCATGACTCTCTTTAACTGGATTTACCTTTAATAGATTATCGATGAAAACATCAACAATTTTAGGAATTCACTGAGATGGCAACATAGTGGGATAGAAGGATCAATTTTAGAATTTAAGACAAAAGGAAAGGAAGCAATTAAAGGATCCCGAGGTGCATTATGGGATAGAAGGTGATCGAGCCTTCACTAAATCGATGGTGATTGATTTATGATTAAACCTTGAGAATCGACACATTGATTGGCTAAATGATTGGCTCTTGGTTCTCTTCAAGCTGATAGCGATGAACCCAATTGATCAGCTCAAAACTTGTTGAAGATCTTTTTCTTCTAAGGATAGTAGTAAGTGCTCAATCAAATGTGGGACCATTAAGCATATGAGTAATAACTGAGCCGAGTCGTTTCAACTACTAACCTCCTTGACCCAATTGAGAGGAAATTTAAGACCTTCCCACCGGACCCATAACCTCGGCCCAATTCTTTGCTCTCCACCTCTAGAGATAATCTTGTCGCTCTCAAACCCGAATTTTTTAACTTCTAAAGGCAGCAGTAGACCCATTTAAGTCACCAGGTTCGTGTTCCCCTTATCGAGAGTGTTCATCTAATTTTTTTTTTGGATAGGTAAATTTGGAAATTCGGATTAAGTTCGGCAATGATAAAATTCGGCAAAAAAATTCGTGATTAAATTCGGCTGTTATAATTTTCTTTTAAAAAAAAAAAAAAAAGATATAAATGCACAATTTTTTCAAAATAGCTAAAACATTATTATATAAACTTGAAATCTATATAAAAAGATGTCTCTATTACATTTATACATTATATACATTATACTTTATAGTTTATACATAATAAATTTTAAACTTTAAATATTAAATATGAATAAAATTATAAAATTTACTTTACTTTTATATATAAATTATACTTTATACGTAATACTTTACTTTTTATATAATTTATACTTTATACATAATACTTTACTTTTTACATAAATTATACTTTATACTTTATATATTATACGTTATACATAATACTTTACTTTTTATATAAATTAAAATTATACTTTATAGTTTATACATAAATTTAATCTAACCATTTATAAATTTAAGCGAACCATATTAAACAAACTAAAGCAAAGAAAAATTTATTTTATGAAGCCGTGGAAGCAGACGGAAGCATAGGGAAGGAAGGCAGGTCAGACGAAGGCCACGGAAGGCAGGTCACTGACGCCAAAAGCGGAGGCCACACGAAAAACCCAGAGTGAAGCCATGGCGATCGGACAGAGGCCATGCCCAGAAAAGCAAATCTACGAACCACACGCAGCGTGGCGGGAGTCACGAACTCGCCAAAAGAAGTCACGAACTCGCCAACAAAGTCGAAGCCGTCAAACAAATTTGCACTCGACTGCTCAGAATGATAAAACCCATACTCCAACGTCTTTTTATAAATTGTTTTAGGGTTATTTTAGGGTTTTTTTAGGGTTTTTATAAAGCGTTTTTAAAGTTTTTAATAACGAATAATAACGAATATTCGTCGATTTTTTGGGGTTGAATGAGGTTCGGCGATTTTCGAACTTCATGTCCAAAAATCGCGAACCCTGTGACTTAGGTTTGATATATGATTCATTAAAGCGTGAAAGCCTGAATAAAAATTATTATTCTTCAAAACATTCAAAGCTAAGTATCGAACTTTATCCTACAAAACCCATTATGTGATTGCTTATAGTCTATAAACCTTACTATATTTGGGAATTCATTCTGTGCAACAGATAGAGGACCAACATCATCCTTATTAGAGCGAGGGGAGTCATTTTACACCCTACCCACGTCAAAGCCTTTATTCTGACACTGCTTTAAAAGAATTTTATAAGCCTTATGGACACATCAATCTGGGAATTGAGGAGCTGCTCACCATCCAGGGGATATAGGGGTGTTCGGTGTATCTAGGTTGGGGAGTGACACATAAATGGCGACTCGAGCTCCAACGTTTTTGAATTTTAGGAGACCAAATTTAGGAGAGTAAAGTAACAAATTTTTAGGAGAGAAATGGACGGAGAAAGGAGGAATGAGCCATGTCCACCCAAGTCCAAACCTTGAAGCACAACATCTAAGTCAATCTGTGTTATGGTTTGATGAAGATACCCGCTAATGCCATCATGACTCTCTTTACGGATTTACCTTTAATAGATTGTCGATGAAAACATCAACAATTTTAGAATTCACCCATGGATGGCAACATAGTTTTAGGTAATTTTATCCTAGGATAGCTTTAATAACATCCTAAAATTTTGTTGAGTGGGCCTTGAAAACTTTTTCAGCCTTTGGTACCGTCAAAATCCATCTCCCTATGAAGGCTACGCGAGATAAAACCTAGGGTGCAAATATCCCCCATTGCGAGCGAGACATGCATGAAGGTAACTCCTAGAGAATTAGTGCTACATTGAGAAATCCAAGAAGCATGCAAAACTTAACCACTACTCCCATGAAGGAAAGGGATAAGTGAAAATGATGAGCTTAAATGCGGGGAGAATGGTGTTGCCGTTTATAAAACATGAAAAACTAAATGAGCATAATGGTTACTTTAAGTATGGGAGTATGCAAGCCACACATCATTAGAGAGGAGGGTGGCAATACTGGGCCATGCATCAACCACACTGGCCACCTTTGAATCCACGTTTTGATTTGCCCCACTGCATTTGCCAAGTAATCCGCCACCTTCTTTGCATTATGATTTTATTGACAAATTTTCCAACTATTGAAATGTGATGATAGATGTCTAGCGAGGCACAATATGTTGTCAATTTTCCAAGTCTTAGAATTTCCATCCTTCATTGCTCGGACAATGATTTGGGAGTCCCCCTCGATGAACAAGTTATTAATTCCACAATGTTTTGTGATTTGGATTCCTTACTGACAAAGCCAAAGCTTCCGCTTCATTGTTAGTTCTTATTTGGCGGATGAAAGGAGGCAACACGAATGAGAGATTCGGGCGATCGAGATTATGCTACAACACCTAAAATTCTAGGATTACCACACGAGGGATTTATCGATGTTAAGCTTAAAGATTCCCGAATTCGGGTGAGATCCACCTTGAGTTTGGTCTACGGATGTCTTTTCATCAAGGAAGAGATATGTTTGACCCATTGTAATGTCCCTTTTAGGACAAGTTAGGAATTAGCATAAATCTGATCACACTCAGCTGAAAAATAATTAATATCCAAACCCCAACTGCTGCAATTTTAAAAAATTCATAACTTTGGCTAGAGAAGTCCAAATGAGCTGAAATTTTGGATATTGGGCCACAAAAATATGAAGAATAATATTATAAAATCAGATTTTGCACAGCCAACACAAAACCCTAATTTTTCCCTAAAAAGTAGGTCGCCCAACACATTTAGGGCATCAAATCAACTCCAAAAATTATGAAATTGCTTTCTCCTTATTTCTCCTAATTTCTACAACCAAAACCAATATTAACTTGACTCCAAAATTGCAGATCTGAAATAAATATTAATTTATAACAACCAGAAAAGCTTGCAGACAGCTGAAATCTTCTAAAATTGATAACTTGCTCAATATTCCATATTTTCCCTTCAAATAAAATGCAGATAATTCTATAAATTAAGATCTTTCCAAAGAACTAAAGATCTGAATTTTATGATAACTGAAACCCCTTCAAATCAGCCCCCAAAGTCTAAAAACCAGTCACTAGGGTTAGGGAAAATTAATTAAATAATTTCCAGCTCACAAAACCCTTCCAAAATACTCAAATAATCAGCCCTTGCATCTGAAATAATTAATTAGACACAAAGAACAAATAGATCTAGCATAAACAACCTCAAAACATGATAGATCAAACCCCAAATAAGTCGATTTGCCTCTAATAAATTGCAGCAATAATAACAGTCATAAAGCACCACAAACCCTTCATAAAAATGTAGATTTATTCTCCAAATAAACACGCCAATACCCAAGACCAAGTCGCCAATGCAAGAATGAATATATCATGCATAAACACATTCAACACAAGAGAGCTCAATGGAGAGAACAATGGAGTCTTCAATATTCTTCAATAATAGATCCAAATGAGAGAGAGCACAATGCAAGAACTAGGGCATACATCCCATGGGCATACATCCCAATACTCCAAGCATGGAGTGAAATCAAATGATCAATCAACATAAGTCTCACAATGATCCCAAGCTCTCCTTTTATAAACAAGGAGGCACAAAATTCGAAATCCCTAGGAGAGGGAAATCATTAAATAAAAATAGTTTATCCTCCCTAGGTGTGGCGTCCCCTTTCTAAGGGTGATTTTAATATTAAAAGCCACCCAAAAGTTATTTAATTAATTCCCTTTTTTTTTAATTTTGCATTGTGGGAATTGAATTAAATTAAATAATTAAATAATTATTGCTTTATAATGTCAAATGATAAAAATCACTCTCCGGCAATAATATTTAATTATTTAATATAATTTTCCCTTACTGACATCCCCAAAGCCCACGGGAAAGATAGGCTAAGGGTCTTCAAAAATGGGGACATTACACCCATTATCATGCGGGAGCTTCATTTTTAAAACTATTTGTATGAAAAATGAGTTTGGCACTAACTCTTGCATGCTTATCATGTTTTATCAAGGTCGATTTGGAAGGATTCTAAAAAATGTTTATTTAAAATTAGACTTGACATAGGGTTTTGAAATATATAATGTCCTTAGGTTAGATCAAAACAGAGGTCTTCTTTGAATTTGTAGATTCGACATGTTTCTTTGTTAAAGTATTGGAACATGAATTTTATCAAACACATTTAGGATTTAGTTCTATTGGAAATATGAGTGCTTCTTTTTTGATCTATTTGAAAGAGTTTGTATGCTTAGATAAAAATTGTATTCAAGTTTGAACTGACTTGCAATTGCATACATATATTTTTTTAAAAAATCGATAGCTAATATTGGTCTTGGCCTTTTCTTTTTAATTTTGTTTTTGATGGCTATTTTCCATTTGAAAATGAAGATTGACTTTGATTGTCTTTGAGATCACACCATGATTTTGTATAAAATGTATAAAATCGAAAATATTTTTAGATTATTTAAAAAATTAAAATCAAAAGATTGAGAATTTAAAATTGCCCTTTTCATGAACCAATGGTATGATGAGGATTGTAAAGCCCTTCACCGACAACTTTGTTTTGCTTTAGTCCATGCTCTCCCATCCTATCCCTCTTTCAAAAATTGCTGTTTCTGCCACCTCCTCGCCACTGGAAACATATCTTCATATCCCTGAGAAGGAAGGAGCTCTTGAGAGTCCCTTTCACTTTGGCTCCCAAGCACTTTTCGTACCATTCTCCCCCGAAAATTGCTCCTCTCCCCTGGGGACTTAGATCCCAACTCCATGTTTGCTCATACCTCCACTCTTTATGACATCCTTAATAGATTTTCCGAGTGGTATCCCCACCTTCTAATTGCCACATTTTCACCCACACGAATGTCAAAAATGCCATCTCAGCCATGAATAGTGTGCGTATGTAAATTGATGGGGAGGGTTTCCATGCGATATGAACTCTTCAATTGCGGGGACTTAGCGACCTGAAAACTTAGAACTTAGTGGATCTCTTCAACCAAGTGGTTTGCACAGGTTTTCCGGAGTCTTGGTCCCACCACATTATTCACCCCATCCACAAATCGGGTCCTACCTCTGATCCCAACAACTACCGAATGATCATGGTGGGTCACACTTCTCATTTAAACTTTTATGCTTTTGTTTGTATTTCACATGTGACTTTTAGAGTTCTGGACCCGAAACCTTTTAGAACACATTAGAGAATTTTAGCGGGATTTTGACCAACCTACTGACATTAATGTGACCACATCCTCACTCTTCGGGCCATTATCGAAGAGGCACGACATCGCTCTTCCGAAGTCTTGGAATACTGTTGTCGACCTTAAAAATTGCCTTTGACTTTCTTCATGAAGCTCTCTTCCAGAGGCTCAGAGAGATTGGTATTTCCGAGACTCTTTTAGCTGCCATCATGCGCCTTTATGAGGAGGTTAAGAAAAATGGTTATCTCCGCATGCCGCAAGTTTTTGGGCTCTCTAACTTCATCAGGAGTACCATTGGGGTCAAGCAGGGTTGCCCTTTGTCTCCTACATTGTTCAACATCTACATAGATGAGTTGGAGGATTTTCTCAGGGACCACATCCAAGAAGGTGATGGTTGTCTTCTCCACCAGGTTCTGATCTATATTCTCCTCTTCGTGATGATGTGGTCCTTCTTGCCTCCTCGGTAGAAGGTTTTGCTGAGACAATGGATGCTTTATCCCTCTTTTTATTTACCATAGGCGGTTGATAATTAACTGGGTAAGACCAAAGTTATGATATTCAATACCTTGAAATGCGTCAGATTTTCATCTTTTCTACAGGGAGAGGAGCTTGAGATCACCATTCTTACACTTGGGAGTGCTCTTTTCTGGACCTCGCTTCAGCTTACGACCAACACTCCAGCCTCGGGTCAATAAGGGCTATGGCTCCTGGCGATCTTGGAGAGACAGTGCTTCCGTCATCACTTCCAGGACATCCTATCCAAGTTATCCCTCTCGGACTCTCTTGTTAGGCCCACGGTTCTTTATGGCTAGAGGTTTGGGGGCCTTCCCTCCTTGAGTCCGACCTATGACTTACGTGGGCTGGATTTTGGAGAGAGTTCAGATCCTTCTTCTCAGACGTATCATCAGATGCAAGGAGACGGTTCCCCATAATATTGTCTTGGTAGAGTTCGGTGCTCGTCCCTTTAGGTTGGAAGCAATTTTGGCATTGTTTCCCTCATACATCGCATTCGAGGCTAGTGATTCCCCTCTGGAAGGGACAAGTACCCCTACCTTGCTTACCGCTCATCGAGAAATTGCTTGGTGATCACCTTGGCCGCTCCGCTGTTGGTATGTTGGAGTTTCACGACTACTTGAGTCTATTGGTATTCAGACAAGTCACCTCCCACCATATAGTTATTCCTTGGACATGCCCTCATCCCCTCTCCTTCCGAAGCAACGATCTGCATTTTAGAATTAGATAAAGAAATCTTCGAGAGATGATATCTACAAACAATTCATTAATACACTTGGACCAACCCCCAAGGTGGGTTACGTTTGAAGATGGCCTTCTACTTCACACTTTTTGGAGGTCAATAATGGTCTTATTTCTCGGCCCTAGTATATCTCCCGGCATTGGATGCATGCTCTTTGCATCTCCCTAGGTCAGTTCAGGGTTGGATCTCATAGACTCCGGGTTGAATGTGATCATCAGATTGACCGTTTCGAGTGGATCTGCCAGCTCTGTTCCCTTCAGGAGGTCGAAACAGAGGAACACTTCATCTTTAGGTGCCCCATCTACTACGAGATCAGAGGGAGATTCCACTTCTGTTCAGAGAGCATCCTACTTTCTACTGAATTCTTCAGATACCATGACCAGAGGTGCCTTGCTCTTTATCTGCATGAGACTTTTAGACTTCGGGGGAGACCCTTCAACCTTCTTCTAGATAGATGTGCTACGCTGACTTACTTCCTTTTTTACAGTGCTCTCCCCTGGGAGAGGCACTAAGCGGCAGGGTGGTACCAATCCTAACTACCAGACGAGATCAATTTGGGCTCGAGGTACTATTTCACAAACCAGGGACATCCAGTCACATACGAGGTCGAGGCCACCTGTCGATGGCCCTTGAGATCCACCAGACAAACATGGAGAGCTCATCCCTCCTAGGCATTGGTACTCCAGACCCTCCATAGTTCCAGAGATACATTGACACATTACTAGCTTCTTTTAGTCAACTTTGGTTATTAGTTGAGGGTTGTCCCTCTCCCCTCCTCTTTTTCCTCTGTTGGTTCGGGTTCTACGATTTTTGAGGCTTTCTCTCGGGCTTCTCTCTTTGCCCGTTCTTCTCTTCTTTCTTTTCTTTCTTTTTGTTCTCGGGGACCTTTTGGTCCTCTGGCTGGAGTCTTACTCGCCTTCATTGTATGATTGCAGTCCCATTGACCTACTTTTGTGGTCATTTGTTGGACATTTAATATATTTATCTTATCTTATCTTATCTATCTTATCTATTGGAAAAATGAGTGCTTCTTTAGGACTGCTTCAAAGAGTTTGCTTAAATAAAAATTGTATTCAAGTTTGAATTGACTCTGATGATAGCATATAGATATTTTTTGGAAAAAATCAGTACTTAATATTGGTCAATTGACCTTTTCTTTTTAATTTTGTTTTACAAATATTTTCCATTTGAAAATGAAGATTGACCTGATTGTCTTTGAGATCACACCTTGATTTTGTATAAAATCAAAAATATTTTTAGATTATTTAAACAAATTTAAAATCAAGAGATCGAAATTTAATTATCAAATAAAACTTGCCAATGTTTCCAAACTTCTATAGACATATACTGTCTTAAATTTCCTAATTACATTTAAGTGTATTTTGAATTGTTAAATTATGATTAGGCTTGATATAGTTTTCCTTAAATATAGGATGTTCGTAGATTAGTTCAAGGAAAAACTAAATCCTCAATTTTAAATTTTGTTTTGATTTACCACAACTTTTGACAGCAAGCAGCGGCATAAAGCATTGAGTATATTAATGAAACTCTATGATAATTCAACTAGCTGTGGGAAGTGGCCATAATATGTATTTTATAGAATGTATGGTTGAATTGTTAAGGCTGCCACCACATTAGATAAATTAGAGCTGGTTTGTTTACAACTTAAATTAGAGCTCATGGGTGATCCTTTGGTGGGAGGCCGTTGTCGACACACAATGAAGTTCATGAGAGGTTGGGGCAGGATGATAGCCAAGAGGAGAAGAAGGGAGTTTTGGGAGTCTTGGCAGTGACTTGAGGAGGTTCGCATTGCACACAAAGCTGATCTGCATGATGCAACCCTTCAGGAAGATGCGGCAAAGTTAGATTTGGCTGTTCGTATAGGCAAGGATTACATTGCCAGGGGTGCGCATATTCACTCCCATCTTCAGTGGATCTAGGAGGAGATGAGGGCTCCAAGTCCTACTTTGACTTCCTCTAGAGCAAGGTTGTTGCGGAGATGGTGTTTGGTTTACAGCTGGCTGATGACTCTCTTGTTGATGATCCGCCTGAGATCAGAAGCATGTTTAACATGCATTTTCAAGGTATATTCGCTCCCTATTCTCAAACAGATGGGTTGGTGGCTGCTAGAGATGCTTGCTATAGAGTTGTGCCTTGCAAGGTTTCGATTCGGCATAAGGACAGGTTGGACAAAGACATATTGAAAGAACTTCACGCTGCTCTTCTCTATGGAGAACGGTAAATCTCCAGGAATGGATGGTCTTCCTTGTGAGTTCTACAAGGTCATGCGGGATACCATTGGTGATGACTTTTGTTCTTTGTCTACCAAGGTGTTCAACGCAGGCCATCTCTCTGGATTTCTGAATCAAGGGCTGGTCAAGCTTATCCCAAAGAACACCTCTAGAGACCTTATTGGAGGCTAGTGGCCTATCACTTTGCTTACTACTGCTTATGAAATTAAAGCCAAGGTCTTGGCTTTGAGGTTCCACTTGGTGGTCAAATGTACATAGTTCACTGAGAGCAGATTGGATTTATGCAGGAGAGGTTTATTCTTGACACCATATTTCTGCTTGGGAGACTATGGAGTAGGCCAAAGAGATTGGCCAACAATCCCTTATTTTGAAAATTGATTTCGATAAGGCATATGAATGGATTGATTGGTTCTTTATCTAGGAGATGTTGAATAGCTTGGATTTTGCACCCTGTTGTGTTGCCATGGTGACCTTCCTCTTCACCAAAACTTTTGCATTTGTTTCAGTCAATAGTGCCTTATCTCCATGGATCTTTCTGCATCGTTCCATTCATCACGAGTGTCCCTTGGCTCCTTATCTTTATGTCAAAATAGTAGATGCTTTGGGCTACTTGCTTGAGATCACCTGTGTTATAGGCAGATCTGTGGTATCCTTCTATTAGATGGTTCAGATATGGTTAGTAATCACTTTGCTGATGGCTTCCTTCTCTCTGTTAGGGTGGAACGGAACTCAATTGAGGGAGCCCAAGCTTGTTTGGACACAATCTTCTTGGCCTTTGGGGCCGTGGTTAGTGATCATAAAACAAGTTTTTGGTTATTTGGGTTGGATACTCGTCTGACTGGATCCCTGCTGGATGGTCTTATATTCGTCCTGGGGTCATTGTCCAATACTTGGGTATCCATTTTGGTGTTGGTTTGTCTCCAGTCTCCATTTGGGACTGGACTCTTTCAAGACTTCAGAGCAAGCTTCATATTTGGCACCATATGGACCCCCATTTCCTGGCAAGATGACAATTGTTAGTTGCATTCTCTAGACCTCTCATGTATAATGTCTCTAGTTGGTTTCCAGCAAGTCAATCCCGAAAACTCAAGCAGATCCTGAGGGCTTACTTACAGTCTAAAATCGGTGGAGATTGTGGTCTTCCTATGGTCCCTTGGGATGTTTGCATCATGCCTAAGGAAGAAGAGGGCTTTGGGTTGATTGATGTTATCACTCAAGGAAACATCCTCTCGACAAAACAGGTGGTGCAGAATCTCAAGTGTACTGTGTTGTGGCAGATCCTGTTTCGGCATCATATGATCACTGCGTAGCATACTGGCAAAGTCCGAGGAGATTTTGTTTTATGCGATATTCTCTTGTCGACTTATTTGTTCCGGGTGTTGAGATCCCTGATTTTTAGGAGCATCTGGGCAGCCTGAAAACTTTTTGCTGGCCTTGTTCATTGGCATTGGGAGGGTAGTAGAGCGGGATGGGACCTTGCGTGCCATCCTATATGGAGTTGGAGAGAGCAGAGATCTTGTGTTTCGGAGATGCCTCGCCTTCAAGTCCGCAGGTTGAGCAGGAAAGACATTTTTGTGGTGGGGGAACTTGTGGGGCTTTGTTACTCGCACTTGGAAGGAGTGGCGTACTCTTGCTCAGGAGTATGGAATCCTCGCCTTTGAACGTCGCCCGATCATGGAGCTGAGAGGTCTCATTCCTAAATCAAAGTTGTTCAAAATGAATATCGGTATACTTGGTTCGTTCTAGACACATTGGGGATGGTGCTTTGGTCATCTGTTGCTCTAGTATGACTCCTGTCGTGCGTATTTGATGTTGCAGCAATGACATCCTCTATCCCCAGTCCTTAATGCTTGGTGGCTTTCTGCAGACTTGGAAGACATGTGGATTTGCCGCTTTCACAGTGTTTGGTTGACTCGGCTCTCCTATTAGCTAAGAATCTGCTTGGTTGGTTGGTTGTTTACCAAGGGATTCCATCCAAGGGCAGGTTGGCCAAGAGTGGACTTTCGGATGGCTGTTGTCCTGTTTGCCACCACATGGAGACTGTGAAGAACATCTTTTGGGAGTGTCAGATTGCTAGACAATGCTGGATTTACCTTGAGAATCAGTATTCAGCGATGTTTCAGAGCAAGATTCATTGGCAGGCAGCTTTGCTTGGTGATTGTTGCTCTCAGGTCTGTCCAGCACTTGCTTGAGTTTGACATTGCATGAGGATCTCAGTCTTATTTATTCTTTTGAAAGTTAGGTGCGAGAATGTTTTTGCTCATGAAGACAGCTCTTTGCCCACCTTCTGTTCTTTGTTGAGAGACGAGGTTCGCCATCAGCTCCTTGCTAAAGGAGCATTGTTAATCAAAGATGCCTGTGCCTTAGACACCACGTTGTATACTGCTTTTATTTTTCCTGGTGTTTCGCTCCGGATGAGGATATGATCTTCATTGTATATACCAATCCTTTCTCTGTACAGTCTTTTGTATATATCTTTTGTTAATACATGAAGTATCTTTCAGAAAAAAAAAAACCTATTTAGTTGCACATTAACACGGAAGAAATTTAACTTCTGATGTTGGGGTTAAGCCAAAACACATTTGGCGAATCTCAACTTAATTAAGCTTGCATTTCAATATCTTGGAACATCTGTTACATAAATTGAAGTGAAAAATACTTGAATCCCTACTGAAATCTTAATTAATGCAAGCTGCGCTGTTTTACCTTTGGTTATTTTACAGTCCTTTAGTTTCTTTGAAATTAATTAGTGGCACTCTTTGATAAAAGAATGAAGGTTTGCTTTAACTTAGTCTTAAGACAGAGTTCCCCTGAAAAAATCAGCGTGAAGCCAAAGAAGTCCGATGCAAGGTATCCAGTTGATCTTAATATCCCAGGCAGTGGGAAATGGACAACGATCAATCAAGTAATACAATAATATCTTTTTCTGCCTATAAGTCAATGTAAAGCAGCAGGCCGTAATCAAATAATTTTGATTTCAATTGCATAAGACAATGGACAGTTACAAGATGATTTTGCATTGGAGATTCACGAGTGTGGAGCGGAACAGTTCTGTCCACTGCTTGTTTAACTACAGGATTCAATTTAGAAGGTCCTCTGTGAATAATATGTTTAAAATTAGTTAAATCTTCACGCCTACTTATAGTTTTGAATGCCATGACCCACCTTTCAAATCAAGGGTTTCTTGGTACTATTTATGCTTTTGAATAAAAAATTATACCATGCTGGCAGAAGCTGAGGTTGCCTTCAGTAAAATATGACTAAGATGTTTTAAATTATAATACAAAGAATAATGGCTTAAAAAAACCCAACTGATCTGGTAATGTCTGCTAGTGAATTCTTGAGGATAGAATTTGTTTTGAATTGCGAGGTCTCCACTCATATCATAGCATAGGTACTAGTGCCAAGGGCAGATGCAGTTCAGTGGAAAGCCATTGACTTTCTACCTATGTTCCACGGGGACATGTCCCCTATGTTTTTTAGCTCGTCCCCATACCGGGGACGTTTCGGAACCTCGGGGACGGGTAGGAAACGTCCCCTTCCCGTCCCCAAACTTTGCAAATTTTAGGAAACGTCCGGGGTCAAAAAAAAAAACAGGGGACGGCTGGACGTCCCCGGTACGTTTAGGGGACTTCTAGCCGTCCCTAAACGTACCGGGGCGTCCAGTTGTCCCTACCGTCCCTAAGCAAACAGCCTTAAAAAAAACACACTTTTAATTAAAAGTAAAGCAATGTGGGGGCCCACAAGGACCCCCACTTTCATTTCTAAGTGCCCTAAACCTAAAACAAACATCAAAACAAAAAAGAAGCTCATTTCTGAATAACAAATTTATTGCATAAGGTAGTGTTCAAACTTCAATACAATCACTTGGTACAGGGAGGAACTGTCACATCAGTGCCCTTCCCCTGAAATGAATCATTCTGTTTATATGACAAAAGAATCAAAGAACCAATGATTTTCGGTTAAAACACAACTGTCAACTACAACTAAACATAACAAAAGAGTCGATAAGACACTACTAAAAGCCAACAAGAGATTAACAATAACAGAAAATAGTTGGTTACCAAAACAATGTTTATATTTAAATCAATGGTCTGCATTGATTAGATAATTGAGGAGATTGAAGATGAAATGGGCTGGTATATTCCACTATTATAATTGAGAGAAATACTTTATATGCTATTAAATGTCACCCCTTTGTTTTGGATATCTTCAATCAAAGCTGCATGCTGGCTTCGTTCAAATGGTCAACAACAGACCTTTAAGAAGTCATGTGTGGTTAGTCTTAGTTATCATCCATTGGTATAATCTATAAGTTGTGAGAGAAATGAATAAAATAGTTCTATTATAAAGTATGGAGCTTATACTTGTAGTCTCTTTAGATTACATGACATTGATAGGATTCTTATCGTGTGATTTCAATTTTGAATTTTGAAGCCTGCATGTTGTTTATCATCCATCCTTAATAAATTTATATGCCACCACACAATTCAAACAGTTCTATCAACATTTACTTTATGGATGTCTACAAGAAAATATATTGTAGTGCTTTTCTTTCCATAGAAATATGCCACAAAATGCCAGACTTTTTGGTCTTTGATCTTGGTATATCATATTCTTGTTACAAACCAATTTTTTCCTACACGAATGGGGAGTTTTCATGCAAGAAGACAGTGAGGAATGCTTTAAGTTTAAGTTTATCAATGTGTTATACTTATCATATGAATATTTGAAATTTCCTATATTTTTAAGGTTAAATGATAAATCTTATGTGAAATCTCAATTCAACTCTAATTTTATGTATTAAGGTTTGCTTTAGCAATGTTATCATATGAATATTTGAAATTTCCTATATTTTTTAAATTTTCCCTTATTTTTAATAGCCGTTGCCTGCCGTCCCCTAAAAAAAGGCCTAAAAAAATCCGTCCCGGAAACATGCCCTCCGTCCCCCCTGCCGTCCCCCCCCGGAAACTTGGTGGAACATTGGTTTCTACACATTTTCATCTTATTGGGCTATTCTTTTGTTAAAAATGATCTGTATGGACTGCATGCTGTCACTTAAGCCTGTATTCCAGAGTTGAACTTGGCCGCAATTGTTTTAACCCATTTTATGTTTGCTTTCTGTGAATTCCAGTCTTATTGACTGTTTTAATCACCATGGTCACTAATACATTTCTTTCATTGTTTCTTTGTTCCTATCTAGTAGGTATATTTTCTTTTGTTTCTTTCAATTCTCTTTATCTTAAGTTGTAAATGTTGGTTGAATTACTTTTGATGCCTTATTCACTACTTTTGGTCAACCGTGGACATTAACATAAATTTCTTTTCCAAGTTTATTCGTTTTCTAATGCTTTTTTATTCTGATAATATGCTATATCCACAAAATACTATTTTTCTTTTAGTCTCATAATGTCCTGATGTACATTAGCTGATGAAAGCCTTGTGAAAATGATTGAGCATTATCAAAAGCTGCCTCTTTAGTTTTGTTTACCAGTTGTAAATGTATGAGGGCATATATTGAGTGGAATGTGTTCATTGAATACGTAAAATGAAGGATCTGGCATGGCTTACTATTCAAGTGAAGTCCAACTATTTAATTTATCTCATATTCAATATTATTTTCAATGCAGGCAAATTGAATAGGCGAGTGCCTTCAATTGAAAATGACTCTGTTAGTTCATCTCCAATGATGCAGCCAATTGAACATGCTTCATTGACAGGCGATGCACTTGATTTCAAAGGTGCCACAGAACCTCTTACATCTAGATCTTTATCTGTAGAGAAGAAGGTGGTTTTAGTAAGGCACGGGCTTAGCTCCTGGAATGCAGAAAGTCGCATTCAGGTAGTTTTATTTATTTTTATTTTCCTAAATGATCAAAGACCAGTTACAAACATTCAAAATGGTCATTGGACAATGGATGCCATACTCATCATTTTGTTACCAATATTTGTCATATGGTTTGTCATACTTCAACTGCTCTGATTATCATGAACTAAGCCATAGTGAAGAAATGAACACCATAATAAAAAAAAGCATGTCTCACGGGAGACCTTTTGGGGATTCATGTTGCTGTGTTTGTAGAAATAAACACCATGTTAACGGAATACATTTATCTTTTAGTTTTTAAGTGTGTAGCTATTTTTTTAATCTTTGACTTAACAGTTTTTACAAAAACAATGAAGGACGGAAAGGTTTTATCTCTTAACCAATAGACACTGACCAAACTTGAAAAGTTACAATCTTTTCAATGATATTTGGGGGAATGTAACCTAAAGGGAATTATGCAGAAAAATGTAATAGTGTGACCAGTTTTGCTTATCTTCATTGAACAACGCAATCAGGGATCAGAAATTTGTGATTTTTATTTGAATTTCTGGTGGAAGCTGGAATAATGTTGTGCCTGTGATTGATGCTTTAGCAACAAAACATGACCTCTGATAGCCAACTGTTGTAGTAAGATCTATACTGCTTTGCACTTCAATTGTGCTATAGATTTGGGCTGATTACATGGATGCCCAACATTCTCACAAGGTATTCTATATTGAATAATTAGTCTGCTTTTAGATTTGTGTCTACTGTATAGTTTTTGTATCTGTATCTATGGCTGTACAATTTTTTTAATTATAAATATAAAACATATAGCCAAATAAACCAAATTAACCACATAAAATGCATAGAGTGAATGGAATAAGTTAAATAACCACAAAGCAGTTGAAAACAATACTTATAATTCTGACAGACAAGTCTTGTTACCTTGTATCCAGTGTTGTGTTTGTTTCCTTTCAGCTATCTGGTAATGTGTTGGGGGAATATACTTGCATTGCTTATCTAAACTTTAAAGATAGAAGTTTTAGTCACGAGAGATATGTCATTATTGAGTCATTAAGCCTGCTAAAGTTAAATATGTGTTTTCAACTGTGTAATTGTTGTTGTGCCAGTCAATAATTACATTAATTCAAAAGACATGACAATCACATCAAAAGAAGGTTTCTGATTCTGTGAATCTTTCTGGTCAATCCTATTAACAGAGGACTGTGTGAGCGTTGACTGATATCCAACAGTAAGCTGCCTGCAAAGATTTGTACATGCTTAGAGGAGTTTATAGTAGAAGTATTTGGTGGTAAGACTTGCCACATTGTTACCAAAAGCGGATAACAGTGGTACAGGATTTTGCTGAAATAGGCCAATTTAATTGTGTAAGGACAATACATAGTGACTTAATTCAGCAACCAAAGCGTCCGATGTGGTCAAAACTATTAAGAATTAAAAAAAAAAATGTCTGGGTAGTGCTCAAGCGAGTCGAAATAAAGAAAGAAATGGAGCTAGCTCTCAAGATTTCAATTATTGAACAGCAACTTCTGATCTTTTTAGAGTGATTTGAAAGGCTTGAGTAGAAACCAAGTGCTGGGATGAAATAATATTCAAACAATTCAGACGGCCCCAGGGTCTGGCTCAGGCCCGTCCATGGGCGAACCCGGATTACCAAGCTGAACCATAGGGAGGACCTAACTGGGACCAAGACCTGGTACACTCTGTACTAGGACCATTCTACTTGTACCCAAGGACCCGGTAACTTAGGCATAAATATTACATAAATTCGAAATTTTCTGTTAGGTGCATAAATTAATGTACCTCACTTTTCTTTGTTTGACTATCATGTAGGAAGACTCTGACACAAATGAGGCATTTTTGCATTGCATTTCCTACTGAAATATGTCACAAACTAAAGTGGAAATATCCAACAAAACAGAAGGCTGGGCATCAGTCAGTTATGTTAATGCTTATTTCTGCCTCATGCATGTTCTCAAGGTGGCCTTCATCGGTAATTGCTTTCTATTTGTCACAGATTATTTGTGCTTATTATACTAATCTTTGGTGCTTATGGTGTGTAAAATTGAAGTCCGTCTTGGGTTAAGTATTGGATACTGCCAATCTAGGCTTATAATACTAGTCTTTTATGCAAAAGAATTTATATATTAATATTGTGTATAATTCAAATCCATCTTGGAACAAGTAGTGAATGATGGTCATCTTTATTGAGAATGATCATTTTTTTATATCAGCTTGTGGGTATAAAGTGTTAGTATTGTATACAAATTTATAGTTTCATAGTTCCTACTTTTTGCTGCCCCTGTATGGTGTGTAGGAGAATAATCCTTCCCAACCAGCAGTAATGGGGATTGGATTTGAACCATTGAACAAAAGTAGGGAACATTTTGTATAATTATAACAAAATGTTAGCATCTTTTTATTTTAATAATAAAACAATCAGGCACTTGGTCTGTTAGTAATGATAACATGAAGATTTTATGAATGCTAACATTTGATGCCTTGTACAACGCTTGATTGTGTTTGATACATTCTAGTTCTTGAGAAAACCTGTTTGATTCCATAAGGATTTGGAAAAGAAACACTTCATCAGAAAAACACACTACGAAAGGATTCAAAATCAAAAGAACTCTCAAAAGGGAGTATTCTGGGAAAGGTTGTGAAACTGCCACTCTTTGCAGGATAGTTGTGCATCCACCCCGATGGTTCTGTAACTGCTAGTTCGTGTAAACTGGCGGTTCTGGCATGGGCTAAAGAGCACAACTAGGAAACTCCAAAACATTAAAAGCCATTGTCTCTTCATTTCTCTTCAACTGTTTGGATTCTCCAGTGCAGAGAGAACTACCACATCAGTGGCTTGAGAACAAAATCCCAGTGTGTAGTTTTTGTAGAAGGATGGTGTAGTTTGGAGGCAAAGAGGAAAAGTTAGGAACAAAATAGCAGAGTCGGTATCTTGTTCTGAACATCTTTGTATCTTCAGTTGTTTGCCAATAAGAAAACAGTAAGAGAGCAATTGCCATTCCTAACTAGTTTTTCCCTCACATTGGAGGATATCCAGGATAAATCTTGTGTCCAGTTATTTTTATTTGTTGTAAATGTTTTTTTTTGAACTCGGGCTATTCTAACAACTTACAAACACTAATGGCTCACTAAGAACAATCTTTGTCATTTCAATCAAAGGTTTGAAGTAGAAGAGCATTGTCGTGATTTTGTAGTTTTCAAAGTAGAATTTTAGGAGTTTACTGATCATTTTGATATCAGAACTGATTGACATCTTTGGGATTTGTGGAATTTTTCTACTAATTTGGATGATAGTGACAAGATCACAAGGAAAAGAGATGCTACCTTGCAATCCAGAAACATCTCCTAGAGGGTGGAATCAAAGGACAAAAAGATGGCAAAAGAAAGGAACTTGCCTAGGAAGTTGCAGTATTGTAGACCAACATGGAATGCATATTGAAGTCCCAATAAACCATCACCGAACATCAGAAGCTTGGTGCTAGGAACCAAGAGTCCATGGATGAAGTGGTTCAAGCCCTCGCCAAGAAACCTGGTGGAGGAAACAAAAAGAGCCATGAAGATGAATTCATGGGGAGCATGATGAAGAAAGGGAAGATGAACAAAAGCCTCCAGAAGACATAGGAAAAGATGTAAGAATCATAATGAACTCTTTTCAAGGTTGAAACAAAGGTAGAAATTATGATCTTTGAAGGACAAATAGATGTTGAATTACTAGATAAATGGTTGAAACAATTAAAGGTATATCTTAGTGTCTTTTAAGTTATTGAAGCACAAAGGATTAGCTTTGCACGTCTCAAAATGGAGGCTATGCTTTACCTTGGTGGGAAACCTATCTAATCAATTCTGAAAAGAAAAAGGGGCTTGTTGTAAATAGTTGGGATGATTTTAAGGAATTGCTTCATAAGAATTTTTTTTCTATTGGGAAAAAGACTGATCAAAGAATCAAGTTGTAATATTACAGGCAAGATAGTGGTCAAAGTGTGTAGGATTACATTATTGAATTCTGAAGGAAAGCCATGTTGCTGAGTGTGGACTTGGAGGATGAGGGGTTCTCATCAAGTATTTCGGTGGACTTCATACTCACTTGAGGAGATGGGTCATTTCAACAAAACCAAAGGATCTTGATGAAGTTTGTGTGCAAGATTACCACATAGAGGAAGAAATTAAGCAAGGAGATGGAGGGCCATCCAATCAAAAACATCCCACAAATCAGCCTAAGGAGACAAACAACCTTACAAGAAAGGTGAGTAGAAGGGTAAAAGAGTGCTACCACTATAAATACTTGTAAGGATCCAAAGAACCATTGTAATCATTGTGATATTAATGGATATACCGATGCTACTTGTTGGAAGATGCATTTAGAATTGCACCCAAAGAATCCCCCAAGGATTCTAAAGGCGTCCATGGCATCTTTGAGAACAAAGGTAGAAATTGAGGACAATTTTGATGTAGATGAAAGATTGGGTTGCATGGCCACCAAAACGAACATCCAAGAACAAGAAGAAGAGATGAGTTAGCTATTCCACATCAAAATTCAGATCAAGAAAGCAAGGTAAAGCATTAGCTGATTCTGAATCACAATCTAATCTGATTCTGATGAAGTTGTAAGAAGGCTTTGTTTACAATTAGCATCCATATCCTTTGGGTTGGGTGAAGGGTGTTAAAATTCAGGTCACAAAGAGATGTAAGTTTAAATTCAGGATTTAACCCACAATATAATGATGAAGTAGAATCTGATGTAATTCCTCTTGATTCATTCGACATGGTATTTGGGAGTCCCTACTTGTATCTTAGGGATGTAATCTACATGAGGGATAACCGGTACAAATGGGTCAAGGATGGAGTTAGTGACAACATCAAAGCAAGCCCAAGCTTGCTCTCGCAAGTGCTAATCAAGCCAAGAGATTAATTCGGGAAAATCACTATCGGTTTTGTTTGCTTTTATTAAAGAATAAACAAGAGGATGAGCTGGAAATTTTAGAGGTATCTAACCAAGGGTTAAAAGATTTGGATAGTTAGTAAAATCTTTTCGAGAGTGTTCCCAAACTCCTATAGGGTTGCCTCAAAACGAGAAGTAGATAAGATAAGATAAGATAAGATAATTATATTAAATGTCCAACAAGTGACCACAAAAATAGGTCAATGGGACTGCACCATACAAAGCAAAGCAAAAGCAGGGGAAAACCCAAAAGGGTCTCCGAAAACAACAAAAGAAGAAGAATGAGAGTACAAAGGAGAGGGGTGGAGGGAAAAGCCTTGACACCAACCCTCACAATTGTCGCCCAAGGCTAGTTAGAAAGAATCTGGTGATGTGTTGATGTCTGGTGTCAGGAATTGGAAGCTGTTTGGGACGCCTATGATCCGTGGAAAGTCGAGCTCTCTAGGTGAACACAGGTGATGCATGCTTTATGAGAGGGGGCCCTTGGCCGTGTCTGAGTCCGGATATCTCTAGTCTGGGAAGAAGCTCCTCTAGTCCTGACAGATCTAATATGAGGATCTCCACTAGGATCAGGTCCCCGCTTGGTGCCCCTCTCACCCGGGAGCACAACAAAGAAAGATGTGATCCGTCGAGTAGTAGTCTCCCTGGAAGGAGGATGGAGGACCCCGTCACGGAGCTTAAGAGCTTCCTGTAAATAGAGAGCGAGACACCTCTGATCATAATACCTGAAGAAGGTCGTGAACGTTGGACGTTCATGGAATAGACAATGAAACCTCCCTCTGATCTCATAGTAGATGGGGCATCGGAAAATGAAGTGTTCCTCTGTCTCAATCTCTGAAGAAGGGAGCAAAGTTGGCAGATCCTCTCGGACCGATCCAACTGGTGATCGCTCTCGACCCGAAGCTTTGTGGGCTTGACTCACGAATCGGCCTAGGGATATGCAAAGAACATGCATCCAATGACGGGAGATATAGGTGGGCCGAATGATGAGTCCATTGTTGACTTCGAGGAAGTGATTGGCGTAGAAGGCCATCTTCGGCGTAGCTCATCCCGGGGTTGGTCTAAGTAATGAATGAACTATCTGTATATATCGTCTCCCGATCATTCTATGCGGTGTCTTGCATGCTTGGAAGGAGGTGGTGAGCAGGAGCATCCATGGAGTACCTGAAAGGGGGAGACGGTCCATGTTGATCCCAAGGGATCCAAGGAGACGAGAGTGTTGAGTATTTTGTCATTGATGTCAAGGTACACCATTAGCCTTGATGGAAATATTGAGGTTAATATTCAACATTACAACATTAGTGTTTGTAAAGTATTTATCCATGTCAAAATTAGTGTGATGTCAAAATTTGAAAATTTTAATATTCAACATCACCAAGGAATCTTACTACACATGGTAGCTCGGAAGGATTCTCCACAAATAAAGCTCCATTGTTCGATGGATCAAATTGTGCCTTTTGGAGCATAAGGATGCGAACCTATTTGAATTCTCTTGGACATGATATTTGGCATTCGGTTGAGAATGGCTATACGACACCGGCAAACACCACCGACAGATCCGGTTGGTAAGAGAGAATGTGAAAATAATGCTAAAGCTATGAATGCTATTTTGTGTGGTGTAGCAGATTTGGAGCTTGTAAAGATTATGCTTTGCAAAATTGCCAAGTAGATGAGGGATAAGCTCAACGAGTTTATATGAAGGAGATTTGCAAGTAAAAATAGCAAAGCTTGGACACACAGGAAGAAAGTTTGAAAGTCTAAAGATGAAAGAGGAAGAGAACATTGCAGCATATCTACTCCGTGTGGATGAGACCGTAAACATGATCAAAGGCTTGGGTGAAGAGATGGAAGACCCGGTAATAGTACAAAAGGTATTAAGATCTCTACTTCCTAGATTTGATGCTAAAGTTTCAGCTATTGAAGAACTTAAGGATCTAGATAAAATGAAAATGGATGAGTTACATGGAATACTCACGGCTTATGAGATGAGAACAGAACTAGATAAGCCAAGAAAAAGAGAATTTGCTTTCAAAGCTTCAAAAGGAAAGGAGAAGGTTGAATTAGATGATGAATCCGATGAGGAAGAAGAAGCCCTATTGGTGAAAAATTTGAAAAGAGGATCTGACAAGTACAAAGGTAAACTTCCTTTTAAATGTTTTAACTGTGGTGAGATTGGACATTTTGCAGCTAAGTGTCTGCATGCAAAAAGTGAAAGTGATGATGAAGATCCTGTCAAAGCAAAGAAAGGAAAGCCTTTCTACAAAAAGAATTTCAAGCAAAGGAAGTTTGAAAAGAAGAATAACTGGAACCAAAACAAGAAGAGTCTATGCACCATAGAAGATGATAGCTCAGAGGAAGATTGTTCGAAGGTGACATTGAAGAACTTTTGTTTATGGCCCTTGAAGATGGAAAAGTGGAAGCTGAAGATGCAGTTGATGAAGCGAGTGAGGTAAACTTAGAAGAAGAACTCATCTCGTGCCTTGGGTGAGATCAAGAGACTCAAAAAGAAGACCCTGAAGCAAAAAGTGCAACTTCAAGAGTATGAAGAAGCAAAGAAAAATCTGCATGCTTTGGCAAAGAACATGAGAATACTATTGTTGATCTAAAGACCCAAGTTGAAGAGGCAAAAAGAATAGAGGAAGTGATCGAGAGAACAACTGAAATAAAAAAAAGAATCACGAGAGATTGGAGGCAGAGAGATTGTCGCACTAAGACATGAACCGAAAAGTTGAACAAGAGACTCAAGTTTGAAAAAAGTTCTGAGGTGTTGAGCAACATTCTGAGAGAACAGAAACCAAAATCATCCAAAGGTGGTATTGGATTCAATGAAGCAAAAAAGAAAGAGACCAAAGAACCGAGAGAAGAGAGCCAATTATGCAAATATCCTAAAAGGCTCCAAAGAAAGGAGAAAGCGCAAGAAACAAGAAGATCATTCTCCACAAAACAAAAACAAAGAAGAGAGCAAGTGGAATAAGGTACCAATAAGAAGTTTTAGACGTTTATCTTATTGGAGGACACCTACATGACTAGGTATTCTTTTTACGGTTATTGTTTTTCTTGTCACAATTTTGGTCATAAGATGATGGACTGTAGATCGAGGTTTCAAAGTTGGAATCAAAATTTTCATGCTAGAAACTACAATTCTTTTCTGCATTGTCAAATTTGAATGAGCATGCGATTAGATGTTATGAATGCAACCAAGTTGGCCACATAGCAAGATTTTGTAGGAGTAAGATTACAGAAAAGCCAAAGCAAGAGAAAGAGGGAAAACAAATCATTCAAAAAGCCAACAATAAGAAAGTGTGGCAAAGATAAAGGAGGGAGAAAAGGAAGAGGCTATGTTGTTACAAACCGCACTCCATGCACAAGATGAAGAACAACCTTGGTACATTAATAGTGGATGTTCCCCGGCCATATGACCAAGTGTGACGAAGCAAGTTCCCGAAGTTGAAAAAGGCCAATAGAAGTACAATAAAATTTGGAGATAACACTACAACCAAGATCACAGGGAAGAACATAAAATTAAATGGTCAAGCTAAAGATGAAAATGTTTTACTTGTTGAAGGACTGAAACATAATCTTTTGAGTGTCACCAAGGAAATAATTAAATACGAGAAGAAAGGAAAGAAGATGTGCAATCTAACCAATAGTTTGCAGAGTTGGTCACATGCACATAGACAAAACAAATAGATCTTGAAATACAAAATTTAAAGCAAAGGAAAGTTTCAGATCCAGATCTAAGATAACACAAAGTTTATGCAAAGATCTATACAAAAATAAGAAACAAATGCACCGTTGACACAAAGTTCTCCGGAAATCTACCTCCTTTCAATTCCTTAGCTTTCAGAAAAATATCAAGGGTTTCAGCTCAAAGTCTGGAACACAAGAATGTTGATTACAAATTTTGATCCTTTAACCCGTAGGCTCTTCCTCTATTTATAGTGTATAGAGGGAAATTACAAATGGAAACTACAATTGAACTAGAACATGCGGGAAGTTGTAAAGGGAACATCTGAGCAATCTTTCTCCTAGAATTCCTCTCTAAGTGACATGCATCTGGAGGTTAAGCCAAAGTTGTGCACATCTGCCACTTATCTTAGAGAACTTTTCCAAATAACTTAAAGTAATGGCTTTTAAACCAATAACTTTAATCTTACAATTTCATCCGGGAACATAAGGAATAAGAGAAAGAAGAGAAGAAAGAAGATCTGCCAGATGTTACACCCTACGCTTTCTTCTTGTTTTGATATTGAATATACTTGTCGAACATATAATTCAGCAATTTCCCATCTGTTTTAGCAACAACCTCTTTCTCGGTCTGAACTGCAGCAATCCTTTGGACAAAATGTCAATGTTTACTTCCACTTCCTTCAAACTAGGCCCG
This sequence comes from Taxus wallichiana var. yunnanensis, assembly GCA_018340775.1. Classification (NCBI taxonomy): domain Eukaryota; kingdom Viridiplantae; phylum Streptophyta; class Pinopsida; order Cupressales; family Taxaceae; genus Taxus; species Taxus wallichiana. The sequence continues at coordinate 2,039,319 of CM031239.1, forward strand.
AACTCTTTAATATCCGATTGAAGTGTTATCAACTTGTTGATTGAATTCAACGTGAAAGTCTTGACAACTCTATCAATCCTCTCCTGAACCATCAAAAGCAACCCTTCAAGAGAAGCAGGCACCTTGTCTGGAATGGTTCTTCTGCAGGAAGAAACATCCCCAACTACTTCCTCCTCGGTGAAAGCAACTATATTGCCTGGCAATGACAATATCCTATCCTCGAGCAACTGCATTCTTTTCAGCATAAGCTTGAGAATCTCCATGCGGAAAGAAACTGCAAACTCAAGTTGCTTTGCCCTTTTCAATCAATCCATCAGGCACAAGTTGTTCCATAATCAAAACTTCCTCCTCCGACAACTTATTTATTTTAACCAAAATGTCCAGGTTACTTTCAGCCATTGTATTCTCATCCACTATGTCTTGTCATCAGTTGCTTCAGCTGAGATAATGCACCTTTCATAACTTCCAGACTAGTTGGTACCTCTTTGAGTTGTTTTGAAGCTTGGTGAATGATTTGGCTTTTCCATTCATTGATAGCCGTGACTTGATTACCTGCATCCTCCACCTCTTCAATCAGATGATTGCTCACCTGCTCATGTGCTAAAACTGGCTGAGAGGAAGGTTTGGCAACCTTAGCAATGATTTCACACAACTAGGAAACTTGCTCTTGAAGTTTGGTTTTCTCTTGCCTTCTCTTTGTCCAGCTTGAGGAATAAAGCGTTTATTAGTGTCTGTGTATCTTGCTTTAATCCTTCCGTGGTAGTCTGACCTAGTGGCACTTTGGTTACTGAGATATCTGCCGCCGTGAGTTCTCCCTTCTGCTTTCCCTCTGCTGGAACTGTCAACTCGGCGAACTTCTGCCCTGATTCTTCAATAATCAACCTTGAAGTTACCTTGGCAACTTTAGGTCTTCTATCCTTTCGCCCAAACTCAAGAGTAGTTGCAAGTCATGCTCTTCCAGGTTGATCTCCTCTTTGGCTTCTGGAACTATCTCTGCAAAGCCAACCATGATGAAAAATTGCTTCTCGGGAATGAGAAGTCACTGAGTGTACCACCCTCTCATGCTCAGACTCTGTTGCATCCGAATTTGCCACAATGTTGTGGCTTGTCATCCTCTGAATTGTCCAAAGACAATGCTTTTTCAAACTCTGCCATTTGTGCTTTCAACTTCTCTCGCGGGGAGGTGAAGATCTGAGTGGCTGAGGAGCAAATACAAATGATGTTGGATTCAACGGAGGAACAACAACATCTTCCTGGGGTTCAGGGGCTGCTGAAGTGCTATGAGTTGACACGAGAAGCTTCGTTTGAAAGTGGTACTAGCACAATAGTTGTAGACTTGACCTTCTCCAGTACTGAGACTTCTTGTATACTTTAAGCTTCTCTGGTCTCTTGCTACTTTCACCTTCATGCTTCCTTTTGTTGAGTCTCCTGTAATAAAGTTACTTGTGATCTGATTCATCAAAGCTTCGTCCATGCAATACCCCTTCATTAATAACCAGTTTGAGGTGTTAACCAGAACTGCGAAGACCTTTCCTCAATCGTCTGACAACCACCTATGCTTTCTGAAGAGCAGCTCTATCTCCTCCCATTTGATGGTATGTGTCAAGTACCACATGCCCATCATCCGCGAGATTTGCAGGTATCCATGCTAAACCATAATCAAACACTTGTTGCGCTGATAACCTGCTGAAATCTTTCTTCCTGACTTCATACTCACTTTTGCACTTCATCCAAAAGTCTTCCAATGAAGGTACATGCGAATATTCTTGGGAGATTGTCTTCCTTGCTATCCCATATGGATCAAAGTTCAATCGTGCTGGGAAGAACTCATGCTCATATCGAAAAACATTTCTGCTTCGATTCCCCTAGCTTTATGGATGCTCTGGCAGCTGTAATAACCCACCGTGACCGGAAAGCAACTTGTAGGTTTGTGCCTTTGCTTGATTGTAAGTCATGCATTTCCACGAGCTGCCTGCACAACTCCATGATGACCCATTTGTCGCTTGGATACCTCGGCAACTTGACTGGTTCTCCTGAAAAGCCACTGACCCTGAGATACGTGAAGTCTGCAAACTGGATGAAGATGCAACCATGCTGGGATACAACTTCCCAAGCTTCTTTGCTCACTTTCTGGTCTTTAGATCACTATTCAATTTGCAGATGAATTCATAGAAGAACCCATCGTTGACCACCCTGTAATCTTTGTTGCACTCAGGAACTGTCAACTATGGGAAGCACTCAAAAATAGGATCTTTCGACAAAACTCCTCGTCTATCCAATTTGGAAAATATACCCTGCGAGGCTACTGCATATACCAGGTATGAAGTCATTTTGAAGTTGAATGTCCGCCTCACACTTCGGAGCTGCTCACCGATGTTGTCATTGATGATCTCTGCCCAATTGATTATGGAATCAGCTCTGTTGATCTCAATGGTTCTCACAAAAGCATACATCCATGAGCGGAAGTTATGGGTATTGGCTTCTCCATTTAACTTGCAAAGCAATTTAGTAATATCATCAACTTCTGCACCAGATTGGATCGTGGAATAGTCCTCGGGAACTTTGATGGAGATCTGGGCTTCTTCATGTATCTTGCTATTCATTATGCCCACGCAATCTGCTTTGTGCTTTTCCCATCTATTGCCAATCCAACATGCTAATTGCAATCACCACTGGTCGTGTCGGAATCTTCAGACAATAATTAATAAATTGTGCATCCAACTTGATTATTGTCTTTCTGCAGCATCTCAAATTGTTCTGGAAAGAGGATGATAAGACCTTGCACACTCCATAACAAATTCGGCAATTGAGTTGTGATTGGAAACGTTGAAGCTTGAATAATCCCGCTACTTTTAATTGCCCGCATGAGAGATGTCCTTCCGGCTCTGGATCTGTCAATTAAATCGGTGATGGGTTCAGGGCCTATGTCTGTATCATTGATGTCAACAAATCTAGAAGCTATGCATGATTCAGCTGATCCTTCTCTTTCATCATGCTTCATCATGGCTGAAACAATCTTTGTTTGAGCTCTTTTTCTTTTAATTCTGCCGAATCCTTGTAATTGGATCAATTTGTGCAGATCGCAATTTCTTCTGATTCGGAAGATATATTCAATGTATCTGACATTGATTTGAACTTCCTTTCACTAATATGAGCACCTGTGATGAATACCTGCAATTAATTCAGACAAAGATGGAGTCCATGGCATGAATACTTGATTTTTATCACCAAAATCTGCATATAAAGCCTGCTGCCCTAAAATTTGAGACTTTGCTTGCATGCAAAGCAAGCAAAAAAATATTATTTAATTCACCTGGGCACTTATACCAACATGCAGACAATCAAAATAACAAAAATTAGGCTATTCCAACCCTATGCGCCAAAACTGGAAGCTTCCCGGCAATGGAAAATACTCTTTAATGCAAAATCCTCCTTCCCTTGGCGCCAAAACCTGTCCGGGCTGCAAACTTCATCAAAAAGAATTAATTGCTTCTCCATTATGGCATCCCATGCTTATATAGCCATCTGCATGCTATTTTTAATAATTGTCTTTCTATTTCTGGCAATTTAATTAATTAAAAGTCATGCCTCTTCATCCAATTTGGGCGCCCAATTTGCATGCTTCTGATTGTTTTTTAATGAATTTATTTTATTTATTTTTAGCATGCATCCTTGACTTCTCTTTAGCTCATCCACTTGCATTGACTTTCCTTCTATTTATGGCGCCAAACTTAGCTAGAATACCATTAATAAATAACATTAATTACATGCATTAATGCCAAGGTGGGTCGCACTTTTTGGCAAGGGTATTTGTTAAAAATAGAAAGTCAAAGTGATGGGAATTCCACCTGCATTGCAGCTCCAAAATCCCATCTTTCACTTAAGTGATTTGACTTTCATAATGGGAATTTTCACCCTACAAGGCGGTAAGAAATTCCCGCTTTACCACTTTCTAAAATTTCCACTTGGCAGCGACTTAAATCCCTTCCTTCCAAAAAGTGCGACTTGCATGGAAAATAGCCTTCTTCTCAAAAATGCGACTTGCATGGGTGAATAAACTTCTTTGATGGGAAAAGTTACCCTGCTAGTAGGCAAGAAATTCCCACCGGTGCTTTAAGTGATTTTTCTTTATAATGGGAATTTTCACCCTACGTTGCAGGTAAGAAATTCCCGCCTTCCAACCTCCTCTAAATTCCCATTGCAACTTAAGTGACTTTGACTTGATGGGAAAAAGTAACCTACTTATGCAAGCAAGAAATTCCCACCTGCCTGCCACTGCCAAAATTCCCATTAGCAACTTAGATCTATTATCCCAAAAAGTGCAACTTGCCTAGGAGAGGCTTTTTCTGCTTAAATTCTTCTTTTTGGTCATAAGTCAGCACTCTGTGATTAATATTTTTCTTTCTTTGTTGAGGCCATGGATGACTTCCAGATGTTCCAGCAATTAAACAGTTATACAGAGTACAAAACGGATCAAGGGGAATTTAACAGACAGACCACGGAGAAAACCGAAAACAAAAGCAAAAAAAAAATAAAAAAAAAAACATTGCCGAAGTTTGCGACAATTGCTCTGAATTCATTCTTGGTGAAAACCCTATTGAGATGTGAGAATACTGGCATGAAAAACTTCAACAGGGTTCAACTGCAGCACAATTTACTTTAAATGAACTTTATTTATTTAATAAATAATTAAATAAAATTCCCATGCAGACAAAACTTGGCGGAGGGATAAAATGAGTTTTAGCATCTGGGTATTTGTCGAAATTGGCTCATATGATTCACTGGGAATATCTTAACGTAATAGAGACATCTTCTGGCAATAAAAACACAAAAAGACCCGTTATTTTAAAAAGAATGAAAATTTTTTTAATGGGTAGTCCCAGATTTCAAGGTGAAATTTGGGGACACCAAACAATCCATAAGGATGATTTAGAGTTTTTTTAATACCTAGATCTAAGGGTGGAGGATTGCCAAATCTAATGGCTCTCATTACATCCTCCTCCCCACTTGACTTGCCTTAAGTCAATTAATGATAATATAAGTTCCTACACTAACTTAATATGGTATTTAATTAACTTAGGAACCTAGGTCTATGATTTGCGAGGACTAAATAAATTAAAATGAGACCTAAGTTATTTATAAACCCCATAGAAGAAAGAATCGTAATAAGTGGTTAAATAAGATGTAGGTTATTTCTTTAAAATGTTTATATTAATTAGATAAATTTTTACAAGTTAATTACAAGTTTTCTATAACCGTAAGTCATATGGCGGAATCCCAATAACACTAACACTATAAGTGCACTTAGGAAATATTGATTAAACGATTGTCCCTAAATGATTTTTGCAAACGTGACTTTTAAACAACCATTGGAAACTTTTAAACTTATTATCACTTTTAAAACTTAATTATCCGATTTGTTATTGGCTTCGCCAATTTAACCAGGAAATTCAGAATGCCATCAATATTAGATTCATCATCACATTGGCGTTAAGCCGTAATAATAATCATAAGGCGTCTTTCCACATGATGGTGCGGCTGCCAATCAATAACACAACTTAAAAAATAGTTCCTCTCATTAATTGTTTCTCAAAAAAAAAGTATTCCATAATTTTATTGTTAAATCGAGTTAATTTGAGTGTTTTAATTTGGGACGCCACACCACTGACTTCTTCTACCAATCTTTGTGGCTGATCATGTTATCCCCTTTACGTGGCTGCTATGAATTCTTCTTTGTGAATGAATACCCTCTAGGCTGGGAAGATCTATACTCGATACCATTGTCATGTCCCTTTTCGAGCTCTAACTAAAAACAAAGGCAAATTGTATAAACCCCAATAGATAGTAAACTGAAAATTATGAAAGCCAACTGAAAATTATGACAGCAAGGTACAAAATCTGATCTGATTTTTATAATAGCAGTAAGAAAAATGCAATATCTCTTCAAAAATGCATCATTCACACCATCCAAAACATGTAGGGAATTTAGAAATATTTTAGAACAATTATTAACCAAGAAATATGCCTTTAAACCCCAATTGGAATTTATTTAATTAAATAAAATGACAGCAGTGAACACCCTTACAAAAGTGGCTGGAAATGAAGGATTCCAAGCCCAAAAATCAAGTCCAAATGTAGATTTCAGCTGCTAAAAATGTGAGAAACACAATGATGGCTGAGTTGGATGTTGTCGTGCCTTAGAAACCCCTAAAATCCTCCACAAGGTGGGTCACTCCCCTAGGAGAGGGCCTGAAAATCGTTGTAGAACCAAACCCTAGCTGAAAATCTGCAAAATCAATCTTCTTGAAGCTCTTTGGAAACCCCGGGATGGAGAATCCTCAATGAATTGAAGAGTTTTCGTTCTTCAATCAAACAAGGTTTTTGTCCTCCTTGTTGGCCACACAAGAGGGTTTTTGTCCTCAAGTGGAAGTAATTGAGCAATCAGCCCAAAAACCATGCAAATTTAATAGTAGACAAGATGATCATCAAATGAGCCAAGTGAATCCTCTTTATACCTTATTGTTGCGCCAAAATAGATTAGAGTGTCTCCAAACTAGGACCAGCCTCATATGGATGGTTTTCTTTTAGTTTTACTTTGGCCCTACATGGCACCCAACTCCACCTCCACCTCCAAGCAAGTGACTACCCTAGGAGAGGGGTTGTAAATCACTCTAGGATCAAACCCTCGCTGAAAATCTGCAATATCAATCCTCTTAAAGTACTTTAGGAAAAACAAAAATGGAAAATCCCCAATCAATCGAAAAGTTTTCCTTCTTCAATCAAGCATAAAAGGGTTTCATCTTCTCCTTTTAGGAATACTAATAGCCACACCAAAGGATTTTTGCCTTTAAGTGGAAGTGATTGAGCAATCAGCCCCAAAACCAAGTAAAGTTAATAGTAGACAATTATCATCAAATGTGCCAAGACAAACGCTCTTTACACCTTGTTGTGGTGCCAAAACAAATTAAAGTGCCTCCAAACTAGAACCGACCTCATAAGGATGTTTTCTTTTATTTTTACTTTGGCCTTTCACCTTCTTAACCCAAATATCTGACCTGACTTATGCAGAAAAACTATTAAACAAGAATGCAAATGCTGAAATGATCATATTATGTAAATAATCTGAAAAATATGACAATCACAAAGACCCTTGTTCACTTCCTTCTTGCCCTCGGGAAGTGGAATTGGCTCAAAGTCTCCAAAAGGACGTACTAACTTGGAAAAGGGGACATTAAAGCATACATTTGTTAAGTTCAATGGTAGAATGCTCAGTGCTATTTCTAAAACTTGATATCTCAAAGGCCTATATGACTAGGTATGTTGAATTTTTTGAACAAGGTCTTGGAAAATTGAGTTCGGAGGAGAAAGGAGAGAATGACTAAAGGAATGATATGCTTCCCCAAAATTCTCAATTTCGGTTATGGTGACTCCCAAAGGCTTCTTGCAAGCCTTGAAGGGGTTAAGACAAGGAGATTTGATTTGATACCTACTCATACATCATCATGGCTGAAGTGTTGTTTTTAAAGGAAAAGATTTTTTTAATCCGTTAAAAAGGGGTTTTCCCTCACACTTATATTAATACCTAAAATCAAAGATAACCATATGAACACCCATTTGAAAAAAAAATTGTTCTTTTAAAATAATGGGTCTTTTTGTGTTTTTATTGCCAGAAGATGTCTGTATTATGTTAGGATATTCCCAATGAATCATATGAGCCAATTTCGACAAATACCCAGATGCCCAAACTCATTTTATCCCTCCGCCAAGTTTTGTCTGCGGGAAATTTTTATTTAATTATTTATTGAATAAATAATGCCCCGTTTGAAGTAAATTGTGCTCCGGTTGAATCCTGTTGAAGTTTTGCATGCCAATATTCACTCATCTCATTAGGGTTTTCACCAGGAATGAATTCAGGGCATTATCTGCAACTTCTGGCAACGTTTTTCGCTTTTATTTATTTCTTTTGCATTTTTCTCCGGTTTTCTCCTTTGTTTCTCTGTGAAATTCCCCTAGGTCAATTCCTTCGCCAGTATAGTCTGTTTAATTGCCTAAAGCATCTGGAGATCATCTACCGACACAACACTAAAAGGAATCAACCTCAAAATGCAAGCTTCTGACCAAAAATGATGAAGTCATGCACAAAAAGCCTCTCCTAGGCAAGTCGCATTTTCTAGAATTAATGAGTGTAAGCTGCAATGGATTTTTGTAGTGCAGTGTGGGAATTTCTTACTTTACCTCAGCAGGTACTTTTTTTCCCATGAAGAAGTCAAAGTCACTTAAGTCGATGGGAAAATTAGAGGCGGCAGCAAGGGGAATTTCTTACCTACCTTGCAGGGTGAAAATTCCCATTATAAAATAAAGAAAAATCACTTAAAGCACCGATGGGAATTTTCTCCGCCTAGCAAGCTAACTTTTCCCATCAGAAGGTTTTATTCACCCATACAAGTCGCACTTTTTCAAAAGAAGCTATTTTTAATACAAGTCGCACTTTTTGGGAAGTCACTTAAGCTGCAGTGGGAAAATTAGAGGTGGCAGGCAGGTGGGAATTTATTACCTGCCTTGCAGGTAAAAATTCCCATTATAAAAGTCAAATAACTTAAGTGGAAGAAGGGATTTTTAGAGCTGCAGTGCAGGGTGAAAATTCCCATCAGAAGTTGACTTCTTAATTTTAGAATTCACCCTTGCCAAAAAGTGCGACCCATTTGGGCATTAAACAAAGCTTTTAATGATATTTATTAATAGTTGCTTTGTCTAATTTTGGCGCCAAGGATGGAGGAAAAGTCAATGCATGAAGATAAGCCAAAGAGAACTGAAGGAAGCATGCTAAAAATAAATAAAATAAATTTATTTAATGGCAGCCAACAGCATGCAAAAATAGGCGCCCAATTTGGGTGAATAAACATGTTTGTTTATTAATTAATTGCCAGGAATAGGATGGACAATTATTAGAAATAGAATGTTGAGGGTTATATAAGCATGGGCTGCCATAATGAAGAAGCAATTAATTCTTTTTGCTAAGGATTGCAGCCCGACAGTTTTGGCGCCAAAGAAAGGAGGATTTTTGCATCTGGAGGTGTTTTTCATTGCCGGGAAGCTTCAAGGTTTGGCGCCTAGGGTTGGAATAGCTTGATTTATGCTATGATAATTATCTGCATGTTGCTATAAGTGCCCAGGTGAATTTAAAAATATTTATGCTTGCTTTGCATGCAAGCAAAGCCTCAAATTTTAGGGCAGCGGGCTTCATATGCAGATTTTTGGTGACAGAAATCAAGTATTCATGCTCTGGACTTCATCTTTGTCTTAAATAATTGCAGGTATTCATTACAGGTGTTCATATAGGTGAAAGGAAGTTCAAATCAATGTCAGGTACATTGAATATATCTTCCGAATCTGAAGAAATTGAGATCTGCACGAATTGATCCAGTTATAAAGAATTCCGGCAGATTAAAAGAAAAAGAACACAGACAAAGATTGCTCAGACAAAGATTGCTCCAGCCATGATGAAGCGTGATGATAGAGAGGGATCAACAGAATCATGCATAGCTTCCAGATTTGCTTGATATCAATGACACAGACATGGGCCCAAACCCATCTCCGAAATAATTAACAGATCCAGGGCCGAAAGACATTTCTCATGCGGGCAATGAAAAGCAAAGGGAATTATTCCAAAGATCAACATTCCCAAATACAAATCGCTGCCCGAAATTTGTCATGGAGTGTGCGAGATCATATCATCCTCTTTCCAGAACAATCCGGGATGCTATGGGAAAGACAATTATTAGGCTGGATGCACAGTTTATCAATTATTGTCTGAAGATTCCGACACGAACGGTGGTGATTGCAATCAACATGCTGGATGCAGTAATAGATGGGAGAAACACAAAGCAGATTGCGTGAGCATAATGAACAACCGATATATGAAGAAGCCCAGGTCTCCATCAAAGTTCCCGAGAACTCTTCCGCGATCCAACTTGGTGCAGGAGGTGGATGATATCACTAAATTGCTTTGCAGGATAAGTGGAGAAGCCAATACTCACAACTTTCGCTCATGGATGTATGCTTTCGTGAGGACTATCGAGATCAACAGAGCTGATTCGATAATCAATTGGGCAGAGATCATCAGTGACAACATCGGTGAGCAACTTCGAGTGTGAGGCGGACTTACAACTTCAAAATGACTTCATACCTGGTATATGCAGCAGCCTCGCAGGGCATATTTTCCAAGCTGGATAGACGAGGCGTACTGGCGAAAGATCCTATCTTTGATTGCTATCCACAGTTGACAGTTCCTGAGTGCCACAAAGATTACAAAGCGGTCAACGATGGGTTCTTTTATGAATTCATCTGCAAACTAAATGGTGATCTGAAGACCAACAGGGTGAGCAAAGAAGCTTGGGAAGTTGTATCTCAGCATGGCTGCATTTTCATCCAGTTTGCAGACTTCACCTATCTCAGGGTGACTGGCTTTTCGGGAGAACCAGTAAAGTTGCCGAGGTATCCAAACGACAAGTGGGTCATCATGGAGTTGTGCAGATAACTCGTGGAGATGCATGACTTACAATCAAAGCGGCACAAGTCTACAGGTTTCTTTCCAGTCACAGTGGGTTACTACAGCAGAGCATCCACAAAGCTAGAGGAGTCGAAGCTGAAATGTTTTCTGAGTATGAGCCTGAGTTCTTCCCAGCACGGCTAAACTTTGACCCATATGGAGTAGCGAGGAAGACAATCTCCCAGGAATACTCACATGTGCCTTCGTTGGAGGACTTCTGGATGAAGTGCAGAACGAGTATGAAGTCAGAAAGAAAGACTTCAACAGGTTATCGGCGCAACAAGTGTCTGATTATGGTTTGGCACGATACCTGCAGATCTCGCAGATGATGGGCATGTGATACTTGACTCGTATCATCAGATGGGAGGAGATAGAGCTGCTCTTCAGAAAACATTGGTGGTGCGCGATTTATCAAGAAAGATCTTCCGCAGCTTCGTTAACACTTCAACTCGTCATTGACAAAGGGGTATTGCTCTGATGAAGCATTTGATGAATCAGATCACAGCAACTTTACCACAGGAGACTCCAACAAAAGGAAGCACGAAGGTGAAAGCAACAGAAGGCCGAAAAGCTTAAAGTTCACAAGAAGTCTCACATACAGGAGAAGGCCAAATCTACAACTATCGTGCTCCAGCCCAACTTCTCCAACATCAACTCATAAAGACTTCAAAGAGCCCCGAACCTCGAGAGATCTTGTTGTTCCTCCTTTGAATCCAACGTCATTTGTATTTTCTCCTCGACCACTCAGGTCTTCACCTATCCATGCGGAGAAGTTGAAAGCACAGATGGCGGAGTTTGAAAAGCATTATCTTTGGACAATTCAGAGGGTGGCAGTCATAACACGGTGGCAAATTCTGATAGAGCGAGTCAGAGCATGAGATGGTGGTGCACTCGGCGACTTCTCATTCCCCAAGAAGCAACTTTTCATCATGGTTAGCTTTGCAGACGATCCCAGAAGCCAGAGAGGAGATCAACCTGGAAGAACACGACTTTCAGCTGCTCCTGAGTTTGGGAGGAAGAGATAGAAGACCTAAAGTTGCCAAAATGACTTCTAGGTTGATTATTGAGGAATCGGGACAGAAGTTCACTGAGTTATCTGTTCCAAAGAGAAGAAAGCACAAGGGAGAGCTCACTAAACTGATATAGCAGTGACCAAAGTGCCAATAGGTCAAACTACCACAGAAGGATTAAAGCAGGATACACAGACACTAATGAATGCTTTATTCCTTAAGCTTGACAAAGAGAAGGCTGAGAGATCCAAGCTTCAAAAGCAGTGTTTCCAGCTATGCGAGATCATTGCTAAGGTTGCCAAACCTTCCTCTCAACCCATTTTAGCACATGAGCAGGTGAGTGATCATCTGATGCAGGAGGTGAAGATGCAGGGGACCAAGTCAAAGCTATTGCCCACTGGAAGGAACAAATCATTCACCAAGCTTCAGAGCAATTCAACCAATACCGATGAATTAGAGAACATGCACAGGGCAACATCTCAGAATAAAGGATTTGATGACACAGATAAAAGATGAGAACATAGTGGCTGAAAGTCATCTGGATACTTTGGCTAAGATACACTCGTTGCCAAAGGATGTGTTGATTGCAGAAAATCGTGCTCGGGATTGGTGAAAAAGGGGAAGCAGCTTAGAGATTTCAGCTTCTTCCGCACGTAGAGATCCTCAAGCTCATGCTAAAGAGGATGCAGTTGTTGGAGAGTAAGATGGGAGAAGTGCCGAGAGCATCCCAGATGAATTACCTGCTTCCCATGAGGAATTTATGCTGGTTGTGCGGAAAGAAGTTGATGAAGCCACCATACCTTTCACGATGGATTCAATTGGTAGACTCATAAAGCTTCAGCAGATGTTGAGGGATATGGGCCTGGTTTAGAGAAAGTGAAGGCTAACGCTGTTGCTTTGTCCAGAGGGTTATTACAGTTCAGAACCGAGAGAGATGCTATTGTTAAAACAGATGGGAAGATGTTGAATTACATGTTTGACAAGTATATTCAATATCAGAACAAAAATAAAGTATAAGTGTTACAACTGGCAGATCTTCTTTCTTCTCTTATTTCTTATGTTCCCAGATGAAAATGTAAAATTAAAGTTATTGGTTTAAAAATCATTACTTTAAGTTATTTGGAAAGATTCTTTAAGATAGGTGATAGATGTGCACAATTTTGACTTAAACTCCTGATGCATGTCACTAAGAGAGGAATTATAGGAAGATGACTGCCAAATGTTCCCTTTACTACTTCTTCATGTTCTAGTTCAATTGCAGTTTCCCATTTGTAATTTCCCCTCTACACACTATAAGTAGAGGAAGAACCTACGGTTAAAGGATCGGAATTTGTAATCAGCATTCTTGTGTTCCAGACTTTGAGCTGAAACCCCTGATTTCTGCAAGCAGAGGAATAGAGAAGAGATTTCCGGAGAACTTTGTGTCAACGGTGCATTTTGCTTCTTTTTTCTTTCTAGATCTATTCATAAACTTTGTGTTATTATAGATCTAGATCTGAAAGTTTCCTTTGCTTTGAATTTTGTGTTTAATGATCTATTTGTTTTAATCTATGTGCATGCAATCAACTCTGTAAACTATTGATTGGGTTGCACATCCTCTCTCCTTTCTTCCCGCTTTCCTATTATTTTCCTCTTCTGCAGATTTTTCCTTTCTTTTACAACTGTTACTTACTTGCTGCAAAACTATCTAGCTATGGTTCATGAGCTACATAGTTAAAGTAATACCAACAAATAGATATTAGGAACGATAAGTATGAAAGAGAAGTAGATAATATCTCACACTTCCTCCCAATTACTTGCTTGCTTTGCCTCAACACTCCTTTCTTCTACAAACACAATTCTAGCACTAAGAATTCCTTGCTCACTTGCTTTCATGCTTCAATAATAAAAACTCTCCTTCCTACATGTATTTATAGCCTTTCTCATGTCCTCCCATGCACTGGAGGATGGGAAAGGTCATGGAGGAGAAGAGACATGGACAACCTTTCCAATTCTAGGACTGTTCGTTTCAAATTTTATTTTTCTTTGAAAGTGTCAAGTATGCCGCCCAATGCAGACCGGCTGCCACATGCCGCCGCCTTGGCGGCGTCAGCTCATAATATAAAGACAAAACCTTAGTTTCTTCATTTTCCTTCTTTCGTGCCGGCTCATCGTGACCGCCTCCTGGCCGGGCGGATGTTCTGTTAATATAAAGACAAAACCTTAGTTTCTTCATTTAACTTATTCGTGCCGACTGATCCGATGTAATTTAATTTTAATTTTAAGTGCATAGTAATTTTTATTATAAGCACTTAATTAAATTATTATTAAAAAGTGGTACTTGGGAGAATAAGTTAGCCAAAAAGTAACTTTATGTCGGCAACTTATGTTGTATAAAATAGGGGGGCTCTCTAATTTAAGTAATGTCAATGATAAATTAGAATTAAAAGGAGGGAAAAGGTATAAAAAGGAGTTGGAGAGAGTCATTTGATCATCATTGTCTACTACAACTTTTGCATGGTTTTTGGGTCTGTTCAACCTCTCATTTTCAACCTTTGAGGACAAAAACCTCATTGGATCCTATTGAGGATGAAAACCCTCAATAGTCACAACACTTGGGGATGAAAACCCTCATTTGTTGCATTGGTGGCTTCATCCGGAGTCACAAGTGAGCTTCAAATTCAGAATTTCAGAACAACAAGGTTTCCATTTGTGTTAGGGCACAAATTTCCAGCTAGGGCACACTTTTTGGGGCTGCCACACTCATTTCCAACTTGGGTGACCCATTTGGAGATTTTGGGATCACTTTTCAATGGGTTTTTGTGGTTGGAAAAATATGATTCTAATTTTGTTTGATAGCTGCCATTTTTGTGGTCATTTTGAGCTATCATTTGCATTTTATCTCCAAGTATTTATGAAGATATGGATTTTTGAAGTTTCAACTGTTTTTTGAGCAATAATTAATTCCAACAGTTTATATTTATTGTTGAAGCATTTATTTTGCATGATTTCATCAAGGGTTTCATGTTGTTGATGTATTTTTGAAGATTTGTGTGGAAAATACTAAAATCTGAATTTTACCTAGGTCGCTTAGGGTTTTGTGGACCTAAAACAGGTCGCTGCCCTAATTTTTGCATAAAATCAGTTTGTTGTCATAAAAATCAGGTTTATACATGTGGTGTCATAATTTCCAACAATGTTCCATTAGGGTTTTGGGAAAATCCAAATTCCTCAAATTTGAGCCCAAAAGGGACATTACAATGTGGTATCGAGCATGATCCTCCCATCCCGTGTGAATAAATGCAGAACAACAATTGCATGAATGATTTTTCAAGCAAGTTTTACAAAGTTAGAAAAGTTAGACTCCCAAAGAACATGGTGGATAAGGATTAAGATTCCACCTTCCGATGGTCAGTATGAGAAGACAGAAAGAATCAAAACCTCAAGAAATCAAAGGAAGACATTTTGAAAGTGGAAGCATTTCATGGAAAAGAGGAATTCAAAGTTGATTGAATTGATTGAGAAGGAACAACCCATCCAAGGTCCACTCAAATTGAAGAAGAGTCCTCCAAAGGAAAAGAGGGCAAATGAACCAAATGTTGGGGTTAAAGAAAAAAACCATCAGATTTCCCACAAGAACCTTTGAGAGCTAAATGAATAAAAAAAAAAGGTGAAGAAAGAAAAGCAAGAATGAACAAATGAATGTAGGGAAGCAAGATGGGATGATGAGATGGATCGATTCTATGTGGAATACCAAGCTTTGAGGCCAAATCAAAATCAAAAGATTCCTTTCAATTTTTGTACCTTGAAGTCAAATAAATGGATAAAGGGTGGAAAAAGACTTTCATAAATCATGAGCCCTTTATGAGATAATCAAGAAACTTGGGGAAAATAACCCTACAAACATTTAGAAAGAGGTTTACTATGCAAGGTGTAATATTAAGAAACAATTTGTTGGAATTTTCATATCAAAAGATCAAATGGTAAGCATTTGAATCCACATGCAAGGATTTAAGAGAAAGATCCCTCATACTATGGAAAATATGGATTTGAATGTCATCATGAGAATTATTAAAGAAAAAAGGAAGATGAAAAAGGATTTTTCCAAATGAAAGAGGATGTTGAAAAGCCCCTATCCAAAGGTGTCCATGAATGGCTAAAGATTGAGAGATTGCTAGCAAGCTGGATTTTAGGACAGCCAAATGGAAACAAAAATCAACAAGTGGATATAGAAATTGAGGGTAGCATTAAAGATTTCACTTGACAAGATGAATAGGGAGAAAAGGAGACATCCAGCCAAAGGAGATGAACAACCCAAGAAGAAGGAAATTACTGAACTGCAAAATTGGAAGAAATTTTGTGGTCTAAATCTCACTTGGATGATAATGTTGATATTCAGCTTGCTGGAATTTTCAGAAACAGCAATCAATAAGAAGCAAGTTGATGGTGTACATGACTTTGATGAGAACCATGGAGATGCTCCATGCATGTGTCAACAAAATATGGATGGAGTCAAGGCGGAAAGAGCTTCACTTGTTGAATATGAAGAATCAAAGGTGAAGGAGAATGTTGATCCTAACTCAAAAATTCTGAGTCACAAGGTTGAAGTGTTGAAGATATTTCAACCAATCTTCATCCGGAAAAGGAAGGTGAACAAGTTGAGGACAGCCAAAGGTATGAAAGTGTTGTGGATTTGTTACTTCCTACTATGTCATTTCAGATGTGTTGTCATCATGGGCAATATGTTGAAAAGAATGATCATATGTCAAGTTTAATGCTTCATAGTATATCACAGCAATTTGTGGTCATCATGGACAACATAGTGAAAATGGTGATAGAGTGAAGAACACTATGAGGGGCAAAGGGCACATAGATCCTTTCATACAAGTTCCAAATTACTTGTACATGGAAGTTTGGGATCCGGGTGATCTTTGGAGATACAAGAAGGGTAAGGTCTTTGAGGAGTTCAATGTTACTATTTTTAATAAATTCTTTACCTCATGCATTTGGCTAGAAAAGAAGTTCATGAGGACCCCTATGAAGTATGTCATGCATTCTAATGAAATGTTGGAGAATCAATGTTCACGATCCATAGGTCACTCCTTGGAGCCAAGTTCTACACTTAAGAACAAGGCTATGAGGATAGTCACCATTGTTGAGGCAACAAGATGTTGATGGAAAGTGGTCCAAGAAGGGTTGTGTTCATTTAGCAGATCACTCACATGGTTGAGTTTGGCAAAGTGTGTCATGTGGTTTTACCCATCTTTTAGCTGTTGTCAAGCAACAATACCAGCCTCTTTCACACTTCTATAACAGCCATAAAAGTGTTTTCAGTCACATGGTGTGAAGGAGAACTCAAGGAGGAGGTGTTTTTACAAAAACTTCACTATTTTGGGTTGTAGAGTTGTTGTCACCCACATTTCCAGCCAACTCAACATTTTGTATGCAGCCATACAAGTAGTCTCAGTCATACACTTGAGTAATCTTCAGTTTGTTGATATTGTTGAAGCATATTTAGTCACTATATGGTTGATTCCAGCCCCTATATCACTGTCATTTCTGAATTTTTGAAGAATTTAAAGTATGACAACTGTTGTCCTATTCTTTTGCTTGTTTGCAACAAAATCAGCCCCTTAACACTTTTTATGACAGTCACAAAAGTGTTTTCAGCCACAAGGTGGAAGGATTTTCCACCTACCATCAATGAGGGATTGTTTGCAGCTGTTATAGAAGAGTTTCCAGCCACCACAATGTTGATTGTGAGCAAGAAAATGCAACGGTACAACTACAGCCATGCTTGGGGCAGCAAGAATGGATCTTTGGAAGTCCATCACATGAATGGGAATTTTGAAGAAGATGCAAGCATGAGAAGAGGATTGAATAACATGCCTATGAGGCATGATGAAGCAGTTGAAGGAGTGATGTTGGGAGCTCTTGATTTCATTGACATGTTTGCTCTATGTGCAGGTTCAAAATTTGGGACAGCCATGCCACAATTTTCCAACTTCCATGTTGCTGTCATGAGCATTTTCAGCCCCTATAGTACTGCTATTTCATTGATGCACTTACTTCCAAGAGCATTTTCAGCTCCTACATGGTTCACACCCTTGAATGGGGCAAAAGGAGATCAAATTTGTTGTTGTTATGACATTGTCAAAGTGCTAGAACAGCTGTTAACAGTCATGTACAACTGTAAATTGGCACAATATGGGGAGCTTTGCAGGATGGAAGAAGCTAGGAAAGGGTGCAGCTGAAGCAAATCATCATGGCAGCCATTTTGAAGTCATGGCAGCACCTTGCACGTGTTGGAACAACCTATATGAGTGTTGATAAAGAGACTCTTATGAGTCAAAGAGTGCATTGTTTGCATATGTCTAAGGAGAGTACAATGATCATCACACGTGACAAGCATGAGTGGGAGCAGCTGAGTTTGTTTTCAGCCCAAGCAAAGGATGAAGAGTATGTTGTTGCAACAAAGGTGGAAGAGGTTGCTGAAGTTTTTCCACACTCTGAAGAGTTCTTGAGGTTGCTTTGGGATCTTGGTATTTGCAAAGGGAACAAGGAGTGAAGAAGGGAGCTTGCATTTGCTTGAGGGAAAGCAAATTTGGGGAGGGAGGACTGTAATGTCCCCTTTTCTAAATTAAAAATAATTAATAATATTTTAAGTTGGGCCTGACCAATTCTTCATTTTGGGACAACTTAATAATATTATTATTAAAATAAAAGGTATTTTTAAATACTAAAGCAGGGAGAAGACCCTTAGCCTATTTTCACTATTTTTTGGTCAGCTAAAGGGGATAAGAGGCAAAATTAATAATTTAATTTTAAGTGCATAGTAATTTTTATTATAAGCACTTAATTAAATTATTATTAAAAAGAGGGAAAAGTGCATTTAATTAATTATTTTTAAATGCCCAAGTGGAAGTAACTTTAAAAGGAGAACTTAAAAAGGGGAAAATTTAAATAGAAAAGGAGGGGAAATAAAGTAATGTCAATGATAAATTAGGAAAAAAGAAGAAAAAGGTATATAAAGGTGTTGGGGCTCATTATAAGGATCATTTTAGAATGAATTTGATACTTCTCTTTTGGAAATTGGAGCATTGAGCTCTCATTTTCAGCCTTTGAGGACGAAAACCCTCATTGGATCCTATTGAGGATGAAAACCCTCAATAGTCACAACACTTGGGATGAAAACCCTCATTTGTTGCATTGGTGGCTTCATCCGGGAGTCACAAGTGAGCTTCATATTCAGAATTTCAGAACAAGGGGTTTCCATCCATGCTAGGGCACAAATTCCAGCTAGGGCACGCTTTTTGGGGCTGCCACACTCATTTCCAGCTTGGGCGACCCATTTGGAGATTTCGGGATCACTTTTCAGTGGGTTTCGTGGTTGGAAAAATCTGAACTTAATTTTGTTTGATAGCTGCCATTTTTGTGGTCATTTTGAGCTATCATTTGCATTATATCTCCAAGTATTTATGAAGATATGATTTTTGAAGTTTCAGCTTTTTTTGACAATAATTAATTCCAACAGTTTGTTGTTGAAGCATTTATTTTGCATTATTTCATCAAGGGTTTCAAGTTGATATATTTCTGAAGATTTGTGTGTGAGAAATACTAAAATTTGAATTTTACCTAGGTCGCTTAGGGTTTTGGGGACCTAAAACAAGTCATGCTACCCTAATTTTTGTATAAAATCAGATTGTGTCATAAAATTTCAGGTTTATACATGTGGCTGTCATAAATTTTTGCCCTAAGGACAAGGAAGCTGAAACTGAAAAACAAGGAATTAAACGAAAAACCCCAATATGATTTTTGGACCAGCAAACTGAATTCTATGACAGCTGGAAATTAACAGTCAGAAATCTATAACAACAGTCCGGAAATGAATGAAAAACACTTGAAACTCCTCAAATAACTCAACCAAAATATAGATAAGTATTTTAGGAAGTATTTAAGCCACTTTCCAATATGAATTTTAATTGAAAGCAGCAAAAGTACAACTCAAAGAAAATTATGAAATGAGGGTTTCCAAACCCCAAACTCCACAAAATATAAATGTTTTCAGCCTTATAAATTATAGCAAATCTGAATATGAAAGAAAATAGGAGTTATGTGCCCTAGAAGGCACCAAATCACACCCTAACACAAGTCACTCCAACTAGGAGAGGCTTATCAATGCATGCAAATGATTGTAGATGACTTCCTTTATCCTTCAATGCCCAAATCTGCAAATATGACTTCACTTCAACCAAGGATGGAGGGTTTCCGTCCTCCAACCAGCCACAAGAAGGGTTTTCATCCTTCTTGGAAAGAACCACACAATTGGATTTTTGCCCAAAAGTGGAAAGAACTAAGAGCAATCAGCCCAAAGATCAATTTAGAATAAATTCGCCAAAGTAGATGATGTGCAAATGAAGTCATAACATTCCTTAAATACCCCAATCTTGGCGCCAAAGACCAAACATGCATGACCGACCTCCTTTGGGCTTATTTAATCTTTTATTTGGCCTTTAAAATCCACCAAGCCAGCCGACCTGCTAAAATGAAGAAAACACTAAAGAAAACATGAAAAATTAGAAAAGAAAAATGCAATGAGAATTCAATTCCTTCCCCAGCTCATTCTACTTTGTTGCCATGGAAAAGGGAATGGCAAGAAGTCCATAATCAGGCTCTCAAGATGAAAAAGGGGACATTACAGTCCTCCCTTCCAAGATTGTTTGTCCTCAAGCAATTGCAAGTGCCCGGATCCCAAATAAGTCTTCGCTGCTCCTTTGTGCAATTAACATCCAAGCATTGGTGGCCCACCATTTCTCTTATGCTGTCCCAAATACCAATGTAATCTTGCTCTTCTCTTTCAAAAACAGAATGAGGGGGACTAGAATTCCACCTTTACTTGCACAAAATAGTACAAGTATGTCATTGTGTAGAGAATACAACTCCTGGCTATAAAAATGTCTCTCTATGCACCAAGACCTTGAGAAGAACAAACTGAAAATGAACAAAACAACAGGCCTCTTCAGTGGAACCATCCTCAAATTGACCCTTGGGTCAAGGTGTTTGCCATCCCACCTTTCTCCTATGTTTAGGCAATCGATTCCTTGAGAGAAATAGCACCAAGGTGACTGAATGGGGGTTGTATAGTGACTACAACAGCCATGAAGTGTTTGGAATTTCTTCAACCATGTGATTAGAAGCTCCTTTCCCGGTATCTTATAAGTAAACAAGTAGCTGGAAAAACTGTGAACAACAGTAGAAAGGAGAGTACAACAGATGTAATCATGACATACCTTCAAAGTTCCCCATTCTATCAATGTTATGGGGGCTGGCAACCAGGTTACAGAAGAGGCTGGAAATGTTTATGACAGTCACATAAAAGCTTATGGCAGCATGCTTGAGATCCCAAAATTTGGTATTCTCACTACTTCCATCCAAACCAACAACTTCTAGATCATTTTTCCTTTGAATTCCCTCTATGATTGACATATGGACAACTGAAATTTCATCATAATTGCTCCCCCTTTCCCATATTCCTTTCGGTTCTTTCATGGAACCATGGGTTAGCAATACATAGGAAAGAAAATCAGAATTCTTAGCAAGCTTATGATGCTTCAAACATGCCATGTTAGAATTCTCCCCCATTTCATGCAAACACATCAAATTCCTTCCCTATTATAAGCAAGGAGAGGAAAAATCAAAACTGAAAACTTTACCCTTTTTGAGCTTCAAGGGTTTACCCGGATTCCAAGGATGCAAGACATCTATGTAACTCTTAATTCATCCTACCTCTTTTTCTCAATCATCACGAAAGCAACCCCTATCTTGTAGTCCAAACTCGTGACAAAAAGTTTGTGATGATTAACCGAACACGATAAAAAAGAAACAAAGGATTTGAAATTTGTGTGTACCTTCTAGATCATTTTTCCTTTGAATTCCTCTATGATTGACATATGGACAACTGAAATTTCATCATAATTTCTCCCCTTTCCCTTATTCCTTTCGGTTCTTGGTGAGCAATACATAGGAAAGAAAATCAGAATTCTTAGCAAGCTTATGATGCTTCAAACATGCCATGCTAGAATTCTCCCCCATTTCATGCAAACACATCAAATTCCTTCCCTTCCATAAGCAAAGAGAGGAAAAATCAAAACTGAAATCTTTACCCTTTTTGAGCTTCAAGGGTTTACCCGGATTCCAAGGATGCAAGACATCTATGTAACTCTTCATCCTACCTCTTTTTTCTCAATCATCACGTGCAAAGCAACCCCTATCTTGAAGTCCAAACTCGTGACAAAGAGTTTGTGATGATTAACCGAACACGATAAAAAAGGAAACAAAGGATTTGAAATTTGTGTGTACCTTGGGCTGTCAAAGAAACCACCTCATAGGCATTGCTTGGGAGATGTGTAATGAGTCCTTGGCGAAGATTCTTCTCCCAACCTTGCTCCTTTACCTCATTAGCATAGTTATGATTACTAACACATGACAATGACAAATAATGATGTAGTAGATTCTTGTCATGATCAAATAAAATATCATATGGCTTACCATTAGTTGCTGATCTGAAAATTACAGCGAACTGAAAGAGATCATAGGCACCCGAAAAGCACTCTCATCATTTATATGACCCCCAACAAGGTCACCCAAAAGTCTTGGTCCATTGACCCTATGCAGTTCTGGTTTGTCTCCATTCTTAGGATCATGAAGACTTCCCTTTTCCGTGATTTGCTTGAGCATTAAATTTACCCGAAGGTCATCCCTTTCAACCAATTTCCATGACCATAAATCTGAAATGGAATGGTATAAAACAACAAATCCGAATTTCCTTCATACTTTTGGTTGTCTTCATAGTGTTCATCTTTCTCCTCCATATGAGAATTTGTTGAAGCATGTTGATACATGCAAGGACAACATCATTAATCTTGTCAAAATCATGAGCATTACTAATTTGTCCTTCATTGCTTGTTGTCCTGAAGGTCCTAGCGAGCTGATCATCCTCCTTGACCATTGGCCATTGTGTTTCAACCTTCAACTTCTCTTTACCATCTTGAAAATCATATTTTTCTCTTTATTTTCCTATAACATGTCATCATTAGAAATCGATGAATCATCATGAAATATCAAAGGATTTATACCTTCCAACTTGTGCTTCAAAATTTCCTCCTCTTTTTGAGGCTTGTGCTTCAAGATCTCATCAAACCTTTGGCCACTTATATTGTTATAAAAATCAGTTAAGGTCTCATCCTTGGGAAGAGTGATGGGTGCTTATGGGGGCTGTTCCTTCGATTGTTCTTATTCCACCTTGTCTTGTCCATACTGTTGGGCATGTGCATGGAGCCTCTTTGTGGTTCTTACCAAAGCCATGAACATCCTCAACTTGACTCTTAGGAGGTGTTGTCATAAACAAACCAGCAAGCTGACTGTTATCATGTCTCTTGAGAAATGGGTTTCACCCATCCCTTTTACTTTCCTTCTTGCTCATCACCCTTCCTTTCGATCCTGAATTCATCACACGTTAAAATATTATCAGTATTAACCAAACAATGATTAATAATTATCTCATCATGATGACTATCCGGAACAATAATGGAAGGGCTGATTCTTCATCCTTCATGGGCTCCCTTTCCTTCAAAATGTGAATCTGATTTTTCCCCGGCATGTGTGTGACTATTGAGGCTCAAAAATTTGTCATGAGGACTTGAGAACCCTCTACCTTCAAGCCCTTCTTTATGCACATGTCCACACTCTTGAGTGTGGGGTCCTTATGGAGGGTTGACCCCTTCCTTGTTGCTTGGGGTTTTGACCCCGTGCCAATCCTAACTCTTTTTGTTTCCAACTTCACAAACAATGATTAATAATTATCTCATCATGTTGATTCTCCGGAAGAATAATGGAATGGGCTGATTCTTCATCCTTGATGGCTCCCTTTTCTCCAATGCGAATCTGATTTTTCCCCGCATGTGTGAGATTTTCCAGGCTTTGAAACTTGAATGGTATGGACTCAGCGAACCCTCTACCTTGGCCAATCCCTTCTTTATACCTTTGCAACACTCTTTGTGGGGTCCCTAGGGAGAGTTGACTCCTTGTCGCTTGGGGTTTTGACCACCGCCAATTATCCCAACCCTTTTTGTCCACTCCAACTTCACGAACAATGATTAATAATTACCTCATCATGTTGATTCTCTTTTGGACATGAAATTAATGGAACTAAGGGTTGAATCTTCATCCTTTTTAAGGCTCCCTTTCCTCCAAGGTGCGAATCTGATTTAAATATGATTTGACCAACAAATCTAAATTCTATGACAGCTGAAATCAGCAGTCATGAGGACTTGAGAACCGAAATCTATTTTCAAGCCCACTTTATGCACCGCAAATCCACACTCTTGAGTGTGGGGTCCATATTTAGGAAGGTTAACTCCTTTGTTGCTTGGGGTTTTGACCTCTTGCTAATCCCAACCTTTTTGTCTCAACTTCACGTACAACTCAAAGAAAATTAAGGAAATCACGGATCTTTTTGTAAAGCTCTATACTCTTCATACCATGTATCGATGTTGCTTCCTTTAGATGACGGAGAATTCATGACTTCCTTTGAAGAGATCCTTCCACCATTGGAGCCTTGAACGGTATGGATCAGCCGGGCCATTGTGTTGGCCAATCTTTCTTGCCCTAGGGCAAGCCTTTCTTTGATCTAGCATCGCTGAAAATTCTATGACCATTTTTATCTTCAATGGAGGGTTTCCATCCTCCAACTCAGCCACAATATGGGTTTTTGTCCTTTTGGGACATCAACGAAAGAACACAGGAATTGGATTGTTGCCCCAAAAGTTAATTCTAATTTTCAGACTACCAAATTAAAAGTTAAAACTAGTTCAAAACAGATCATATTTTTATAAAATTAGAAATGAATGAAAAACACTTGAAACTCCACAAATAACTCAACCAAAAATATATAAGTATTTTAGGAGTTATCCAAGCCACTTTCCAATATGAAATTTGATAGAAAACACTGCTGGAAAATTAATTGCAATAAGAAGAAAACACTCCAGAAAAATTATGCAATGAAAGTTAGAAAAGAAAACTCCACAAAGAATTATTGATTCCGGCTTTATAAATTATAGCAAATCTGATTATGAAAGAAAATAAGTCCATAATAGTAGATATGTGTCCAAGAAATCCAAAATGGAACAATTAGAGCAAAGTTGCTCTTAATCCCATTCAAAGGAGAGGAGGCTTGTCAATGCATTAAAAAAATTTGAAAATGACTTCTTTTCTCCTTTAATGCCCAAATCTGCAATATGACTTCAATTCAATCAAGGTATGAGAGGAATCAACCCTCCGACCAGCCACATGAGAAGGGTTTTCGTCTTTCTTCTTGGAAAAGAGCCACACACTTGGATTTTCGCCCAAGAGTGGAGAGAACTAAGAGCTCACAGCCCAAAGATCACTTTAGAGTAAATTCGCCAAAAGTAGATGGGGGCAAATGAAGTCCTTAATCTTCTTTTATAGCCCAAACTTGGCGCCAAAGCCAAAACATGCATGACCGACCTCCTTAGGCTTGTTTTAATCTTTTATTGATAATTAATTAACTCCAATTATATCTCACCTGCATAAAGAGGAGGTAAAACACTAAAAAGAAATATTAAAAATTAGAAAAGAAAAATGCAATGCAAGTTCATTGCCTTTCCCAACTCATTCCACTTCATTGCCATTGGCAAGAAGTCAAAATCAAGCTCTCAAGTTGGAAAAGGGGACAACATGTTGGCCTATGAGGAAATTAAGGGAAAGAATTCTCAATGGTAATGGTGGAATATGGAAGAGTTTCTCCATTTGCATCCAATACAATGTAGGGGATCATACCCTTTGGTACATAACGCAGCTCTTAGCTCACATAAAGAGGCCTACTAGGAGCACCAAGGTCTATCCAAGAGCTATTGACTTGGATCACATCCATTTAGGGGTGGATATTGTATTTTCTTTATATTATGTAGTTTGTAATAGAGCTTAAGAAGTGGGTTGCTTGTATGTTTGAATCCCATTGCAAATAAATAAATAAGATGTCTTTTGTTTCGTTTATAGCACAAGTTTGTGTGTGTATCCATTTTTGAGTGCTTAAGATCATCGGTTGCATGGTCAAAGGTTATTTTGCACTTGAATCCCTAACTGTCACTACATCAGTTTTGTGCTATTGTTGGATGGTTTGTTTAGGACATAACGGTAGGAAGATGAGAAGAGATTCCAAAAACCTTGTGGAGGACCAATCAGAGCCAACACAAGCATTATGGAGAGAAGTTTTCCTTCATTGTTAAATGTTAAGAATTTTTAGGAACAGTTGTCTTTTGTTCTTTTTATGTCTGCAACTTTGTAAAGAACTTACACATTTACAAAAGAGTGCAGACCTTTTTTAGAGAAAGCTTGGATTATTTTATCTTGGTGTATTTAAACTTGGGAGAAGTACACTTGTGAAGATTGTGGGGGATCTGTAAATAGTGGCTTCTCCACCGTGAGTAAAGCTTGAGCTTGGACTTGGAGGTTGGCGTCTTCATAGCATTTTGAATATATATATATATCCAAGTGAGGACACTTTTCTTCTTCATTTACTCTTGCTAAGGACTATGAGCCATATGTGAACAATGTGCTTAGTATTGTTGAATATCTCAGAACATTTTTTAACTTAAATTCAAATCCAAACAATATTCTTTACTAACAATAATTTACAGCATAAATAATCATTGTAATGAAATGACTCAGGTATGGGTGAAAGGATATATGTTTAAATCCCGTATGCACAAATATATGTGCATAATGTGGCACCAAAGGGATGAAAGCCTGAGAAAGATGTATGTGAGTCTTAATGACCTAAGTGCTCAAAAGGATGTATGTGAGTAAAAGCCTTTCCTCTCCCAATAATAAGATGAATCTAAACTTTGGGCACATGCATGGAGGTGATGGGCATGAAGCTAAATTCCTTAGAAGAAACCATTCTGTAAACAATAGGCATTTTTGGCTGTTTGAAACATGCTGTTGTCACTACAGCCATTGTTATAGATTCATCATCCTTTGCAGAAATTTCATTTGCAATTGATACTATAGCTGAATAGAAAAAAAAAAAAGAAAAAAAAGACCACCAGTGAAAATGATAACAGAAGATCCCTCCAAATCCTGAATTAGAATATAACTTGACAATAAGGCGGACTGAATTTCCTTTCAAGACTTAAAAATCTCAGATAAAGGAAAGTGTAAAAGACCAAATAACAAAGCAATGAATACCTGAAAAGTAACAATGCTATTGTAGAAAGACCTTACATGGTACATTCCAGTTATATCTTTCCTGTTCAGTGTGCAGAGAGAAGAACATAAAACGGATTAAATTATTGAACACATAGTAGCTCTTGTCATATTTCAATAGTCAACTTCAAACAAAGATATTTAGAAACCCAAAAACTTTGAAATAATCATATTTTTGTGTAATTTCCCCTAGGGAAGAGATTAATACTTGAGAATATCTGATAATTGCAGTCTTCTCTTTATTTCTGAGTAAAAGAAAGAAGTATGGACTATGACATACGCATCATGAAAAAAATCCAGCATCACTGTGACATTTCACAGTGGCAGTCTTTATTTAGAAGCTCCCGAAAATCATCACAATGCAAAAATGTTGCTAAACCACCAGCAGAACAACCAGAAAGAAGAAACCAAAATATGAAATCAGTGCACAATTTAAATCAAATGCAAGAAAAAATGCATAATGAACTTTATACTTCGGCAGTATCTTATAAAATGTATCAGCAGAAAACTGGCACTTGTTCTTCCTCCTATCATTAGGAAATGCAGATGAAACAGAGAAAAACTACAATTTTTTCCTAGAATAAAATCAATCTAACAATCATCCAATAGTGATCAAATTTCGCCTTTCCAATAGTGAAAAAAATCATCCAAAGTGCATACCTCATTCCTGAAAACATAATTACATCTAAGCTTCCAGATAATGAACAAGGCAGAAAGTTGTACACAATTCCAAATACTCCTAAAAGGGTGACAGATAAGAGCATTGGAATCACCCAACAAGGTTGTTTTCCAATGTATATGTCCCTAAAAAACAGCTTGCAATCTGGATTGAACTAATTTTTAACATGATTTTGTAAACGAACATTCCCACAAAAGGTGCTCACTTGGAATTTGAAAATGAGGCGAGAGACCATCGAAGGCCACTCTTGGACAATCGAGCCATTTGTAGGAAGGATACCACTCTTGGACAAGCCTTTGAAGGAAGACCTTGATATATCAAAGCCAAATAAAGATTCGAAGTTCATAAAGATCCTTACTGTCCACACACTATGTAGTCTACAAACCCATCTTTGCTTGTTGGCTAGATTTTCTGCATAGCATCAAACCTAGGCAGTCATGAGATAAATCTCCCTCATTTAACCGGTGAGGCTCCCATGTCAGATTTGTCAATAAAAATGTGTTATTATCTATCAGGGGTTTTACTTTAACCACTTAGTTCATGAACCATAACTAAGAAGTTCTGCAGCAAGTAAGTAGTTGTTCAAGAAAGGAAGTATTTTATAGAAGAAGGAAGTAAAGAAATACAGAGAAGAAATGGGGAAGATGTGCATCCCAATTAGTAGATAGCAGAGCTAATTGCATACACATAGAAGAAACTTAATAGATATGAACACACAAAATTATAAAACAAAGGCAACTCTAGATCCAGATCTAAAATAACACAAAGTTTATTAAGAGATCTAAGATTAAAAGCAAGAAACACAGTACACCGTGACACAAAGTTCTCCGAAAACCTGCTCCTTTGTATTCCTTTGCTCCAAGTTGCTCTCAGGGGTTCAACACAAAGTCTAGAACACAAGATTGCTTCTCACAAATTTTGATCATTAACCCGAAGGTTCTTCCTCTACTTATAGAATGTAGAGGGGCAATTACAAGTTGAAAGCTTTAGTTGAACTGACACATGTGGAAGTCGGAAAGAAACAACTGGCAATCTTCCTCCTGGAATTCCTCTTTGCGTGACATGTATGATTTGCAACTGAAAATAGAACCTTCTACTTTACACGTGCCACCTATCTCCAAGTAGTTGACTTCTTCAAGTAATGGCTTTAAAACCAATCACTTAAGTTGTTACTTTGTCGGAGGAAAGAAGAAGGAAGAGGAAAGCTGACTTTGTCCTTTTTCATGTCTGCATGCAGCTGATTCAAACTGGATCTGGAAGCAGCTGGATCTGGAAACAAGCTGGAATTGCAAGCAGTTGGAATTGGAAGCAAGCTGGAATTTTGCCTTCGCATTGTCTTCTCTTTTATCCTTTGAAGCTTTTGCAGTTCTTCTGCTGTACATGCATCAATGCAAGGTTGGCCATAGATAACTCATCATCCTTATTTTTAATTGCATATGAGCAATTAAAAATTTTGGAAAGCACTCAGGGTGAATGAAAATTCAATGAAGGCTTCAACTGGAAGATGAGAGCACATGCACAAGATCTTGGAAGGAATTTTCCACGCACTGACTTCTTCATGGGCTACATTCAAAACAAGAGGATGAAGCCTTTGTGCGGAAGCTTTTGCAACTATGAGATCTGGATCTGGATCTGCATATGGATTTGCATCTGCATCTGCATCTGCATCTGGATATGGATCTGCACCTGCATAACAAACTTTGGCAACTGGGCTATGGATGGAAAAGCTGCAACTCGAATAATTCCACTGCTTTTAATCTGCACGCATGAGTGAAGTTTCTCCTGCACGCATGAGTGAAGTCTTTCCCGCTTCTTAATTTTCTATCAATTCAACAAGAGGTTTCGAGCCTAGATCCGTGTCTCCAGTATCTGTAAATTTAGAAGTGATGCATGACTCCGTTGTGCTTTCTTTTTCATCTTTCTTCGCCATAGCTTTGTCTATCTTTGTCTGAATAATTCTTTTTCTTCTTATTTGACTGGAATTCTTCAAAACTGGTGCAGATCTGGACAATTCTTCAGATTCGGAGGATATATGCAATGTATTGGACATTGATAAAAGCTCATTTTCCTTTGTAAAGCACTTGTAATGAATTCTTGAGCACACTATTCAACAAAAATATGCATGAATAGTGAATTTTAATTGTTTTTCAAGCCCGCGCCCAAAAATGATCAACCTCAACCTCTTCAAAGCATGCGCCAAATTTGGAAGCTTTTAGCCTTGTTGCCACCTTGCACTGAGCAAAATCCTTCTTCAAATAGGGCGTACTTTTCCTCTTGGATGCAATTCTTTACCTGTGAATTAAATAATTCACCCATATGGCTGCCCATGCTTATATAACCCTCACAATTCTATAATTAATAATTGCCCTAACAATTAAAGGCAATTAATTAATTAAAAATCAAGCTCTTCTCTTTTAAATATAGCATGTTTAAGGACAGCCATCCAATCAATTAAATTAATTCAATTTAATCATCCACACTTCACTTCACTTAAGCTTCACAGTGTGCTTTGACCATAGCCACTAAAAATAGGAATTAATATAATCATTTAATACTTTAAAAAGTATTAATTCCTTCTCAAAAGGGGCTGCATTAAATAAATTAAATTTATTTAATTTTGGAATTCTATTTTTAAATTCCTTATGTCCACTTCCCTTTGTTGACTTTTCCACAAGCCTGGGTGCCAAAATTGGGTGAATAAATATTAACAAATATTTATTTAATGCATTATTATTCACCCAAGGTGGGTCGCACTTTTTGCATAATAGAATTCTATTTTTAAGAATTTTTCACAATGAGATTCTTTACCCTGCAAGGCAGCCCCGGAAATCCCATGATCCACTTAAGTGATTTGACTTTGACAATGGGATTATTTACCTGCAAGGCAGGCACTAAAATCCCATGATTTCACTTAAGTCACTTTCCTTTTCTTTTATCATGGGAATTTTTACTTTGCAAGGCGAAACCACAATAAATTCCCACCGCCATGGCCTCTAACTTTCCCACTGCAACTTAAGTGAATTTTATAACACGGGAAAAAGTACCCTCTTAGCAGTATAAAATTCCCAAAATTTTCCCACCTTTATATCTGGGAAAAGTACTGCTTGTATTTTTCCCATTGCAGCTTAAATCCTTTGTTTTCCAAAATGCGCCCATCCCATGAGGGGGCTTTTCTCGACGACTTCACTTTTCCCAGTGATCCAGACCTCCGATGGTGACTTCCTCCGGGCATAATGTGCGTATATGTTTTCCAACTGCTCCAGGCCAAAAATCGGGCTTACCCGGCAAAGGAATTGTTCTAGAGAAATTTCACAGAAAACGAAACGGGAAACACAAAAACACGAAAAATTGCCAAAAGTTACAAATAAAGCCCAAAACTTATTCCAAGTTAAAATCCTTCTGGCACATAGGAATAATGATATATTCGATCATAATAGAGAGTTAAACAGAGCGCAAATAGCCTCATACGGGCTCAAAATAATTAAATACAAATTTCCCATGCAGACAAATCCCGACGACAGAATATAACAATTTTGGGCATCTGGGTATTTGGCGAAAAAGGCTAATATGGCTCTTTGGGATTATCTTGACACAATACAAGAACTTTCAGGCAATAAAAACACAAAACGACCCATTATTTTAAAAGTAAAAATTTTTCTTTGATAGGTAGTCGCAGATTTCAGTGATGAAATCTGAGTGACACTATTGGCTCTGTCTGTCAGGACATCTTTTTCTCTCGTCGAATGACAAGGGAAAAGATGAGATCCCAAAGATCTCTCGGTTTCAGTATCTTGTCTTTCGGGCACGGGTCGTGCAAACAAACACAACACAAAAACAAAAACAAAACAAGGAAAAAAAACAAAGTTTTATTTATATACATACAGGTTTTACCTTGCTTTTTTCAGTTCCTGAATAGCTTCAGATGCTGCCCATTGAAAGGCAATGGTAACTCAATTCCATCCCGGTAGGCAAGGAAGAAAGTATCCATTCCTGCAGCTCTTTTGATCACGAAGGGCCCTTTCCAGAGTGGATCAAATTTGTCGTGTATGCCCTTCGGTTCATGTCTCTTGTCCCACCAGAGTACCCAGTCTCCGATCTCGAACTTCCTTTCTTTGGCCTTCTTGTCAAATACTCTGGGCAAGTCCTTATCAACTTCATCTGGTGGTGGCTCATCCTTTCTTCTCTCCGTGGTGGGTAAGTCTGCATCAACTTCTCTCGCTCCCGCATTTATTTGCCGTATTTCTTGAGGAAGAACTATCACCATATTCTTTGTTCTTCTTCAGGTACTGATCATGCTTGTTGAAAGTCTCCACTAAGGAAACTAAATCCTTGGGGATTTTGTTACCTTTTGGTTGGATCATTCCACTGCTATCACCATAACCTGGATCAACTCTTTTTCCTGATCGCTTTGTCATGGTGGTGATTTACTCCCTTCAACATGCAGACATGCAGATGTTTGTTCAGGACTTTGGGGTGGTAGACCATCTCCACTTTATAGTTTCCTTGTCTGAATATGGACGGTGGTCTATCCGGATTCAATAGTACAATCGTGACTGCAAAAGAATCGCGCTTGAGTTTTGATTTATTGAATGAAGTCAATAGAGAAGGTCTGCAAAATCAATGTGCGGAAAGCACTTTATCTCTCGTAATGCTCCACCTTATCTCTTTGATTTGACTTTGCCTCGAACCTCGCTTTACTAGAAGTTCAAGATCTCTTTGGGCTTTGAGGAGTTTTACTCCTTTCTTTTAGCTTGCTCCATTCCTAAGCAAACAATGCTTCATACTCCGCCGTATGATTGGTGTTCTCGAACATCACCATGTGAGGAGTATGGAAATACCTCATGATCCGAGATATTAGTAGAGCGCCACACCTCGATCCAAAAGAACAACATGTGCCTTTAAACTCCAGAGTCCAAACTTTTTCTTCTTCTTCTTTCACGCTCCGGCTCTGTCCAAGTTCTTGCTCTGAATATCTTTATCCATTTCCAAGAAATAGACCCCACTCGATTCCTCAAAAGAATCCGAGATCTTGATCCTCGATTTTGTAACCGTGTACCTGACTTCTTTTCCGGCTCCAAACTTATGGATTAATTCCTTTGATAGGAATATGAGCACAGGACCAATCCATCTTTACTTCTCCTCCCAGCTCTTTGCAAAAGTTTCTACTCAGCAACATCCCGTAGGAGACAGAATATCTAGCAACTAAGATTGTCATCTTTAATCTTTTGTGTCAAGAAAAGCTGCCGCTTAATGCTTGTGCATCTTTGATTTGTCCGATTAAAGGGACTTGTCTCTCCATGGAGTAACACCTTTTTATGGTCTTTGTCAAGGTAAGCCCAAGAGCATCTGTAACTTTAGCTGGCATGACATTGTCAGAAGCACTCGAATCTAGAATGCAATTGCTTAACTTGAAACCATTAAGCAATATGGAGACATAGAAGGTTCCACTCTTTCGTCAAGATGGTGAGGATTTAACAACCGTAGTGTTGTTTTGTGGAGGAGTATCTTCGGGCTTAGCAAAAGGCCTTTTGATGTATCGATTGTCTCCGTGATCGCATTATATTTGACTAGCATATTTAATCGCCAGAAAAG
Source organism: Taxus wallichiana var. yunnanensis (assembly GCA_018340775.1). NCBI lineage: Eukaryota > Viridiplantae > Streptophyta > Pinopsida > Cupressales > Taxaceae > Taxus > Taxus wallichiana. The sequence goes on from CM031239.1 coordinate 2,072,413, forward strand.
CTCTCGTATTCCGCTTTTGACATTTGAACTTTAGTTTTCTTGCATGATCAATAATGTCAAAAGAAGAAATAGATTCGTATACTCGAGCCGCTTTTCATGGTCGAGATGAAGAACTTGCATTCTTATCTCTAGGAGCTAAAGAAGAAGGTAAAAGGCTGCCCCTTCTTTGTTCGTTAGCTAATGCCTCAGCTTGGCGAGTTTGTGATCTTGTAAGTACGGCATATGCATGACCATGATCATCTTCATGAAGTTTCTCATCGTCATGTTCAGATTTGTAGTTTAGGAAATTAATGTTGGAGTCGCCAGCAGGAGCTACAAAATCATCATTCTCGAACTGATCAGCATCAGCTTCCTGGTCTTCTTCATTCATCTCCACGTTGTTTCTGGGAGCAACTTCAATCAATCTTTGGGAACCAAGAATGCGGTTCCGCTTGTTGAAATTCTTGAGGGGCAATGTTGTTGCTTGAGCCATTTGAGCCATTTGCTTTCTTCATCTCATCATCTCATTTGCTAACTTTTGTAGTAGTGAATCGGAAGTAGTAGCAGAGGATGAACTTTCACTCTGTAGTGTTGCTTTTATCTTTCTAAATTATGATGAGGTCGCCTTCAATTTCAACCGCCATGTTTTGAGCCGCTAACAAATCAACAGGACGTGCTTTTCGGCAGCTCGATAGCTTACTTCAGAAGCAAAGCATCGATGAAGAACACCTTTTGATTCTCATCATTCGCAGAAGCTGTGCCGGAATTTTGTACAAGAATCTTTGGAATTTTGCACATAAAATCCCACATGTGCTCATGTGGTTCCTTCTTCAACCGAGTCGCTAAGTTATCAAAGTGTCTTTGGAATCTTCGGCTGCCTTTGAATCTTTTTAGAATGCATCCCGCATAAGAGCTCCAGCTTGGTTATGGTGCCAGAGCTAGCCGCAGAACCATTCTCCAGCCAAGTCATGCAGAGTCTCTATGAAGAGTCTGATAGATACATCTTCATGTTCGACTGCAAGCACTCCACAGATATGAAAAACGCAGCCAAGTGGTCATCTGGATTCTGCTTGCCATCTCCAAAGAATTTTGGAAAATTCTTTCTCGTCCCTTTAGGTAGATCATGCATAGGAGTCGATTCAGAGGTCCAAAGGTTGCACCCCATGGAACAGCGCCGTAGGGGCAAGTGGGTTTCAAGGTTCCAAGATGATGAACGGGCACGCCCTCTCCAAGAGTAGACTTGATGAATAATTCTAGCTGCCGGATTATGCTGAAGATGATCCGGATTTGGATGAGCGTGCACTCTTCTTCCTAAGTGAAAGACTAGATCTCACAAGGGCTTCTAACTCGAGGAGGATGATTGAAATTGAATTGCTCTTGCAATGTAAGAAATGATCACCCTTCCTCGCGCCTTCACGGATCGGGTGAATGGATGTTCAACCAGTTGAGATTTGTATGAAACACTCGATTTTCAAAAGATAAGCTTTGATCCGCAAAGATAGTTGTTCCCAAAGAGAGTCGCTTAAAATCACTAGATTTTCTCGTGATAAAGATCAAACCTAGGCAGTCATGAGACAAATCTCCTCATTTAACCGGTGAGGCTCCCGTGTCGATTTTGTCAATAAAATGTGTTATTACCTATCGTGGGTTTTACTTTAACCACTTAGTTCATGAACCATAACTAAGAAGTTCTCATGCAGCAGTAGCAAGCAGCTGTTTAAGAAAGAAAAATTATATAAGAAGGAAGTACAGGAAATACAGAGAAGAAATGGGGAAGATGTGCATCCCAATTAGTAGATAACAGAGCTAATTGCATGCACATAGAAGAAACTCAATAGATAAGAACACACACGTAATTATAAAACAAAGGCAGCTCTAGATCTAGATCTATAATAACACGCTTACTAAGAGATCTAAGATTAAAAGCAAGAAACAAAGTACACCGTGACACAAAGTTCTCCTGAAACTTGCTCCTTTTTGTATTCCTTTTGCTCCAAGTCAAGCTGGCTCGTAAGTTCAACACAAAGTCTAGAATTACAAGATCATGTTCGCTTACAAATTCTCGATCGATTATTAACCCGAAGGTTCTTCCTCTACTTATGTAATGTAGAGGGGCAATTACAAG